>JAODKM010000016.1:16280488-16290630 GCA_026780845.1 Petrocephalus sullivani | reverse complement strand
TTGTTTAACTGAAGGAAGTTCTGGCACATCCAACTGTTAATTTCATCAATGCAATGGCAGAGGGAATCAATGGGGCTATAGTCGTTTGGTGATAAGGCTAGGTAAATCTGGGTATCATCAGCATAGCTGTGATAGGCAATTTGGTTCTTTCTCATTATTTGACTTAGTGGGAGCATATATAGGTTAAACAAGAGCGGCGCTAGAATTGAGCCTTGAGGGACTCCGCATGTCATGGACGCATGTATGGAGGTGAAGACAGGCCCCTGGGGTCCTGGAATGCTAAACAACCGCCCCGGGAGCCGGCATTTTCTGGGCTCAGGGGCTCCTAAGGGGCCAGCAGAGAAGCAACCAGGGCTCGAGGCCTTTTCAGGGACCGTAACTCTGGGCCTACAAGGCCCATTGGTACCTGGGACCGAGGGCTGAGTAGCGGCCACAGGGACTCCAAGACCAGCAGGTGCTACAGGGACAGCGGGACCAGCGGGCGGAGAGCGGTGCCGGTTCCCCAATTCGATCGAGCACCTGCCCCAGTTTCTCTGCAATCACTCCCAGCTCTTGTGAACGGGAGGAGGGAGTGATCGCTGCGAAGTCGAGGGCAAGCGCGTCCAATAAAGTAGAAGTTCCAGGTGTAGCCCGAACCCCCGGACTGTCCACCAGCCTCCAGTAGCTCTCCTGGAGGGAGAAGTACTCGGCAGCAGAGACAGTCTGACCTGAGGAGGGGGCTATGAGGCGAGCAGCGTCTCGTTGTTCACGGGGAGCCGGCTGTGCGGTGAGGCGCGGAGCTCGGATGATGGACTCGTCGTCCTCTTCGCCCGTCATCTGTCGCCATAGCCAATTTTCTTCCAACACAAGCTGATCCCCACGACAGATGAATAAGCTCTCTGCCTCTTCTGGGCTCTCGTCTTTCTCCGGGTGAGGTGGCTTAGACTGAGGTGGGTACAGCTGCGGGGTCATTTCTTCAGAGGGTCAGTTATTCTGTCGCGTTGCCGGAGGGAGGAACGACCCATAATGCAGGCTGCGGTTGTGAAGCCCCTCCAGGGGGTGTTTATTGTTGGGAACAACATACCTATCCTGGCACTTGAACACTTCTTTGGACAAAGCTTAACACTATGTTCTTGTACCTGACACAGCACTTTTCTCATGTCCTCCACGTGGTCTTAGAAGGTTTTCGAAAAACAGAGCACATCATCCAAATAGGGCAAATAGCATTCATCCCTCAGCCCAGCCAGGATGCCCTCCATACACCGCTGGAAGGTAGCTGGGGCATTGGTAAGGCCGAATGGGAGGCGAACCCATTCATAAAACCCCTATGGCGTGCTGAAAGCCATCAGGTGTCTACAGCTCTCTTCAACAAAGCCCTAGTGGTAGGCATTTCCTTTGTTGAGTATTGAAAACCATGAGTTGCCTCCTAAGTTATCCAGCTGGTCTTGGATGCATGGGAGTGGATGGCGATCAGGGATGGTCTTACCATTATATGACTTTTGTACTGGCGTTTCGTCTTTCAAGTTGATTCGTAGCTGGAGATCTGGAATACAGCCAATATCAGCGTCACCTTTTGCAAACACGTCACTCTGGTCATATACCATTTCCCTGACTACTCTCTGTTCAGTATTAAACTGCGATCGACTTGAGCAAGATGTAAATCTCCGTGTCTCCTTATCGTCACCTATAGCGCTATCCAGCCTGTGGAACCTTTATGCCCACATGTATTGTGGTGAGTTTGATAATGCCAGAGCCATGATGAGTGTTGATGAGACACTCATGTGCTCTTTCCAGATCCTCAAGCCTGCAGACAAGAAGCTGCATGCTTGCGGAGCAGGTGGCATGGGCTCCGGCCGGCCCAACTTATCCCCTAGGAATTCAAAGGGCGCAAACGCCAAGATATGACAGGAGTAGAACACCACCTGAGCTCACCATGCTTCTATCTCTCTGTCCTCTTCTGTCCAAAATGACTGCCAACATAAACTGCCCAGGCAGTTTCCCCCTTTTAATTATTAAACACTTTGTAACTGTTTTACAGTTACATAGTGTGTTAGTACAGGGATTAGTATGTTTTCTTGGCTCGGTGCCTTCATGCATCTTTAGTACTTTTTTCTTTTTTTAAAAGGGGAAGCAGGGCTACACAAAGATGTGGAGAAACTTGATTTATGTGTCAGTGGTTCCATGCTGTTTTAATTTTAAGCAGTTTTACATATTAAGTAGAAACTGAGGATGCCCCCCAATATGTGTTCATTTTAATGTTGGTCATAGCTTGGTTTGTGTGCCCTCGCTTACTGTGAATGGCATACAGATGGCAGGCTTATGAACAGTCATACATGCACTCAGTTTTTTTCAAAAGCAGCAAATAAAATTGCTAAAGCACAAATATTTTGCATGTATATAAATTAGTAGAGGTGGGGAGGACTTTGTAAGTGACAATGTTTGGTAAAGATCTGTTAGTCCTGAATAGAAGTTTTGAAAACATCTTCAGTGCTGTTCTCTCTATTGGGGTGTGTGAATCCCCCAGTACTGTGAAGAGTTTATTGGTCACATTTGACTGTAAGTCAAAAACTTTACCATTGTGGTTCAGAATGAACATTTCCGTACACAAGTTTATACGTTATTTGTAATGGATGGCTGGGTTTATGAGCACAATTTTTAATAATAAATCTGATCCTCCTGAGCCTTTTGGAGGAAATCGTTATGGGAAAAGTTGTGCTGTTCAAAAACTGCTTTATTTGTCTAATTGTCTAGTCTGTGAAAAAGGCATTTAGGTACGAATTGCATTGTACTCTGTACATATGACGGTAAAAATGGCAACACAGCATGCTACCACTGCTACCACTGCAGTCAGATCTTGCGCATTAGGAGCAGTGAAAGTTGTCTGACTTGACGCCAGTCAGTTTATTCTCTACTCCTGCAGCCGCGTGCAGATCTTGTGCTACCTCATGTCAGCTGCAGACAGCCATAATTCCATGTGTATGGAAGGCCAAAAGGATCAAAACGTGTTCAATTTTTCACGTTAACGCACTCAAAGTTTGCATGTTAACGCGCACATTTTTCACACATTATCGCATAATAACGTGTTAATGCATAAAAAATTTGCGCGTTAACATTTAATTTTTGAGTGTGTTAACCCACAATATTTGGTTGTGTTTGGCATCCAAAAAAGTTGCGTCAATATCATTGTGTTATGTTGCCAGTGTGTGCAAATCTCATTCGGTTTTGGGGATATTGGACTCAACCAGCGTATAATAACAGAGTGCTGTTTCCCTAAATATGTGACAGGGCTTTGTTTTCTTACCTTTCCTATCTTTTATTTAGAGCTTCATTCCTATCTTTTATTTAGAGCTGCATTTTCAAAGATATTGAAAACGATGTTTATAAGCTAAGTATATTCCAATTTATTTCCATTGTTTTTTTTCTGTGATTTGATCGTACTTATATTTTTAAATATAAGAATATACAAAATACAGGAACGGTTAGAACATATAACGTATGTTAAATATAAAAAATATCTTGTGAAATTTTACTTTTACATTATAGCTTCCCTGTCTCGATATTGTATGAGAATAAGAGTAGCTCTGTGCCAGGGACGTGCGGTCAGAGGAGGCATTATGAAAATTAAAAAACAAATAATGAATAAAATAAAAGTAATATTAACATTTGTCCACTGCTTTGTGTTATAATGATATCCTTTACAATCTTTGTAATGTAATATATGATTCCAATCATTTAAAATCAATTTATTAAACCCAAATCGCTGGATTTGCTTATTTCCCATTCAGATAGAGAGGAGCATCATCTCACATTTAAAATTAGATTGAAAACTGTTTTTATTCAGTGACATTCCCTGGGGTTTAACTTCAAGATGCATTCTATTATCTGATTTTTTTTTTGGTCTGAAAATAAACATGTATTTGTGCTTTTACTCAGCCTGAGGTTACACTGCTGTTTTGATCATGCTCATTTTTAATTTAACTTTGTTCTATTATTGTGTCGGTGGTTTTGTTGTCTTTCATTACTCATATGTATGTCCTTTGTCCATTTAATCTACTACACTATTATTTATTCTTGTTTATTTTTATTGTACATTGATTCACATCGAAAGAAAGCACTTTAATACAACTCCTGTTTTCAAATGTATAAATACATGTGTTCTAATTATTGTTCCATTTGAATTACATGAATGGATAAATAAGAGTAAGTCTGAGAACGGCACTGCAGTTTGATTACATTTCAGCTCACATGTTTAAGCTTATGTTCTATAGACATGCTTTGCAAAAATGCTATTTAAAAAAAGCATAGGAGAACTGAGTTTGCATGTGAGTTTGAAGTTGGCAGAGCCTAAGACTGGAGAGCACATTTTCAACGTAACACACAAACGTGTTTACGCACCATTTCTGGACGTGTTAATGCGACTAATTATGGCGGATTAACACGCTCAAAACGGATATGTTAATGCACACATTTTGTACGCGTTAACACGTTATTACATGATAATATGTGCAAAATGTGCCCGCTAACATGAAAACTTTGAGCGCGTAAAATTTAACACGTTTTGACCCTTTTGGCCTTCCATAGGTACGTCCTATTTCGCACCTCCTACATCGACAAAATGTAGCTATTACAGGTTCTTTATGTTATTCTGACTGGTTTTACCATGGTTTAATTTTCCAAGTTTGGTCAAGCTTTTACTATCATTCATCCCACATTATGGAATAGCCTCCCATCAAGTGTCTCCTGACTGTTTGGACACATTTAAAATTAGATGAATCTGTTTTTATATAGTGACATTCCCTGGGTTTTAACTTCAAGATACATTCTATTAGCTGCACTTTTTTCAGTCTGAAAATTAACATTTATTTGTGCTTTTACTCAGCCTGAACTCACGGACGCTGGACTGCCTGACTGCCTGACAAACAACCTCTGCATCGGGTAAGATGGCTTCAACTGTGGCACCGTTACACAGCTGCTAGCTGGCAATTTTGCAGGGGTGAAGCCCTACAGTGGTGGTTTAAGATGTTTTCATTAAGCAAATCAGTTCTACAGAACTGTCATCCACAGCACAACAGCCTATAAGCATGCTTACCTTTGTGAGGAATTCATGTCATAGGATCTGATCCAACGTGAGGCAATTACATGGGTGCTCCCAAAAGATCCCAGAAATTAGGTTCCGGGCTGCCGCAGAGAGCCTCTTAGGCAGAGAGTATTGCACCTCCGTGACGCAACAATAGATCGCCGCCTCATCCTCTCCCCGAAAAGGCAAATACCCAAGCAGTAGTGCATACCTTGAATGACAGAAAAAAGACTGATCTTTTATTAATCAATATAAATTAGACTCAGTTTTATTGCATTATTAATGTATGTTCAGGCTTTTACTGTAACCACTTCCAGTCCTGCTGGTCCTGCTGACACCGCTGGGAGCGGTTTCCCCTGGTGCTTGGGTCCCTGCCCAGTCTAGCTGTTGTACTCTTGATCTGATGTTTCGCTTTTGTTTCTTAGTTCTGTTTTGTGTCCCGTTGCTCTGCTATCCTCCCTCTTCCTTCTCTTCCCTTTGCATAAATGCCCCCATGAGGGGTTTTGCCTGCTCAGTTGCATCCTGGGTCGTTCCTTCCCTTGCATCGTGACACATGGGTGGTTGTAAGCATGCGCGGTTTTAAAGGGCTGGCCGGCGTGGGCAACACCACCCCTACAATCAGATTCGCTATCACAGATGCCACTCCAAAATTTCTGCCACGTCATTGGCTCCTACCTCACTGTGTCCAACTTGGCCAGATTCCTTACTTAGCCCAACAACTTTGTCTATAAGTAGAGACAACTCAGCCTTTCCGATATCATGCAATATTATTTAGCAGTGTATAACATTTATTATTTGCTTTCCTCCCTATTCCTTTATAAGCCACACCGATCCCCGCCACACCCCCTCCCCACTCAGCCTCCCAGTGGTGGTTGCCAGACAAGGCCTCCATACATAGTGCCTGGGGCCCACTCTGGAATCTCTGGGTGATCAGGATGTGGCTGCCTCTCTCGTTTCCATGTGACCCTTCGGTCTCCATCAGACCGACACAGGCTCTGGTGTGCGTTGTTGGAGTCCAGCTTGGATTGGCAGGCATCTGCATAGAAAAGTCATCAAACTTTTTATTTGTTCTCTTCTACTATTAATTTATCACTTTCGAAAGAGGGGAAAAATATGATTCCAAGCAGACTGACGATATAATGAGCTGCTTATCTGTCTGCCCTCCATCCATTTTCTGTGACCCCTGATCTGGGCTGGTGAACTGCTTAATCTTTAGGGGCTTTGTTCTAGTGGGAAAACAAGACCTAAAGCACATAGCTACAAATAAATGCATCTTAGACTTAGGAGAGCTAGGGAAAAGTTAAGTTAACAGTTAAGAATATTTGCCTAAACCGTAGATTGACAGTTCAAATCCCAGAAGGACTCAGCTATGCTTTCAGAATTGGTTTGCTATGACTAAACCTAAGAACTTTATTAATTACCTGTGTGTACACAGGCCCCAGTAAAGATCTGATCAATCTGTCACTATACGCCAACCCTTATACAACTACCCGCATACTCATAGTCATCATGCTTAATACTGTAGGTATGCTGTATTTATGTAGGTTACACTGACGTATCTACATGTGCCATGGATGTGTTAACAAGGCACACATGTATTCTTGGCACATAGTTCAGTTTCTCCAGCACAGTATTCTCCAACATTTCTGAGAGCAGCTTCACTCCTCTTTCCCCAGGGTGGTTGTAGCTTAAATCCAATTCTTACAAATGTGAAGGGTTTGAATGCAAGACATCAGTAAGGAATCTACAGCCTTTCTCTGTGATTCAACAAAATGACAGCCTAGAGATGGAAATCAAAAGAACACTGAGTTATCACACTTTGACGCATGCAATTGCTCAAAAAAGGTAGGAAGAAATTTGTCTGGGCTTAGAATTCTTAAACTGAAAAAATACTAAGGCTCACTGTAATTTGACATCCATCCAGTTTTCAGTACTCACTTATGTAGTGCAGGCCAAGATTTCATTTTCACTTTTTGTTTTCAATTTCAGTTTAGTTTTTTTTTTTTAAGTGGGGTTTAGTTTAGCTTTTATTAGTTTTAGTTTTTGTGTAATTTAAGGTATCTCTCATTCAAATAGGTCAGACAAAGTATTGTGTAATAAAAACTCAACAAAACATACTATTTTCAAAAATGTATTCACTTAGGACAGGCAAACTCCCATCCACAAAAACACTGGATGTGTATCAGTCAATGCGTGTCATTAATCAGAAAAATTCAAGTGTTAGTACAACAACAGTACATAAAATGTAGATATTGTCACGCCCCCCTCTCCTCGTGTAAATGTATAAACACAGCTGCCTCCACTCAACAACAAACCAAACAAACAAACAACATCAGTAAAGTGAAAAAATATGTCCTCTGCATTTAATCCATAATAGCGCCTCATAAACTCGTATTCCCCTACTCTTGCACGTCACCTGCCTTTCAGGATACCCAAGGGCAATTTCTAATGTTTTAATTGTGTCGTTTGCAATAACATGCTTACGGAAAAACATTTTATACACCCCCATATGAACAAACTGTTTAAGGTAAGAGGTAGAATCACATGTTTATCCACATTCCTTGTATATTTACTGTCATTTCCGTGTGGGTTACTTTATGTTGGAAAGACTTCACGTCGTTTAAAAACTGGAATATGTGAGCATAAATGTGCTATTCGTAATAGAAATAAATCATCTCCGGTGGCCCGACATTTTAATACAGCAGGTCATGACTAACTCCCTGCGTTTTATGGGGCTGGAGACTAGAAGAGAAGCCTGGTACATATTTGCTTTAAATACATTAGCCCACAATGGCAGGAATGATGATTTTTCTTTAACCTGTTTGTGATATATCATTTGTTTACATCATAGATTTTTGTGGTATGGCCTGGTGATGCCCCGATGATGTCCATTACACTTGTTTGTGTTAACATTGGTTGTCCGGCAGGGATGTGCCTTTTTAAATGGGCACCAGCACATGGTCTGTTGCACACTGAAGAAGGAATAACACCGAAACGCATCTGTGTGTTGTGTGCAGACTTGGAATAAAGTTGGATTGACGCAACGTGCAACCTCTTTTGGATTTATTCATTTGATTTATGTTCCCCGATACAGTTTGGCTCACAGCTACCATGTGACCATGGTTTGGTACAGCAGAACTGGTCGTTTTAGTTTTGTTGTAGCATATAAAAGTTAATGTCAAAATCTTCAGGCTTTTTGCAAAATAAATGTTGCCAAAGTCTTCATAATAAATATGATAAAATATTATCAAAATATTTTTATGTACATAAAGGGACAGAACATACTACACCTCCAAAAACCTGGAAAAAAAGTAATAACATGATATAATGCCATCACCATCCAAAAAACACTGTGATATTTTTTCGGTCATATTGCCGACCCCTAGGGCGTGTTACCCTAAGAAGACAGCAACCACATCTGCCATCAGATGGGGGATGGACCACACAAAAGAATCAAGGCAGACTGATGTCACACTGACAGAATCCTGGCACCCAAACCTCAAAGTGAAGCAGTGTGGCTTTATAATAAACCCATCATTTCCAGAATTTGGGGCATCACCTGATGGAAGGGCTGCCTGGAGATGAAATGCACATTTCAGTATCACGATGTCATGGATCCGGCGGCGTGGCATGGTGGTAGCAAAGTGACGATCCACTTGCGGCTCCAGTACAAAAAGGGGGTTTATTGGAAACAGAAGGGAACTGGGAAAACTACAAAAGAAAGACCACGAGGGGTCGCAACAAAAACCGTAAAGAAAATACTGAATAAATAACTCAAAGGACCACAAATAGAGAGCGGGGGGGGTATTCTCCGTACGTCGCTTAAATCATCAAAGATCAGAAGCCTCATCTTGGATCAGTTGATGGTGGTGAAAATCATCCAGTTAAGTCGGTTCCTTGAACGCACTTCAGGATCCCATCATCCGAGATCTTCGCACTGCTTGAAAAGCTTATATGTATCGAGTCTAGAAAACATTTTTTCACTCATTCTGAGCAGGACCGTTTATTAGTGCGATATGATTATTTCGAAGTTCAAGTTTATTTATATAGCACATTTACAGACAACCTCTTGCTGTACCAAAGTGCTTTACATATACTAAAAAAATTTTAAATACAGCGCAACAAACATATGCGACAAATTAAAAATAAGAAGCAAAGAGTAAAAAGAAAATAAATCATAGGCCTATTAGAATTAATCAGTATAACTAAACTGTAAAATAAATAGTAATAAATGTCAAGCACAACTGGAATTAAAAGAATTGATCTGCATCAAAAGGAAACGAGGCAAAAGCGACCCAAATCAGAAAAGACGGCTGGCAAAAGTGGCTGAAAAATGTGTAGTTTTTTATTTGTATACTTATTACTTGAATGCAGCGTTGCATTTCAAATGTGTCACATTATTATTTAATTGTCATAATTCCAGATGAAGCGGAGCACAGTCAGGACATGGGAACAAGTTACAGTGAAGTAAAAAAATATACTTCAAACTGGTAAAGAGTGTACAGCAAAGAGTATACACACACACACATGCGCAGGTGTACGGGACAAACTATGGAAACCCGGCGAATGTATTTCAGGGCCAGAGAGACTTTTTTTAAATTGCTGACGGTTAATATTGTGGCGTCTGGAATATTTGCAAATGTCCCAGCATGCCGCACTGTCATACTGTAGATGGCCCCTGTCTATGTCATGCATGTAGTCAAGGTTCCTGGTTCCATGCATTGTGTGTTCTGTACTAGTGCCCCACTTAAATTCAAGCTTTATCCCCGTGTATTTGACAGTGTGTAAATTACACACCATATGTACACTCACCGGCCACTTTATTAGGTAAACCTTGCTAGTACCGGGTTGGACTCCCATTTGCCTTCAGAACTGCCTTAATCCTTCGTGGCATAGATTCAACAAGGTACTTGAAACATTCCTCGGAGATATTGGTTCATATTGGCATGATAGCATCACGCAGTTGCTGCAGATTTATTCGGCTGCACATCCATGATGCGAATCTCCCATTCCACCACATCCCAAAGGTGCTCAATTGGATTGAGATCTGGTGACTGTGGAGGCCATTTGAGTACAGTGAACTCAT
>JAODKM010000016.1:16233848-16255778 GCA_026780845.1 Petrocephalus sullivani | reverse complement strand
GTCTTCGTTTTGTTCTTGTTCAACACCCTTGGTCTGTTTGTCCAGTTCCCCGTCTCCTGGTAAAGTCAGTTTTTCTCCCATTTGTTGTTTGCTTTATTTGTCTTTTATTGTTTTTGGCCCTGGTGGTGCTCTTGCGTGAGCCCGGTGTTCGCACGCTTGATGGGGGGTAGTGTCAGGATCTGTGCCTGTCCTTCCCCCTTTTGGCCAGCTGGTGCCGTTGGTCATCCTGACCCCCTACCCCCTCCGGTGTTCCTTACTGCTGGCATGCTCCACGCACACCCTAGATTGTTGCTTAGCCCAATGGGCTAAGCATGTGTTTTGTACTGCCCAGCAGCATGGGTTCAAGGCTGGCCAGTCTTATCTGTTTTGTATTTCTTGTTTTGTATGTTATAGGTTTGCCCTTGTTTCCCGTCTCATGTAATAGTTCTGGTTCTGTTTTAGTCTAGTGTATTCCTTTGGTTTCAGTTAGTGTTTTAGTATCTGTAGTGTTCCCCTCGTGATTTACTTTAACGATCCTCACCTGCTCCTTGTTACCTGTAGTCTTGTTAATCACACCTGCCTCCTGTTAGTCATTTGTCTTCAGTGTATTTTAGTTCCTGCATGTGTTCTGTTCCTTAGTCAGTCATTGTATGGTATGGTTCTGGATTTGTTTGTAGTGGTTCTCAAGTGGTTGTATTGTTCTGGAGTTGTAAGCCCTGTTTGAGTTGTAGTTTATTAGTTGATTTATTTGGTGTTTCTGGTTTTTGTTGTGACCCCTCGTGGTCTGTTTTCTTTTGTAGTTTTTCCTCTCTCAGTTAAAGGGTGGCCAATGAATTCTTCCCATTGATCCCCCCCAGTTGAGCTTTCTTGCTTTCTTTCTTGTGTTTGAGACCGCCTTCCTTAATACATGCCAAGTGCAGTCACGCACATCAGCCCCACAAAGTTTACCTGAAAGTTGACTATATCATCAACTGTGTAACAAAAGTCATGCTCTGTCACAGTCAACTCCTACAGTAACCCTGCCCCACACATCTTCCATCACCTCTGTACCACAGATCAAATCATCACTGTGCTAACACAGTCGTAACGCATGTTGTTTTGAATTTGTGTGTGTTATTTTGCGAAAACATAAAATACTATCAGTTCCAGTTTCAGAAACACTGTCAGTAATAGAGTGCAATCAATTCCTTATAAAAAAAAGACCCTGAAAATACTCACCATTTTTAGCTTACAGTATGGATCCCGCTGCATCCTCTGCTCCAGACTGAGTTGAGGATGGTCTTGCAGGGGCAGCAGACCTCCTTCGATGCTTATATCCAACACTTTAGCCTCCCGAAGCTGCAGAATACTTATGATGGTCTTTTGTTGGTCAAGCACCATCTCAAGCTTGGTGAGGACTTCCCTAACCTAATACTACAAAAAAGAAGTCAATAAATTAAAATGAAAGGCATACACACAACATAATGCCCTATGATAGCTGTAGTCTTAAAGTGCGGTCAAGCCAGCAATGTCTAGGCAAATAAAACTGCAACAAAATCCACTTCCTTGCATTGCATACATGCTTAAACTGTATGTCCCATGGATATGTAGAAGGGGTGGAGGGGAGGGTGACATAAAAAATCTGGCCAAGACGACAGAAGCTAATGGCTTGACAACACGAAGCATGAAAACATTTATAGTACATGATGGGAAACTATCTTGACCAGTTTTGTCTATGTCAACACTGACTATTGTTTATATTCTACATTACCTTAATCAAGTCAAACAGACCTCTGTACATCTTCATTCAGACACTCAAGCTTTTGAGCTAGCTGATGGGCTAACCACTATCGTTATATGATGGATTAACAGCTGAGAATCACTGGAATCTAAAACAACACCGTCATCCTTGGAAATTGCTATTTGTTATTCATTTGTTAATTGTTTATTTTCCTTCATCCTTTGATTTCTTATCTTCACATTTAAAAGATACCATGAGGTTAGCTTATTCGCTACTTGTGGTCAGTCGCCACAAAGATATCGGCCGACATGCATGTTTGCTTTGTGGCCTCATCAAATAAAGTTCTAAAAACGAAGCATTCTGAATGAACTTGTAGCTGCCTATTTCATTTACATTAAGAAAGCGTCCTCTAATTCCGACAGCATCATTGGCAGGGCAGTCAGTGCGAACTGTGATAACCTCGCTGCGTTTAGTCTGAACGTATGGTTAGTCCTACCATGTAAGACAGCTAGGGGGGAATTAGTATTGGCCTTACCTGGTTCTGATGGCTGCTGAGAAGCCCACCAGAAGGCCTGATAATTTGGCAGTGCTACAATAGAATACAGTGTAAAATGAATGAGGGAAAATGTTCTGTGAAACGTATGCATACATACAAAGTCATAAAGCTAAAGGACACACTCACGTGGAATATCATCTCCTGGCCCCCAGCTTAGTAGCACCTCTGTTAAGGGACCATGTTATGCTGGGGGTGCTGCTGTTGGTAAAGTGGTCATGGGGCAGGCGGTGAATTGGGGTGTGAGGTGGCTGGAACAACGGTGACATTAGAGAGGTAATTGGCTCCTGTTGTGGCAACAGGGAAGGCTATGGTAGGGGCAGGAGGAAGGTTTTTCTTGGGTGGCGGGGAACATCTGAGTCCACAGATGAGAGTTCCAGACCCCCAAGGGGACCAAGCCTGACACTCTTCCTGTTTTACTGAATCAACACAAATCTAATAAGCATGGAATGGAAAGCTGTGTAAAACACAGACTTACACCTATACCAATTCAATACAGTAACATATAATGGAGAACTATAATTTAACAGGATGTGAATAGGAAAGGTAAAAGTGATGTGCTGAACAAACTGACACACCTTTTACGCCTTAGTGGCCGTTGGCCAAGCACCTCTGCTTCAGTTAGGAGGTCAGACTGTGTCTCTGCCTCTTTGGCCTTCCTCCTGCCCTCCTCATAGCTGTTTGTAATATACAGATACAGAGCAAGACACTTCACTGATTTACTGAGTACTTTGTGGAATATATCCTCCAATAAAGCCAAACAATGATGACACATCTTAGCCAATGGTCATACATACAATAATAAGTTACAATATAGTGGCGCTTAGACGTTTCTGAACGTTACTCGATATTAGACAAAATTAGAAAGTAAGACATTAGACGTTACAAATATCGTATTATTATTATTGTACATTTAATTACACACACAGACAGCTCTAATACAGAACCACTAACCTATGAAAATAAGAAGAAGCAGAAAGCTTAGAAGAAGCAGCACCTTTAGGAGCCATCGTGGGGCTTAGATAAAAGTTCCCAGAAATCACAAACAAAGATGCTTCCGATGCGTAGCGATGTAGAAGCGTGTATGAGAGACACAAACTTGCGTGAGGCTGAGCCAATCAGTGGCTGGGATAGGAAGAGGATATAACTGAGTCAGGCAGCGGAGCCCGGGCTGTGTCATTTTCACTGTCTCGATCAACTTTTTAATGAATATACAGTACTGTATATACTTTAATGAGCACAGTTTAAGACTTAAGCTACCTGCACTTTATTTTTTACTTGCACTTATTGCTAGAATGTGTTTCTTGTTGTAGGATGTGTTTTTTGTTGTGCCTGTGCACTTTACCGTTAGTCTTGCGTTGTCATGTTTTGTGTGTCTTGTCTGCGCATGGGACAGTGAGAAACGGAATTTTGATTCCTTTGTATGTCTAGTACATGTGAAGGAATTGACAATAAAGCTGACTTTGACTTTGAGTACTGTATTTGAAAAAAACGCGATAGAGTGAAGCCGCGAAAGTCGAACCGCGAAGTGGCGAGGGACGACTGTATATTTACGATTGCTGTCTGTTAAAAAGGGGTTCCGCCCTTTAGACAGTTCCTCCAATCATCATGCATCAGCCCAGCGTATTGGCCCACCCACTGCGCCATTCACTCCAAGAGACGCTGAGCTTCCCTGGAAGTGACAATTTTCCTGCATTTATCCAATAAGCGTGTAGCTTCCCTGCAGTGAATAAAAGCTAATCTGTAACGTGCCATGGAAGTCCACTGAGGCTGCACTGGGTTTAATGCATTGTGCTGCCACGAAACTGTATGAGAAAATCGCGTCAGGCAGTCTACGATAAATAGCTGATTCTACAGAACGAGCTCGTCATTAAGTTGAACGCGTCTTGGCCCACTTTTACTAAAACCAATATCAATAGAATAGTGCATATCTGAACAAACGTGTAGCTTATATCTTTGTGTCGACTGCCGATGGGATATTTGCACGTGAAATTATGTTAAGACAAACACTACTGTTATGAATAAATAACGTTAAAGTTACCGACAATTCGCACTGTTTTAAATGCTATAGCGCCAAAATTAGTATGTCATTTGCTTTCCTTTCACGAAAACATAGACTTTTGTCTATGCCTCATTTTAATGTACGTCCCTCCACGTACATAGCTTATTACCATAAAGTTGACTGGGATTCAGCTTCTCTTTGACGCTCTCGCCGCCCAGATCGCGACGCGCCGCTCCGCTCCTCGCCGCCTGCCGACGCGCCCTCCCATAGAGAATGAATGACTTCCGGTCACTTTGACGCTCTCACCGCTCGCAGTGTGAACGTAGCATTAGAGCAATCGCCTCTGATTTCACTTTACCAGATCAAATCTGTTTGGTAACACGAACTGAAATTAAACTGTTCTTTTAAATAAAAAATATGAATCAGAACAGTGTTCGATTTCACATGTATTATTATTAATATTACTATTGTTATTATTTGGTGATATTTCACAGTACATTTTCCAGTTTGTCATCTGAAATTGGCACTCTGTTATTAAGACATTTACTGTACAAACCATGCATTTTCTGCCCAGCTTTCAGGCTTCATGCTCAGTTTCCTTGCAGGGGCCTGCATGCACACAGCAAATTAAATTAACACTGCATAGTGTTTATATAATCCACACCTGTCAGTATTAAATTTAACACTTTACAGAGTGCAGTGAGAGTTGTTTTTGCAGTGTTAAGTTTTTTTGACTCTTGTAGTGTTCAATTGACACCATAGTGTGTTACTTCACTCTGACTCCGCCTCTTCCCAGATTGCCAGCCCATATGGGTGGCCCATATTATCCTCATCTTAATATGCACACAAGAACTCATATGAGGATCATAAGAGCCACCTACACAAAAAAAAAATACTCGCCATCATGTGAAAGGCTCTGACCAATAGGGACCTTATGGCCATTTCTTACTCATATTAATATTTTATCCACCCAGTGCTGGTTGTTCTTAAATACATGATCTGTGTTCCTTTTAACTGGCTCAAAGCCTTGTTTTTCTTGGCGTTTTGCTCAGGTGATTGTGTGTTAGCGTTGTGTCAGAGAAAGGCTACTAGAGACACTAAACAAGTCTCTCACGTGGTATATATTTTAATGAAATGTACTTTGAGACAACTCTGTTGTGAAAGTCCGTATATAAAAAGTTGAAATTGTTGATGTTTCGCCATTTTGAATGCCAATCCTTGCCTTGTGACCTTGGATGATGGGTATTTTACATTTATGTAAAATATATTTGCATAGCATCACATGGTATGGTTTTTCATTTACCAGATTTTTTTTAATTCACCATGATGATGTTGAATAGGGCAAGAGTACAAAAGGCCCTGATGGCTTTAAAGAAGTTGGGTGCTGACTGCAACTGTTCTTGGTGGGTTCTGCTCTTGTGTGCTAGCTAATGGCTGGGATGGAGGGTTAAACTTGTGTGGTGCACAAGTATTAGTATGATGGCAATGCTGTGGTTGAAATAGTAGGCATGGAAAGGGGAAAAACAGCACTTTTATGGTTACACACCTTTAAGAACCACTAAACTACTCAAGGAATGGCATACGTCAATTATACTCTGAATAATTACGAATAACAAAATGCAGTAGAGACTAGTATCCGTGTCATACGATCCTTGATCACGGTGGGTTTCTAAATAAGCCTTGATATCTAAAAATTAATCCTAAAATCTGAATATTAAATGAGCAAAATTACTCAGTTGGTTCTTCTATCCCAAGTTGCGGTCTAAAAGCAATGAGGCCACCACCCATATCTTTAAAGCCATTAGAATGTTCCTCAACCTCAATCCCAATGTTGATACACAAGCAATATAAGAGTCAGGAAGAACAAGCATTTGCTCAGCTTGCCCTATTCAACATCATCATGGTGAATTAAAAACCCATCATCCAAGGTCACAAGGAAAGGACTGGCGATCAAAACGGCAAATCATTAACAATTTCTAAATGGCCATAAGGTCCCCGTTCGTCAGAGCCTTTCTCAAGACAGTGAGTATGTATTTTTCTGTGGGCGACTCTAATTGTCCTCATACGAGTTCTTGTGTGCATATTAAGATGGGGATAATATGAGCCACCTATATGGGCTGTCAATCTGGGAAGAGGCGGAGTCAGAGTGATGTAACACTCTATGGTGTCAATTGAACACTACAAGAGTCAAAAAAAGTTTAACACTGCAAAAACAAATCTCACTGCACTCTGTAAAGTGTTAAATTTAATACTGATTGGTATGGATTATATGAACACTATGCAGTGTTAAATTAACTCTGGCACATTTGCTGTGCAGCAGAACAAGCTGTGCAGTTTATTATAAAAACATTTCGAAAATGCAAGATAATGCAATTGCGATGTATGAACAAAACATTCAAGCTGAGGCACCAGTATATGTTTCATATATGATTTTCACAAATCACAAAAGATAAGGGCGAAATTACACAGGTTCGACTTTTCTTTTGTAACAGTAAAGTAGCAGCAGGACACGGTGAGCATGGTGAGTGGACACTGATTTGAATAAGAAGCTACATTTCCAATGGTAATTTGGGGGTCTAATTCATCTTGGGTCAGGCAAATATGAAATGCATCATACACTGTAGGATGTCACTGTAAGGAAACGCCACAGCTGACCTGGCCCGGAATGGTTTTGTGTCTAAAAAACAGCTGGCAACATGGCACGTTAAACAAGTCATTTGAATAAGAAGCTACAATTCCAATAGTAATTTGGGGGTACAATTGATCTCGGGCCAGGCAAACCTGAAATAAATCATACACAGTAGTTATGTCACTGGAAGGAAACACTGAACCTGGCCTGGCCCGGAATGGCTTTGTGCCTGAAAAACAGCGGGCAACATGGCATGCTGAGCAATTCATTTGAATAAGCCGCATTTTCAATAGGAATTTGGAGCTCTTATTCATCGCGGTTCACATTGTTCTGAATTTAATGATTTTTATATAAAGTAAAAAATGAAAAAAAAGAAAAAAAATGTTTAATTTCAGTTCGTGCTACCAAACAGATTTGATTTGGTAAAGTGAAATGCTGAAAACATTCAAGGTGGCATGGATTCTGCGAATAAGTAGCCAACTTCAGCCTCGTGTTTGGAAGTGCGTTATATTGGGACTCAGCGGTTTGCATTTGCAGGTCGCATTTATCGACAGTTTTCAGGAACTGCAAATCTAATAGGCGAAATGACCATATTTAATTAGGTTTAAATGTCTATTAATATAACTGTGGATATGAAATGTTTGTCCTGTAATCTAGGTAAATCGTCATTAAAATATAATTGTGGTTTGATCTATTGGTCAAATTAACGATGTGTTGCTGAAATATATCCATTGTTACCCCGCAAATATTCAGTTTACAAGCAATTCCCTGTTCTTGATCCATGTGCTGCTTGATGAAATTTTCTAAATGTTTTTTTTTTTTTACCATTACTTGATATGTTTCAAATAGTCACATAGAACACAAATGATCCGAGCCACTTTCTGAACCAAATAAAATGTATATTTTGAGTGTTTGGTAGTATTTATCTAAAACGTAGAATCACAAATCTAGTTTTGTTCGAAATGACATGCCTACTGCAAACTGGCTACCTCACATATAGTTATATTTCGTCTAAGGCATATTAATGGGATGAAATATGGCGGAATGTAACTACCGTATTACAGCATATATGCAGGTAAAATATTTTGTTTATGCTAAGCGCTGGCCTCCCCTTAAAACGCGAAACTGAAATTAATCATTCATATACCGCATACGAAGCACAAAAACCATCGTCGTTGCGGGGGGGAAAAAACAACAACATTTTTTATTCTCGCCATAATGAACATACTAATAGCTTTTCCCCGGGCTGTTCTTCGGATCGACGCCCTGGGTTAAAATAAAGCTTGCTTTTATACTAGGTCGCCACTGTCCTGGATGGAAGCCGACGCTTGAATGGCAGAAAAGCGGGCGCGCCCTGGGCGCCGTATTACGGGACTGGGAGTGCGCCTGCGGCTCCGGCTCCGGCCGCTACTGTAATCCTACACCGCGCTCCGTGCCGACCGGCCAGGCGGACGGCAGAAAGAAAGAAAGAAGGCGAGCCGGAGGAAGGGCGAGACGTCGCCAGCCATGGGCGCTCTCCCTGCCATATGGATGGCGCTTCTCAAGGCGACTTTTAAGCGGATCGGCCATTGACACGTTAGTGTTTTATCGTGCGGTAGGCAAATGTCCGCGTTTTTAGCGAATTAAGGAATGGAAAATCCGCGGATCGCTCGTCCCTAACCCTGCTTTTGTGCAGCAAGACCTCAGAGCTCTTCCCTCGGTGGCAGAAAATGCAGCGATGTTTCTTATAGTCTACAAAAAAGTGCAGAAATGCATGCGAGACGTGCTTTTTTTATTGGTTTGAAATCCCCGTTTTGCTGCTCGGGCTTTGGGGGGGATAAATCCGGGCCGGTGCGCGAGTAAACGTGGCTGCTTTTGGGGGGGTTTGATTGTTGTTCGGCTGTTCGGAGGGACCGGGCGAGGGGACCAGGGGGGGCTGTACGTCCAGGGGGGGACCTCGGCTCGGACCCAGGAATCTGGGGGGGGGGCGGAAAGCGTGCGGTTCGCGGTGCCGCTGGCGACTAACAATAAGGTGTCCGGGTGTTTGGGGTCTCGGTAAGTAGGTGGTGCGGATACCCGTCCCTGGCTCCGCGAATCCTTATCGTAAGGCAGGACTTAATGGGACTGTCGCGTAGACTCATTTCGTGGAGTTAAGTGTAATTATTTGTAGCTGGAAAATGAGCATCATACCGAGTACGGGGCCTTTGGCGAATTCTGCATCTGGATCATTTATTTCTCGGGGCGGAGATTTGCTGTTTTTATCCTAATAATTATTATTAGATCGGGAGATGGCTTGACGGAAAATATCGACTATATCGAGGAGTTCGGTTTTACATTAATAACTCCAAGTGTAATGGTTATATTGGAACCGAATGCTGTTTAGAGATTCACAATTCCTATGTCCCTGGCTGTGAATTAGTCATTCTGGTAGGGGTAGATTTGCTTCTTTTTTCCTTGTTAGAAATATGACAGGTGTGTCGGTAATTCATGCTTTTCCCCTGAGATTAACAGGTAAAACAAGTTCTGCGTTTTAAGTCATGTTTGGACTGGATATATGTGTCAGCAATAATGACATTGACTATTAATCTGATTTAATCTCTTGCATGTTTACATGTTGTGCTCTGAAACTGACGAACATGAATTCAGGGTTTTTATTAAGGGTATTAAATACAACTTGTATATATCTGCCAATGGTCTCCTTAGTTAGTTGGGCTAATATACTTTGGCTTCTTGCCAAGCTAAATATATGAAAGAAGTTCCCTACTGTTGTTATTGGATCCATGACGTTAACCAAAGATGTAGGAGCACTTGGTGCTGCCAGTTGGGAAACGTCATCATTAGTGAGCAGGCCTGCCAGGCTTCTATCCCTGGCCCGGTAAAGTGTAATTAAACCATTTTCTCCATTCAGATGGATCCCATGGTGTTTGGATGAGCCCAGCTCACATCTTCAGGAAAACAAGACTGACACCGAGGAGCTTTGTTTCAAAGAAGAATTCACAATGTCCTTGTCGGTAAGTTCTTGGCTCTGCGCGGCTGCCTCTCGCTTCAGATTTAGGATACTCCAGCTCTGCTTATCTGGCGAAGTCGGGAAACCCCCCGTTCTCAACCTTGTTTTGCACCTGTTTTATTCCATGGCTGTGCTAAATGGGGAACAGCAGTAGGTTTCTGCATGACAACTGCTTCAGCATTCGGCATTTAAAAAACCTTTAGGGACCAGCATTCTGGATATCCACCCGCAGCAGTCGGTATTGGCTTATGTGCTGTGGTCAGTATTAGTAGTGCCGCGCACTGAGAAATAGCCTAAGCTAACAGCATTAGCAAACACCATGGACGATGAGTATTAACAGCTAGTGACCAGGTGATGCTGGTGGGATGGTCTATTCCCGCTTATCCGAATGGCAGCGTTGTGGACACATCCTTTCACTAACCCCCCCCCTTTTTACTTCGTTTATTCCCTTTCTCCGGAGCTATGGGGGTGGGGCAGAGGGGCTCAGCTTGCCCAAGTGACGTGCCTTCCCTGGGGGGAGGGAGCGGGAGATGGGACAGAGAGGAACATCAGGCTCGACAATGGGGCCGTAAAACAAGGGCTTATATGACACCCCTGACTTGCCTCTTTCACTTTCACCACCTTTCTTTGCCCCTTTCCCCCTTATTCCTGACGATGTGAATGCACTGGTTCCGCCGTGCTGACCCGCGCGGCGAAAGGCTGGTGTTTCCGTTAGCATCTGAGGCGCGGCATTCTCCGAGCGCTTTGGCCCAGCTCCATACCAGCAGCTATCCGCCGGCTGAGCCGCTCGGGCCCTCTGTCGCACACTCCGGCACGCCGACCAAATATGTCTGAGCAGCACTTTCGGAGAAACCGCCTCTCCGGGAGAGTGTTTTTTTCCGTTAACTCTGTGAAAATGTCACAAGAGAACACAGACGGTACTCTCTTACAGCAGTGATTTGCCCAGTGAGACCGAATGCAATCCAAAATTAAGTGTTTGTGTAATATTATATACAATAGCTAGTAGCTATGCCGTATGTGACCTAAAAACGTGTTTGTTTGAGTTAAGTTGCTTGATGGCCTACTAGGGCCTCTCTAATTTACATATTATTTATAGCTGCCATATGTCTTTTTCATCCAGTTTTTTTAATTGGTGTTTCTACTTGACAGTAGTTCGGATTGCTGTATCTATTAATGCTGATTCATTTTTCAGCTAAGTTTAAGACCAGCCTTGTGCTTATTGTGTTTTTTGGGGGGGGTGAAAGGTTGGAACTTTTTATTTTAATTTCACCCTAGTTCGATTCCGATAGTTACATGTCCACGTTCCGCTTCATTCTTCTTCTGCATGTTTGACGAGACGGTGGAAAAATGACACCCCTCCCCCCCCCAGCAGTACAGTGTTGCGTGTTCATGGCCTTTAGTTAGTCAGTCACTGACAATGTCCTTGCTGTTTAAATTGGCCTCACCCGCCCCCCCAGGCCGCGGACCCGACACTAGTTCTCAGACCAAGGCCAGACCACTGTCCCGCTCACGCCTTCTCTCGGCCTTCCCTCTCCTGCTCAAGTGGACTTTTGCGGACTGGCCCATACTACACACCCCCCCCCCCCCCCGGCCCATTCTCTTCCACACTCGAGTGTTTTATCTCCTCCTGAACAATGGCTCTTTTTTCTGTCAGCCCCACATGTGTGTGCATGTGATGGGGAGGGAGGCAGACATTCTGTCTGTGGTTATTAATTTGACGCTTCCCCCAGTTTCGCTTTAACTTTCAAGGATTATGGGCTTAAGCAACATATGCAAAGAAAATGTCATTGCATTCTGGGTAACTGGATATTCACCACCAGTAACACTGGTGTATTTTAAACGCTCAAAGTTCTTACTGCTTAGCGTGTAACGGGTGATTTGGTGTTTTCCCTGATTTCTGTCTATGTCGCCCACCCCCCAGACGGCACTGGCAAAGGCGTTGTTTGACAATGCGGCTGAGAGCCCGGAAGAGCTGGCGTTTCGAAAGGGCGACATCTTGATGGTGCTGGACCAGGAGGGAGGGGGACCGGGCTGGTGGCTGTGCTCCCTGCATGGCAGACAGGGGATAGCCCCAGCCAACCGGCTTCGCCTCCTGAACACCTCCCAGCCATGCTCCAGCACCTCCGGTGAAACTTCCACCGCCGCCTCCTGCCCCGTGGTGACCCGCCCTCCCGGTGAGGAATCCGTGTACCTCTCACCTGGCCCGCATCCCCGGCCTGTCCCAGTGGATTCCACTAAGGGGCCCAGGCCTGCTGAGGAGGGGGTTTATCAGTCGCCCCCCACTCTGGGTGGGACGGCAGCAGCCGCATTGCGCCGTGGAGAGGGGCGGCCCAGGTCCCGATCCAGCTCTGGCACACGTCCACGGCCCGAGTGGGACGTGTGTGCCACGGGACGGGCCCGCTCCCCATCCCTTCGAGGGCGGGGATCAGAATCCGGCAGTCCCAAACAGCAAGTCCTTTACCAGACCCCCACAGCACACAGGGTGCAGGGAGGCCTCGCACCCGAGGCCGTGTACCTCAGCCCCTGCAGTGTCCCGAGGACAACCGCAGAGGGATCTGCCGTGGAGCTGGGGGGCACGGAGGCGACGTACCTCACCCCACGGGAAGCTGTGGTGGCTGTGGGGAACTCTGATGGCTGCTACCTTGTGCCCCGCGTGAGTGTGCCGCATTGTGAAGATGTGTACCAGACCCCGACCGGCGGTGCAGTGCTGGACCACGCCCAGGGTGGCCTTGTGTCTGCAGCAGCCAGGAGGGGGAGTAGCCAGCTGTCACACTGCAGTGGGACTGCCCTCACCACACAGACCAAACTGCCACAGGAAGCAGCAGGCTTGTATCAGACCCCCACCCTGGTAGGGGGTCTGCCCAAAACGCCCCAAAATGGCCGCAAACTTCCTGGGGACAATACAGCGACTCCCGTGCCTGCCATCACTGGACTGGCACAGCAGAGACTTGTGCCTTTCACTGGAGAGGGGTCCCCCAGGGCTCAGTCTAAGGTCCTACACAAAATGCCAGGGGGGCAGAGTTTGCCCTCCACCCCTCCCAGTGCCCGAGGCAGGTTGCCTCAGACCCCCCCAAGGAGTTCTCCTGTCTTGCCAAGGACAGTTGGAGCCAGGGTCCAAGGCTCGCCCAACTTTGCCCGCAAACCCCCTCCCCCCGCACCCCCGGTTAGGGGTGTCACCAAGAAGGACGGTCCTCAGTCGCCCGCTGTCCTGCAGCCGGGGAAACACGGGGAGGGGCAGCGTCAGGTCGTCCCGAACAAGCCGGAGGGACCGAAGGATGGGAAGGCGAATGAGGAGAATACGAGGAGGATAAACACCAATATAAAGAAGGAGGGTGAGGAGGGCGAGTACATGGAGCCAGATGACGAGAACCTTCACAACCAGGTAAGAATCAAGGAAAGAGGAAGTAAGGAGAACAAACTAAATCAGTAATATGACCCTGAAATGGAGCTTAATTTGAGTGTTTGCTGGGCAGGCATTCTGTCTGAGTGAATGTAATGGATCTTAAAAGCAAGCTTAGTATTACAAATCCAATACAGCTAATGCCAGCCGGAATGTTCAGTCGGTTATAATGCATCAATCTTATGTAAGCAAAGTATTTCACTTGGATGCAAAGGCAAAAATGGTTCTCTTTGGTTTCGAAAAGAGAGAACTTTTGTGCTTTACCTTCAATTTCTGACTGGGTGTGGAAAGCATTGTTTAATTTGACTTTCTTAGTAGTTAAGTAGTTAACGGTGACTAAAATGTTGTATAAAATCTTGTGTTAGAATAGGAATAGCTTTTAGCTTTTTATATGGCTCAGTATTCATCATATCTTCAGTGGTTATTTTGGGTGTTATCCGTTTGTCCCAAGGTATATGACACTCCCCCTGCAAGCCGCTGGCAACACGCCGTTCCTGCCACACTCCCCGAAAACGACGACAGCATCTACAACACGCCCCGTATGCTCCCCCCTCACGGCGACCAGGGGTCAGAGGTCAGCGTCTGGCCAGGTGCCATCTGTTCCTGCTGTAATTAGCCTGCACCTGTTCATGCCGGCCCCCTACGTGCACTTGGGCTCTCCCACACCTGTCTGTCTGCCTTGCTGAATATGGCTTCATCTGGAGGCCAGTCTTCCACTTGGCATATTCTAGCACCATAGTCGCAGAACTTTACCTTTGACTCTTGTTTGAAGATATTAAAATACTGCCGGCATGTCGATTTTTAATTGCTCTTTTTAACAGGGCTTTTGACAGTGTCGATTCTTTGTATAACATTTCACATGTTCCATTCATTGTTTTTTCCATCAACATCTTTATTTTATTTCCTTAAATATCCTCCATTAGTAAATAACATCATAACCATGTACAAAAATCAAGACAATCCTATCCATCCCAAAAAAGAAAAAGTCTATATTTTCTTATTTCACTGTCCCATTGTCAGTCATGTCCTTTTCCAGTAAAAGTGAGTAAAGCCATAAATCTAGTCTTAGAATAATTTGAGTGTCTTTCCAAACCCCTTTAATGATCGCTTTCCCTTTGACAGGTTTACGATGTTCCCACCCTTAATCTGTCTGTGACATCTGACCTCCAGCAGCCCACGTACAATGTCCCAGCAAGTCTTGTGGGTCCTCCTGAAACGGAAGATGATGTCTACAGCGTCCCCACCCTCCCGGGCCTTTCAGCAGCTCCGACTGAGGTCCCCGATGGGCCAGGATGTGAGCTGGGAAGTCTTGAGGTTTATTGTGTGCCTGGGCCGGGGAAGCGCGCGTCTGATGGCCCGACGGATGGGGCTCCCTGTCCAGAGGGCCCCAACGAGGGGGCTGATCGAGACTGTGGAATTTATGACATGCCCGCCCTAAGCCTCGACATCCCCATATCGGCGACCCGCCGGGCCTCGGTGTCCAGCACCGGCTCTTGTGGCTCCCTCTCGGCCCTCATCCAATCAGCTCTGAGCTCCACCACCCCCTCCACTCCCCCGCGGGAGTTGGCTGCCTCCTTGTCAGAGATTCTGTCTGTCTGGAAGGCCTGCCAGGCAGCAGAAGCTCCCCCTCCCCTCCTGCAGGCCTGGTCTCACCTCTCAGACCTACTGGCCATGCTCTCTGCATGCAGCTCTGCTGCCCTTCCTGAAGCACAGCTCTCTTTGATTCGTCGGGCCCTGGAGGACTCCGCCAATCTGCTGCAGAGCCAGGCCCTCCCGCCATCGGGCCGGCCCCGCCTCCCGTCCCAGGAGTCCCTGTCTCGGAGGCCGTTGCCGGCATTGCCGGTAGCAGAGGTGAAACCCCTTAATGTGGGGATGGGTGGTCGGAAGGGCAGCTGGATCCAGGAGAGGCCCCTCCCTCCACCGCCTCCCTCCTTTCCTCTACCCCCTGTGCTCCCTCCTCACCCAAGCTCTGATGGACAAGGCGAGGGAGAGGATCTGGGGAATGAGTATGCAGGCATTGGCCTGAGTGTCCCCCCACCACCCTGCCCCGTAGGAGACAGCGTGGGTTACGTAAAACTACAGGTCAGTAGACGGGGACCCCGCATCTGCATGTATATCGAGCGATATCTCTGCCTTCCTTTCTGTCCTCATGTCTAAGTCAACTTCATATTTATTTCCTGACCCCCACCAGGGGAAACCCGATCCTCCTGCAGTCATTCAGACAGAGGCCATCCCTCCTGTAACCGACCCCCCCACGGCAGAGCAGAGGGTAACCCTTCCCCTTCCTCACTCTTTCTCAAATATGTGAAAATATCTGCAGAAAATCTGTACGTGGTTAGAGATCAAAAAGATGCATAGAGCTCGCAATCAGGCTCGCTAATTCTGGTTGTCACTGAAATATAATCTTGCAAACTTTCGCAGTGGTTCAGATTACAGAGTACAGTCACTCACCAAAAAATTCCAAATAAAGATATGGGTTTAGTTTCAAACATGTAATAGCCTATCAAAATGTTGGCCAAGGATGAAGCCTTGTTCAAGGATCCTCAATTTCAAGTTCAAACCTGTCACTTAGCTTTGTTATTTTAACACAAGACATCTTGATGATACTGATGGTTATGTCTAGAGAACGAGTTTGTCTGGACTTTCAGGTACCAACAATTTTTACTGCACAGACTTTACTTATCGGGGGAAAATAGGCCTCAGCGGGGATATGGTGGAATTTTCAGATTCATTTATCTAAAAGTTTGTGGCATCTCAGAGACCGAAGGGTGCCTGGTGGTTGTTGATAACCGTTATTAGTGTTTTCAAATTGAAATAAAATCACGTAATAGGCCTGGTTCCATCACTGAACATTAAATGGGACTGAAATTTGTTCTTTATTATACTGGAAAAATCCAGATCATTATAGTAACTACAGATATAACACACCGCATAAAATCTGGACTGTCTGGGAGGGAGCTGGGAAGGAGCAAAAATGTGGCCCATCTAGGGGTCCCCGAGGACCATGTCGGGGGAACTGCTTCAAGCACTAATTTTCTGTGAATGATTATACAAGTGTATTTTCATTCCTGAGTATCCTTTGACTGGGATATTAACCTACCGTCTCTTCCTCTGTCCTCCAACCTTCCAGTCCAGCCCATCACCACCTCTCCCGGTCTCTCTCTCCCTGGAGGACTCCGAGCTGCTGTCCTTTTATTCCTCCCAGAGCCTGTCTCACCTGTCCTGCCTGGCTGACTCCATAGATGCCCTCTTCACCAGTGTGCAGGGGAACCAGCCACCGCGCGTCTTCGTTTCCCGGGGGAAGAGTCTGATTGTGACGGCGCATAAGCTGGTCTTCATAGGAGACACGCTGTCTCGCCTGCTTACCTCTCCTGACCTTAGGACAAAGGTTTGTTCTAAATTCTAATTTAATAAAGCATGTCTTTCCGAAATGTAGTTTGAATTGGGGGTGGGCAATATGGACAAATCGCTGTATCACTGTATTATGGTTTGAATCACAATCCATGACCACAATTGATTTATTTTTTTTGTTTACTTACAGGCGAAATGGGAATGTATGTCGTAGGTTAATGTTAATTAACCATTTAACCACTATGTATCTTTAAATTCTGCACATGGCATTATAATAATACACTTAGGTATGTAAAATACTGTACATGCAAAGGAAACTAACTATAGCAAAAGTGCTTTTAATTTTTTTTCATGCAAAGTTTGGATTTTGTTTGAAGAAGGTTTGGATTTGTAAAATCTGACAAAGTGGAAGCTTTTTTGGAACCAGATCTTCCTCATAATCGATGCTGCACACTGTTTATTTGATAGTGTAGCTGACCCATTTATGACCCGTGTGTTTACCGCATGACACGAGTGAATTATTTTTAGCAGTCCAATAGTATATACAGTTAAAAAAAAAAAAAAAGTTGGCAAACTTGTTAAAACAGGTCGATTACATTTTTACTTCAAGGTCTACCCACTACATTGAGATCAGCTGAGACAGATAATTGGCAAAGTAGTGAGACAGACAGTGCTAAGATGTCAGACAGGCTGAAATTGCTCTGTTTCACATCGGTCTGTTTTTGGTGTAGTGTTGTTGCAGCCTCCAAACAAAATATGTAGGCATTGTTTGACAGTGGCATGCCTGTTTGTTCTCTTGATATAATGAGAGTGCTAAGTAGTGCTGTATAGCAATTATTGCGACAACTCTGAAATGCTTATTATGGATACAATTGCAGCCTATGACGATAAATTGCCATAATGCTCACTGCTATTTTGAGTACCCTTTTATGATCTGCAGTGAGTCCTAGCTACAACTTATGTATTCAGGGTTTGAAATGTTCTGATTTGAAACAGTACGTTATTTGAAGTGATTATAGATGTAAAGTCTGTACATCCCTCTGCAGGTCACTACATCAGGAGGTCGGCTTTGTCAGGCCTTGAAGGCTGTTGTCGTGGCAACAAAAGGTGCAGCACAGAATTACCCATCAGTCCCTGCCACACAGGAAATGGTGGACCGGGTAGCAGAGTTATCCCAGCATGCCGCTGGCTTCTCAGGGCTGCTGCAGAGGCTAGCGGAAATATCATGATCTTTTCATCTTTTTTTTTTTATACTGATGTATTCTCAACTGTATGATTTGGAATGGGGTAACATTTGTTTCAGTCCGTCAGCAGACATTGGATGAATGGAAGAATCTTAGTTGTGCGTTTGTGTGTATGTGTACATCTAGAAAGAGGTGCCTGCGTGTTTGTGTGTACTCATGCTGTGACGGTAGCATTTTCTGCCCCAGTCGGCCGCGTAACTGCAGCTACCTGGGGTGCTTGTTGCTTGTCTTAATTTATTTATGATTACTTGGTAAATAATTTCTTAATGTGAATATTTTAGCCTGTATCCTTACTCCTAGGTGCTTTTCCAGCACTGGCAGAGCACAGCCTTGTCTGCTGCCCTCGCCTGTCCCTCCACCCACGTATGTCTGTCCTCATCACAGCCACTTTTTGCAGCTTTGCTGAATCGGTGCTGAAGGAGACAGGGCTCTCTTTAAAATAGGGGTTAGGGAACCTGATCCATGGAGAGCCGGTGTGGGTGCGGGTTTTTGGGATGAATCAGCCAATAATAAAGCATTGGTTGTCAGCTCCTGTCCTGGGGACCCTGTCTTATTGGCTGATTCAAAAGTCATCCCAAAAGCCCGCACCCACACTGGCTCTCCATGGATCAGGTTCCCTACCCCTGCTTTAAAACAATAAAAGAAAAGGAGGGTTGTGAAAATTTTGGTATACTGTTATTAGGGTTCTTGTTGTTGTTACTGTTATTATTATTCTATACATCATCATTTGCTGCCTTAAAGCTATGAAAAATGTTCCCACAACTTGGCTGTTCTGCTGACAATGGTCTTTGTTGGGGAGAGAAAAATATGGCCTTTGTTTTGCCATAACTCTTCCTGAGAGCGAGATAGAGAGCGCGAGAGAGAGCGAGTGAGTTTTAGTTGGAACCATGTAACAGTCATGACTTTCCCACACTGGCGATGCCCAACTAAAACTTGTGACCTGGTTTATTTGTTGTTTGTTGTGAGAGAGAGAGAGCCGGTTCCCCGGCACACAGTCGTGCTTCTCACACACTCCCTTCTCACACCCGCCATGCTTACAGAGTGGCTCGCACACAGTCGTGCTTCTCTCACACACTCCCTTCTCACACCCGCCATGCTTACAGAGTGGCTCGCACACAGTCGTGCTTCTCTCACACACTCCCTTCTCACACCCGCCATGCTTACAGAGTGGCTCGCACACAGTCGTGCTTCTCTCTCACACTCCCTTCTCACACCCGCCATGCTTACAGAGTGGCTCGCACACAGTCGTGCTTCTCACACACTCCCTTCTCACACAAGCCATGCTTACAGAGTGGCTCGCTTTTGGGCCCTCTCACCGGATCGGTAACGCAAGTCGGGACTTGAATCTCACTCCTCACTCCTTCCATAAGTATTTCGTAACTTGCTGGCCCCACCCTGGGGGAACAATGGGCTGCTAGCTTATGCAGGGACAGTGTTAGTCACGGTTTGATCCTGTCTTAAACTTCCGTTGTCTTTTCTCGTGTCCTGCACCCCTTTATGCTGTGAGCCTCCTTCATTTTTAAGGATGAGCTTTGTTTTTGGATGTCCGGCACGGAGCTGAAATTCCCCACAGCGATACATATTTGCAATGATGTCAAATCCTGGGGCCCGGCTTCGGACTGTGTGTAGCTTTGCTGCGCAGCACCACCTAGTGGAACCTACTGGGAAAAATACCATCCATAGAGAGAGCGTTGTTGATGCATAGCTTCGCTGAAGTGGAGCTTTGTGTGAGCCTCATTCCCAATCTCATTTGCTTACTTCGGACCACAATCTCATGTACAATATTGCTTTTCTTTCTGACAGTAACTTTCATTACTCGAACAGACAATTCCCTGCATGGCTTTCAGTTTTTCTTTTTATATATGCACATATAACCAGGGATTTTAATGCAATGAATTAATTAGCACAGCAATTAAAATGTAAAAGGTTACAGCTTCATGCTGTAGCTTCTTTTGTACCAGAATGTATTTTTGACAATTGTTCTGCTGTTTCATGTATTTGTTTTTGATATTTTTGTACACGGTATTTAAAGTGGGTATGGAATGAATGAGTCATTTTGGAGCACAGAGTCCAACTGGGGAAGCGGACTGTTCTGATAGGTGCCAATGGGACTTTTTAAAAAAAAAAAAAAAAAAAAAAACAATACACTACTCTGTTTTAACTAAAGAAACTGTCTGCTTGTAATTTCTTTGAGTTATTGTGGTGTTTGGTTACAGACTATACTGTTTGTGTGTGGCCATAACGCAGTAATTAGGATATTTTTCAGGTAATTTTCCATCAGTTAGCACTGATTATTTTACATTAAAACATATGTACAATAAACGTTTCAAAGCAGTTTCATATTTCGCCGTGCAAAACGAGCCCGGTTACTGCAATGCTGCTTGTGGGTTTCCCCCTCCCAACTACCTCTTCACCTAATTAACAATATAAAATCATAACAAATGTATACATAAATGTTTTTTATTCCTTAATGTACTCTACAACACTGCAGAATTTCCCAACCAATGAACTGTAGACTAATAAAAAAAAAAAAACATGACACACAACAGCATCCCGTCTCTGGCCCGGGTCAGGCCAGAGACTCATCGACATCACAAGCAATATGAGCTCTGGCCAGGCAGTGGGTGAAAGAAAGCCCCAATCGTGCCTTATCCATCACTCGCAAGCCTCAGCTGTAGTATCCAGATAAGCTCCCTCCATGTCCTAGAAGAGGTGAGCATGGGTGTAGGAGTTGCAGTCATATACCTTCCACCACCATGCTGGGGGGAGAGAAAAAAACACCTCAATGGGGATAAGGAAGGGAGAATATGCAGGCAAAAAGACATTACTGAATCCCGGGTTGCTGGTGGACAAGTCTGAACTAGTGCAGCCCGGTGGAAACTGACATTGTCCCAAATGACAACGTAGCATGGCTGCTCTGGTTGTGCTGGCTCCCTCTATACATGATCTCAGAGACCATTGAGAACAGCCAATAGGAGCATGATGTCATGTGGACTTGGGTGGCATGGCAGTGGAGGAGCCCTCGGTGGCTGATGGCGGTTACATTAACCCCCCCCGACCATGGACATTCTAGAGACTGCTCCTTTTAGTCAGCTCAAAGCCTGCTTCATCAGCAAAGATGAGCTCAGGAGGAGTGTGTCTTCCCATTAAGTACAGTTAATGTTTACTCTGAAGCACATAGCTAGAGAACCCAAAAAGGAGGTCTTTGTGTAGTTTGTAATATATACTGTAACTGCACTCAAATACTTCACACAGTATTCATGCTTGCACATATTCCAAGTGTTGGTCTTTGACAATCTGAGTTATTCTCAAAAGCAACTTGGTGGGCTGGTTTCATCCTCAACCTGCTCTTTTGGAAAATAAGGTAAATTGTGGAAATGCCGACTGCATCAGTCCCTCTGAATATTCCTCGATCCTCAACAACCCTCCGATGCGTCTCATGCGGCCGAATTACGTTGTTGGCTGTGACCATATTGATCTCGCTTGTCACTGAAATCGGGGTCTTCGGTCGTCTCTCAGTTCTGAAGAAAATACAGTACTGAATAGAAACCATCCATTTTACAAAATAGGATCATACAGCAACTCCAAATTACTGTAACTAACTGACTGCATGTCAGACAGCATATAGTACAATAGAGCAAACAGCTGGAGTAGCCAACAGTTGCAGCAGAGAGGAGTACGTACATCACCTAGCTATTTTCCTCCCTGATGGTTTATACTATAGACTGTGAAGGGGTTCAGGTTTGATTGCACTCGTTGCCCAGCTTCTCTCATCAACTAGTCTCCTTGCCTGTGCTCTTCCTCACACTCCTCCACTCCCCCTCCTGTGTTCTCTTCCTCTTTCTTCATGCCATCCTGGATCCATTGTTCCAAAACAAGTGAACTGACCCATGGCCCACCTAGAGTAGGTGTGGGCAGAAAGGGCCGTTGTGTATGAGGGTTCCTGCTGCAGCTCCCTAATTAGGTTACGAATTATGGCGCTTTTCCACTGCATAGTACGGCACAGCACGGTTCAGTACAGCTCACTTTGGTTTGGCTCAGTTCGGCTCGGTTTGCGTTTCGACTG
>JAODKM010000016.1:16202823-16225641 GCA_026780845.1 Petrocephalus sullivani | reverse complement strand
CATGAGAAATGAAAGCGCAGGTTGTACTATTAGGTGAGCAAGCAAATAAAATACTATAATATCATATGTTTATCTACCCAACCTTTTTATTCGGGTTTTTTGTCATGCCGGTCGTGGGACACGAGCAGGGGACACGTCAGGTACTTCAGTGCCCCGTCTGGGGTCTTTATTGAACTGAACTTAGACGCCGCTCAAGCAGAGTGAGCGCAGCGGAGCCGGTCGCTCCGGAACTAAGGAGGCGCACAGGCAGAGCAGGCGCAGCAGAGCCAGCTGCTCCGAAACTCCGGAGGGGGGCGTGTCGGGATCCCTAGTGGACAGCAGGGGAACACAGACGAGTGACGGTAACAAGACGGACGGACAATACCTCGTGCTGGGAGAGCGTTCTGGGGAGCCTTAAAATGGCTCGGACTCAGGTGCGGCTTGTTCCCCCTGACGAGCGGGCGGTTGCACGAGGGGGGGGTGTGACATTTTTAATGGCAAAAAACAAATTTTGGATACAAACATGTCTAAATGGCCGATTTTTAGTTTGACTAGGCATAAAATTGTGTGTAAAAAAAAAAAAAAAAAGTGGCATTTTTCCGGTATTCTTTTCTTGTTTTCAAGTGAACTATAAGACACAGGAACATGAAATTCCGTATGTTTGTAGCGCAACCTCTGTTTTCTTCCGACGAATAAAAAATATTGAACGTTTTATCGAACACATTTTTTATTGATATCGATCACGTGTCTATTGCGATACATATCGTTATCGTTTTATCGCCCAGCTCTACTGTATTTAATTCAGGCAAAGTTACGTCTTTATTGTGATAGGACTTGATGGATTATCTTGCGTGACTGTGAGTTTCTTTTTCTTAGAGCCAAGCTGCATAAACTACAGTCATTTATGTAACGCATATAATTTGTGCATTAATAGCCGTTACGTTAAAGTTTACTAAATATAGCAAAGCAAGTAAGTATACTTTACCTGTGCATGCAGTTATTGTTTCCCCTCAGATGCCGTGCTGCAATGGCGGTTATGCGCATGATTCTCAAAACGCCCACAAGATGGTGGCATTTATCGGTGAACCCGATATTACAAAACCGATAACCGATTATGGTAAAATGCTTAAATGTCTGGAAAAATATTGGTGAATCGATATATCGGTCGATCTCTAATCATAATGCATGAATTTCCCGCATTACAGTAGGGTGCTGAATACAAGAGAATTCAAACTGTTTTTTAGATGCAGGCTCAGAAAAAACAGACCCGTGACTGTGACCCCTCTGGCCTGCACTATGTTGGCTTTGGACATGGATAGTGATTTGTGACAATGCAATGTTGGGGAAAATGCACTATACAAATTTTATTTAATATAATGTGCAGCGTCAAGTTCATCAGTCTCACACGGGCTTGGTATGTGGCCATAAAAATGCCTGCATTTAGCTGATAGAAATTTTTGTCCTTTAGGAACAAAAGTAGCTATCCTTGATTTATTCCTAATGGAGTCTTCCATATATGATAATTCACAAGATGCTGTTGCCTGAGCATGCCTGTTGAAATTAACTCAAACTTGCTAGCCTGCTAATGGTACATTCACAAGTTCTAGAGCAGAGCACTGCTGTTTGCTAATAGAAAAATAGAGCAGTCCTATAATGCATTCAGTGAGCAATATTTCTACATATTTAGTTTACCTCTTTTGCATAAAGCAGCTTCTTTCCCACAACACGAGCAAGCTGGACCCAACTGGATGTCAGATCATTTTTCAGCCAAAGACGGTGATTGGCTATATTTAAAAGTCTGATGATGAAAGTTCTTAAAATAAAATGTCATTAAGTATTTTAAGCATTTTAAATACTTTGAGAGATTGCATTTTGTAACAATACATAAATACATCTGATTTTTCTGTCCAGCAAAATACAAATTACAAAATACTTAAGTAATATGTATTTTAATTTAATTAAAATACTGCCCATCTCTGACTTCCGAAAGCGTTCATTTCCAACTAGGAGCTCATAATTGCCGAGTTACGAGTTCAAATGGAACCTAGCATTAGATGCAGCCCTAATTTAACACACCCGACGCAGGTGATCAGGCCCTTCTGTAGCGTCTCGGCATAGCTGGCTCTCAGTGGCGGTGTTTTAGAAGGTACTCATGGTTTGTGATATTGGCCACCTTTAGTTATAGAAGGGGGTACAATCAGTAAAGGGAACTTTCATCAGTCCTGAGTGCTGCTAGTATGAGGCACCAGATGGACCATGTGTGTCTCTAGGTGAGCTGAACTGACCTTCTCCCAAAGCTGCACTGTGCTCTGAGGAGAACATTCAACATGCTTCCATTAATTATCGACCTAGTCACACAGTGCATGCCCTGTTTTTGTAGTTGGTCATGGGTCATCTTCGGGTTCTCTTCTGCACCGTCTGACCTTTCACTCTCCTGCAGAGATAGACAGTCAAGCAGCTCCAGAGAAGGATCAAGATGAGGGCAACCTCTCTTCCTGTTCGGAGGTCAGCCGCTGCCCGCACATGACACATCTGCAGCCAATTGCAACATTATCAGTACTCCTTTGAAATTGCTCCATTACTTGTGCTTCTGTTGGTTTTGTTCTTGAAATTTACTGACTGTTCAGACCAAATTTAGAAGGTGGATAAAACAAATGTTTGTGACTTATTAACCAGTGAAACATCTATTCGTGGATTTTCATTAGTCACAGAAATGTGACCCGCTGCCTGTCAGATGTGACGTGCTGTAGCAACTCACAGCCGTTTTTCTTGCTCGGCAGCCCTCCTTGCCCTTGGGTGTCCCGTTTGCCCCGGAGGAGGATGGAGGGGGAGGTGAACTGGAGTCGGCAGCAGTCCAAGCCAGAGAGGAGGTGGAGGCCACCGTGGCCTCGGCTGTGCTCCCGCGTCCCGGTACCCGGCGCTCGCTGATCCGCTCGGCGGCAGCCCCTTCTGCCTTTGGCTCCCAGGAAGCCCTCGAGGCTGGGGGCAGGGCCCGGCGCTCTGCCAGTGGCCGGCTGAGCCGCGATGAGCCGCCTCGTGCCGTGGCCTCGCTGTCCGTGCGCGTCGTCGGGGAGCCTGAGCACGAGAGTCCGGCCAGTGCTGCATCCGCGACACGGGACGAGAGTGATGACGACGAGAAGAGTGACGCCGATGAAGAGTGGGGAGTCGGGGCTGCAAGGCATGCCCCTAAGCAGAGCCCTGCCCCTAAGCAGAGCCCCGCCCCCAGCAGCCTGCCTCCCCAGCGAGAGAGGTCCAGACGCAAGCAGCAGCCCCCACAGCACATCCCCCCACCACAGCTGCCCCATCAGCCACCGCTGCAGCTTCGCCAGCCCACGCCGCCTCCCTCCCCACCTCCGGAGCTCACTTTTCCTCTGCCAGACACCCCGAAACAGAGCCCCCCCAACGAGCCTGAGGGTGCCGGGGCAGCAGAGGCTGTGGCAGCCTCGCCCCCTGCCCTGCAGCACCAGGACAGCACCTCTGGTTCCAGCAGCTCTCCCTCCAGCAGTCCGGAGCCCCCCCACCAGCGCCGACCTGGCCCGCTCTCCCTGCTAGCCCGCAAGATGGAGTCCGAGGGAGCTTTTTCTGGAACGCGGGGTCGAAGCCGCTCAGAGGCTGAAGGGCAGGGATCTGCACCCACCTCTGCAGCTGCTCTCTCACCAACTACCGTGTCTATTGACAGCCATGGCACCAGCGCTGATCTACCAGTGCTGCCCCCTGCGGGCGACCCTGTGCTACAGAGTGGAAGCGCTTTGGAGCCCAGTGCTGTAGCCTCACTTGCCCAGGTTATGGAGACTGGAGACTTGCTGTCCCCACCTGTTGAAGCAACAGACATTAAGGCCACTAGTGATGGACAAAGCGATGGAGGAGAGCCATCCAGACCCACAGAGGATGCTGGGAAGGATGCCGTGGTGGTGACACGGGGAAAGCCTGAGGAGGAGGAGGAAAAGGGAGAACCTAAGCAAGAGCACTTGGGAGAGCTGTCTGCACCTGGGAAACCCGCCGACCCCCCAGAGAGTCAGCCTCCCGCGGCCCCGCCCACACAGCACCCAACCAAGAAGCACCGCTTTCTGCGAAACATGCCCGTGTCGTGTGTGCCTGCCTCCACAGCGCCCCCTGGCAGGCAGCCTCGCACATCTACGGACGAGCCTCTGGGGCTGCAGCCGGCCCAGCCCCTGCCCTCCCCTTCGCCAACTGGACAAGATAAAGATGAACCCCGTGACGCATCCATAAGTCCTTCTGATGAGGCGGCAGCCATCTTAAAATGTCAGGCAGCAGAGCCAGCAGCAGTCTGCTCACAGAGCGAGACCAGTGATGGGGAGAAGGGGCCGGGTAGTAGTGCTGGGCAAGCGGATGCCAGGGCGGCTAAGGTGGCAGAGGAGGGAAAAATGTGGAAGGGGGCTGCTGTCGCAGCACCCATGGGTCCCGTGCTGCCACCCTCACCCCCACCAGAAGAGGGTGATACAGAGCAAGATAGGAGAGCCAGGCACTCCTCCCCTTCCAGTAACTCATCCTCTGACTCAGATTCCGAATCATCTTCCTCACATTCCTCGGGGGCCTCCGATTCATCAAGAGACCAGTCCAGCTCCAGACCCAATGACAAGATGGTGAGTGAGTGACGATCGATGTACTTGGCACTGTAGGGTTGAGCTGCTGAAAAAGCAGTCGACTCATCCACTGCATTAAGCCTTTCTCAGTACAGTGATGGCTAACGCACCACCCCTCCTGTCTTTAGCCTGATGGAGCTAAGCAAGACTCTAAGGCCGGCTCTCAAGTTGCAGGCTCCACAGCCGCTCCCAGAAGTCCTTGCCGCAAGAGAACAGGGGAGCAGTTGAAAGAGCGTGATGCTGGAAGTGTGCACCAAAGCAAGGTGAGATGGCCTTGGCCTCCTCTGACCAGCCCTCTTCCTTCCTGTCTGTCCTCCAATGATGAGACTGCCATGCTAATACTGATACACCAGACAGACTGTGTCTGTTTGGGTGTAAGTGCGTTGAGCGTACCTTCTCACACTGGTGCAGTGTGCTCTGAGGAGAACTAGCCACCCCTAACTGGAGGACTGTGAAACCTCTTTTGGTGTGGGGAGAGGAGTGTGATGGCTGTCCATCAGTACTGTAGAGTCATAAATGCTATACATGGGTCATGGACCAGAAGTGAAGAATTAATTCAGGTTGCTCAGGGTGTGTTTAGTATTGCATGCTTAGACCAGTTTTTCCAAACCTAGTCCCCACGGACCCCCAGTTTTCATAAAAACGTGGACTGTCTGGCAGGGAGGGAGCAAAAATGTGAGCTATCCGGGGATTCTGAGGACCAGATTGGGAAACACTCTGGCTTAGACAACAAGAAGTAATCACTAGTTTTAATTAATTTGCTATCATCAAAGTATCGTGACTCACTGTTTGCTCGTACATTCTCTGTTCTGTCTCTAACAGAAGCCATGCCTTGGAGATGAAAAGAGTAAAGTGGACAGTAAAGGACCAGATGGAAAGAGCTGTATTCCAGCCAGGTCAGTTTGAGTAGGCTTAATGAGAGGATCGAGTTGCTTTGTTTGTTATACTTTTTTTTATTTTTTTTCCAAGCTGCATAATAAGCTAAAGGCACTTGCACCTAAAAATGCTCTTTGTCGAGATAGCAGTTGTACTTTTTATATTCCCAGTTCATATGGGCATTACTGTGCTGGGCACAATCAGAGAGATTGCAGGTTTGGCCCAGGCAGAGCTGCATTAGTCCTCTGGAACATCTCCAAACTGGCATCTGCCAACTGGGCTATGAGATGACTACAGCTAATGTTTGTTTTTCCTTCCCCCAAATGTTTTGAAATGTTTCTTGAAGCACACTTTCCTCCAGCATTTAACCCTAGTAATCAAACCTTTTTAGTAGTTCGAGATGAGCTTTCCAGTAAATTGTTTACTCATCTCGGCTCAAGAAATGAAGGAACCTACAGATACTGTAACTTGTTTTGGTTTTCATCCTGCATCTGGATGACGAATGCTTGCACAGGTGCATGTCAGTGTAAGATTTTTTTTTCTTTTTTTCTCTTTTTTTCTCTTTTTCTCTCCTCTCTTCCCCCTCTTAGCGGTTCTCGACTCTCCTCTAGCATGTGCAAAGACACATAGGTTTGTGGGATGAATCATACACACTTCTCTACAAACAAGATACATTGATATCTTAAAACACCACTGACCCATTTTTCTATTACAGCAGTAAAAGTTGAGCCCTCCTTTAACTCTTAATCTCTAAGCTTCATATGAATAGGGCTACAGTTCAGCCATGTCCAAAAAAAACCTTTTCTAAATATTGTCATTCATGCAAATATTGTTTGCTGTTCAGTGTTTTGTTTGCCACTTAAGCTGTAGGTCATTGTGTCGAGTTAAATCTGCTGACAGTCCATGTTTCCGTTTCCAGTGCCCGTTGCCTGACTGGTCGGTTTTGGTCCTTCTCACTCATGCTTACCGCATTAATGGCATTACACTTGATTTTCAGCTTTGACCTTGTGTTTGGTGGGGCCACAAGATGGCATGGGTTTGTGTACCATCTTTGTTGTATGTTGTCTAGCTTCTCCCCACAGACTTACTCACCAAGAGGCTATTCCTGGAGCTCAAGCTCCAAACCACAGCTTTGTGGCTCACTAAAAAGCGAGGACCCCTCAGCACGATTAATTTGTAATTTATTTCGGAGCAGGAACGTATGCCCTTAGTGATAAGTACCTAGGGATCTTGAAGGGAAAATGACAATTACTTTGTTGTATTTTTTTGGGATTTGCGTCCACGGCAGGCAGTTGAGAACAAGTCTTCAGATAGGGCTCAGTTTACCAGTCAATTTATGTCCTTATCTTCACCTATACTCTTGAGTTGTGGGTACTGACTGAAAGAACAATGTCATGAGTATAAGCAGCCAAAATAAGATTACTTCCCAGAGTCGCCAGGCTCATTATCTGTAACAGGATTTCCGAGACCTGGAGAGACCTTGAAATGGACTCTGCCCCTTCAGTTCAAGAGGAGTCAGCTGAGGTCATTTGGCCATTTCCTAAAGATGGCACATGGTTGGCTCCAAAGAGGTCTGTTGCAATCGCATCCCCCTGGGTATAGATCCCTGGGGTAGACAGGAAATGGTAGAGGGAAGAGTGCTCTGAAGATGTGTGGGTGGTCAGTTAATAGTTAAGCAGCCATCTGCAAACTGTAATGGCCATACCTGTAAGCAGAGTTGTAGTTCTAAGGTCTTAAGTGTTAATGACAGGATATTAAATGGAGGACAGGAAAAGAGTATTTAAGATGTTCAGTGTGTATTTGCAGCTCCCTGGTAAATGCAGATTGTTCCAGCTTGTCGGGTTAAATTGCAGTTAAATTTTCATGAGTTGTGATTTAAATTGACTCCATATGATCTTTTAATACAAGGGGCCAGATGGAGGATTTCAGGTTTTTCCAGCTTTTTATTTTCAGATCAATTTTTGAGATATGGGTACATATTAGGGGCTTTGGGTATTGATTGCTGTTGAAGCTGTTATGGAGCTAGGCTACAATACTGATAAAGTGGCTGATGTTAGTGTGGGAAAATTTTAACTTTAGTTTCCATTGGGGGTAAGTACACTTCCTATGTTTAATCAGTTTGTATGAAAATCATAGTGGACAAAAATACTTTTCCTCAAATCTTTTTCTTGCAATACAAAGACTGGGAAATTTTTCAACAGTGAGAAAACCGCAGCACTTCAAGAATAATCATTTCTAATGGGGGCAGTCCTACTTGGAGCTGTAGATATGAATCTGTACCTTTTTAACTCTTCAAAATGCATGCTTTTGTAGTTTTACTGATTTGCAAGACATCCAAAAATCATTCCTGTGAGGAAGTTGGCTATTCTTTCCAGCTGTCAAAGATTTGGTGGAAATGTGTACTCAGTGACAAAAGTTAAGCACCCAGAAGTAAATGTCAAAATTTTTTTTTATGTAATTTGGTACATGTGCAGACCAGAGATGGGTATATAAATTATTCGATTTGCAAGGAGCTGGCACGTCTAGTCACCAGACACGGAGGATGCCTCGTGGACACCAGACGGCATTGCCAACACTTGACTGAGGTTGAGATGGGTTGCACTGTGGGTTTGCATGAGGCCAGGTGGTCATATTGTGCAATTGCCCGGTATGTGGGGCATGCAGATGTAAGTTGCCCAATGTTGGAACCAATGGGCACGTGAGGGTGCCCACATACGTTGTGAAGGTTCCAGTCGCCCAAGACGGACCACACCAAGGGAGGATTGTTGTTTGGTGTGTCAACAATGCAGAACCCCATGACCTCTGCGCCTGCTATCCAGACACAGGTATTTGACTCTCTACAACACCCCATGTCATCCTGCACCGTGTCTCCACACCTGGCATCAGCTGGACTACGCATTCGCCGTCCCATGCGCAGGCTGCCGTTACCAGTGCAGAGACTGCTTTGTTTGGAGTGGTGCCATAACCGGGAGGCATGGACTGATTAATCTTTCCCCAGTCAAACATGGGATTAGCTCAGACCCAGTGCCAATCTGCAGAATGTCAAGGGTCATTTACAACAGCTGTGGGCCGGCTTTCCGCAGGAGAGGATACAACTGCTGTATGACTCCCTTCTGCACCCTATTGCCGCATGTATCCAGGACCGGGGAGGTGAGGGGGGGGTGCCACATCCTACTGACATGGGACCAGCAGTGTGCCCATACTGTTGTCCGTTTGATCTCGTATCATAATCGTTGCGATATAGCTGTGAGACGTTAGCCTCATGCGCTATCGGAATTAGCTTCCGCTTCTTTAAGTTTGCATTACGAATTCTGTTCGGCTGTTTTTTATAGTATTTTTAAGTAGGCGTCTGGAAGTTTTCAAGTTCCGAGTTATCGGGAATGCACCGGTACACCACGATGTGCGCAACTACTAATAATGAATAGTGTATAGAATATACCCTTTAATGCTTTGGATAATGCATGCGGAGAACGCCGGTATCGCTGTGAATTTCGACCAATCAGGCGATGGTGACGCATCCGGCTCGGGTCGGTCACGTTGCTAGAGAGCAGGGCCATGTCAGCTGGTGGAGGCTGGAGTACGGCTCGGATACTTGGCAATGGATGGCTTGCTTCTTGGTGGCAGTGGAGCAGCGCCATAAGAGGCGGTTGTGAGAGACTGCATTTAAGCCATTTTATGCTGATTTGTGGAGATTAGAACTAGGGGTGCATGGGTAGCTTTATTACTATAGTTGTCGGGTGTGATACAATGCCCATGTACTCGTATTCATGCATGTGCATGTCAACCCCTGGTTATAACAATACCGCGTCATGACCACATGCTAAAACATCTAGAATATCAATGGGTATGAAAGTAGTTAACGCAAATAATCGAATTAAACATAAAAACTAATCAAGAATGAGTTGACTAAATTACCTCCTACTGCACTTGACATTTTCTCTCCACGCTGTTGTCTAAGGATAACAGTAGTGCAGTGAAAATAACAATATAATCCAACTTTGGTATAAAAAGTTTGTGAAGCACTACATAGACGGCTTTAGACTGCCGGCAACATTTTTAAGTCATAATTAAATGTACCCGCCGATCAGTTGGGGGCAGTAATTTCAACGTTATCGTTTATCTTCATATACTTCATGTCAAATATTGCATAATTTTGCCCAGCCATGATTCTTGTATCGGAATTGGTGAGTAGCCTATCAGAAAGCAAGCGTCGGTACTCCTACTGAAAAAATGGTATCGGTGCAACCTTAATTTCTGGTCTGACGTATAGGAACTGACGGATACCACTAATCCCATCTACTAATGAATAATCGCGCGATCATGGACTGACCGATCACAACATATTAGAATAATTTTGGGTACAGTTTTTAATTTTCTAAAACATTGCATTGTTTTCCCCATTTTGCGAGAATCTCTCGACACGTAGTACGTTTGCATTTATACAACTGTTACACATGCAGAAAGTTAATGGTTTAAGATTAAGATCGAGCAATAGCACTGCTATTTGCAACAAAATCGATTTATTAAAATGTTTTCACTAGCCTATACTTTGACAGTGAAACTATTACTCTTCGGTGGGGGGGGATACTTATGTGCGTTCTTCTGAAAATATTTTTTTTAAGCATTCGTGAGATGCGTGGAAATGAAAAGCTGACACGTTTTCATAAATCTCACTACATCCTGGTGAGGTAATGAACTTGCGTTTCTTTAAGAAGCCTTAAGACAAACACGGAAAATGTCATTATTTCTGTAGCTGACATTAGTTTGTGGTTATTTAACCTAAAGACGGTGTCGTCGTAAGGAATGTTTTTAATGTTAATATTTTCTATATTTAGATGTATATTGTGTGCTAAAGTGGTGTGATTGCTGCACATTTGCTGTGCAGCGGTTTTACCCCGTGAAGTGCGTTTCTTCACTACGGATACGTTTTCTGGTCACGTGGCATTTCGATCGCCGCATTTAGTGAATAAACGCGCTTTATCGTAAAGCGGGCCGAATGAATTGCGCGGTGATATTTCTCGTCAGGCGTTCTGCGCGGCCGGCCTTGCCGCCGGTGTGGCTGAGAGGAGATGGGGTCCTCGCCCTCTTGCTCTCCTTTCCTCAGACCTCCTCTAGCTTTATCCAATATGGCCGTCGTGCGTGTTCGCTCGCACTGATACAGACGCAGCGTAGGAGCCCGCGACCCAAACGGGAGCAATTCTTCTCGAACAGAACCGCCGTCGCTTTAGCTGGAGGCGCCGATTCTGGCCGAGCGTTGCGGTTTAGAGTTTGGGCCAGATAATATGCTGTCTGAAAGCAACAAAAACGGGTAAGCGGGCGAGGCAGGGGTGAGGGAGATACAGCGCACAAACGACGGCTCCCTTCGTCCGTAGCTACCTGCAGTTTTCTGCCTTTTTGCTGGTACGAACGTCCTTTTATTGCGGCCGTCCCGCGCACCTTATTTTCCAGCGGTTTATTTTTAACCGCAGGTAGCGTGGTGCAATTCTGTGCGTGTGAGTGCGTATGGGTTTGGGTGGGGGAGTTGGGGGAAGGGGAGATGGCTGGAAGGGGGGTCACCGGTGTTCCCTGTGAACTGCTCCTCTCTGTGCCCCGCGTATGGCCGAGAGCTCATGCCGTGCTGCTATGGCGCGACGTGGTCTTCAATAGTATTCATTTTGTACTGTGCGTTGTGCACGCGTTTCCAGCAGTGATTACTGGGATATCTTCGGCTGACGATAATGGATCTGGAAGTGCTGTTAAATTACTACTAATGCATGGCGATGAATAACAGGCTGTTTTAAGATGAATGCTAAATGTACGTCCCGAGTAATCTGAAACCTGGAAGTATGTGTTAATGCCCCTTGGCCAGTGCTTTGCTCTTTTCGGTCATTATCATGCCTCTTCATTGTCTTTGCTTTTAAAACTGCTGGAGTAGTTTGCTTCGCAAGCATTATATTTCCGGTACAAGTGAAATTTGCACATGGGGAATCCTGGCTTTTTAACATTTTGTGAGATTTGTAAAAAATCTCCTGTTAGACAGAACAGTTTTGCAGTAAGTTTTCAACAATCGGAAACGCAAGCAAGTCTAGCCACTTTCATAGCTGACAAGTATGTGAGTTTTTTCTGTTAGGGTGGAGATGTGCACTTCTGATACCCAAGGCTTCATGTTCCTGTTGTTTTGGTCTTACGGCACTTTATAGTATGGGAAAGCTGAGGAAATGCCAAGGCTGTTGTGCAATAGGATTTTTAGAAGAGAACTTTGGGTAAAATTTCTTCAGTAAAATAATTCTTTGGCCATATTGAGATCCACTGCTCCTGTGCTGTAGTGTCACAGTTCCAGGTAAAGTGAGCGTCTGTCTTTTGGATTGTCAAGTTCCCCCTGCGACCACAGAAGTAAACATGCTTAACTTGGGCTGAAATAAAAAAAAATTTATATGTTGAGCACTTGCATGCACCTGGTTTTGTTTCGAGAAGCAGAGAATTTTGAGTGTGATCCCAGCAGTGTGGGGAGCACAGCTTGCTTTGAGTGAAACTGAGTTTATGGGTTTGTCTTCTCCTAATGAAGTCCGTTTAGTCCTGCATCCAATGACATGGCCGTCCCTGTCCTGCTGTGCAGCATGTGAAGGAGATTTCCCCCCCCCTTCTGTGGCCATAATGGCTCGAAGATGCTAAGGAACGTTACTGATAAATGTATGACATTTGTATGGGGACTCCTGCACGTCATAGGTGTTTATTTCTGTCCATGGTTGTGTTAACACCTAACCCCATACATCTGGCGTATAGTAGTTTCCAGTTGCCCATGGATGTTCTTCCTGCTTTGACACAATGGAAGGGGAAGTATCATTTACAGGCTGCTCTCTGAAATGGCTCATCTTGCCTCCCTTTTCAGTAATTAATCCCCTGAGATGGACAGTTAGGTTTGTTCCTTAGCTCACAGTCTGAGCCTCTCGTCTTTGCTCCACCCCCTGCCCCGAGGGAGTGTGGTAGCTCTACTACAAACCCAAACAAAATGGCTGTGCTCCTTGCTGGCTTGCAAGGTTTGTTTCAGTGCTAGGTTAATTGGTTTGTTTATAATGGTGCAAAACCTGAATTCGAAGGTCTGTGTATTGTGTGTTACTAGTCCTGTTAGACAGAAGATGGACCTTTTGGGTGGTGAGTGGTGGTCTTTGTTCCCTTGTTTCTTTCTTAGTTGTATAGCTTGTTTAAAGCATGTGTATACATAGTGAGTCTGGTGCCGAATGGCTGGCTGGTATGGTTATTTATAGTGTGTTGAGGTGGAATGACCCAGATCACTGGTCTGAGTCGCTCCCTTCCTCTGCTCTCTGGTTCCACTCCTTTATTCCTCTTTTTCATACGACTCTGGCTTTCTGGTTCTTGGTTTATACTCAGTCTCAGCTGCTGGCTCATCCCTGATCTCTTTGCTCTCCTTCCATTGTTTGCTATTTACTGTAGGAGCATATAAACATTCGTTTGCCACCTAAGCATTTTACACTGTGTTGGACACTGTCAGTGTGTATCGGTGTGCATGCATGCTATGTGGTCGTCTCCTGGGTTGGCTGAGTGGGTAGTACTGTAGCCTCACATCTCCAGTTTTGGGCACTGTGTGCGTGGGTGCATGTTCTTTCTGTGTTGGTCCTTCCTGCACTCCCCAAATATGCAGTTAGGTAAACTGTTACGATTAAATTGCCTTGTATGTGTGTGTACGCGTGCATAGGGACCAGATTTAACCACAATGTGATTAAAAACCTGGACTGACATCCATGTCCAGGGTCTCCCTCAGCACCACACCCTGTCCTGCCTGTGTTGGTTTCCTGGCCCTTCTTTGACCATGCACTGGATAAAGTTGGTTGATGGATGGATGCTTCCTGTCTATGCCCCCGTCTTTGCTCAAACTGCAGACACCAAGTACAAGTGATTACAGTCTCCTGCTTTCTCTGTCTGTTTATTTCTGACAGGGAGTTGAAGCAGGCTGCCATGTCAGAGCCAGCTGACTCTGCAGTGCAGGTGGAGGTGGCCTCAGAGTCTGAGGGTACAGGTGTGCAGCCTCACTCAGATGGCCGTGGGGCTGCAGAGAGCTGCTCAGAGGAGGTAAGGCTGCAGAGAGCAAGCAAGCATGTGGCTGAGGTTGGTTTGAATATGCAGCTGTGTATACTGGGTCCTTCAGAAGAGGTTTGACACTATCTGCAACAGACAGCACTGTGACACTGCAGTCAGACAAGGCTTCCAGTGATTTAAGTAGTCTTATGTTTGTCCAGAAGTTACTATGCCCAGACTGGTGCTTATATATGTTTGGAATAGCTAGGGAAGTTGTACACAAGGTTCCATAGAAAGGCAGACAGTTTTATTTTTTTGAGGCCTAGGAATTGAAACTTTAAGAGGAACCCCACAGTTTGGCAGAACATGTAGCCACAATGTTTATCATTTTATTGCATTAGCATAATTTCATGGGAGGGTAGCTTGGTGCTGAACTGTAAACCATTCGGCAAAAAAGGAAACATTTGTTCTTTTCCATGCAGCTTTTGTCATTTTTCATATTCAACACCTTTTCCTTTTTTTCCTCTGAATATTGCAACTTTTTTTCGTCTTGCATAACCAGTAGGCCTCCCACACACAAGCACACAAAACCTACACATTCTGCTGTCCTTTACTGAATTTTTAATATTCTGTATGACTGTATATAGTTAGTGAGGGATTTCACAAGGTGGGTAGAATTCATTGAAGATTGCCTTGCCTCAGTTGCCCAATTGGGGGGGGGGTACTTAAACTGTGATTGCTAATGCATTCAGATCTTTAGAGATGTGCCATTTTCATAGCTAGCTCAGATGGTTGCCTCTTGGAAGAAATAGAATAAAAATTCAAAGGGTGGGTGGGTGGCGTGGCCCTGATCTGTTTTGTGACCCATCCTGTAAGAGCGTATATATGCTAGAGAGTGTGTGTAAATTAAGAAATGTGTAGTTAGGGCTGAAAGCTGTTAGTCATGATGGGGTTATTCCGTAGGGGTCTATATCTGTACGATTTTTCCTGTGGCTGATGTTTAAAACCCCATTGATTGCTTTGTTGTAAGGTGCTCATGCCTCTTCCATTGCCCCAATTGGTACCTGCGCACTACCTCTACTACTTCACCTACTACACCTGTTCCGCTATATCCAAGCGACTTGGCTGTACCTGATCTAGGCCCCTGAGTCTGCACTGAGTTTATCTGCAAGGTCCCGAGCACCGCGGTTGAGCGAGGCTGCCGAACTTTTTTCAGCTGAGGCCACGCTGCCGCAGAGAGCTGGCAGGAGCTGTCAGCTGGGCTCCTGTGAAAGGGAAGAGCTGCTTGTTGTCAAGGGGGCCTTCCCAGTGATCCCTCTTGCATGGCTCCCAAGAAATCCCGCCTTCTGCACATTGCCGGGAAGCACTTCTGGGGCAGCAGCCTCAGCCTTCGCTGATTGCCATGTGAACTGTGCAGTTGCCTCTGTCCTGGACCGGAGCCCCACATTTCTGATTCCAGCACCACCTGGCTTTTGTTATATTGGTGTATGCAAAGGTTGCCGCCATGCTGGGGATTTACAAATGGACTTTTCCGTTACAGTTTGGACAGTTGTCATTTCAATTTTTGGGGTTTCTGCAAGAAGACGTTCCAGGAAAATCTGCCTTACATTGTGTGTGGGCTTCTTAAGCTCTGGAGGGGTAGCTCTTCAGCTGAACTGGCTGCTGCATTTGAACCATTATAAATTCACTCCGCTCTCACTGGATTACAAAAGTCAGTACTTGTTGGACTATTGCTGTCTTTCACTGCACTGGGCCAGCAATACCCTGACCAATCCAACTGGAGGTTTGGCTCGTACTGGACTGGTAACCAGAAACTCTCGACAACCCACTGGCAAAATGGAATACTGCTGATGGACCTGAAGTGTGAGGGAAAATGTCACCTCCCTTGTACTGGAATAGAAAGGGAAACAAGAACTTGAGTATATCCTCAGCCACAACAATGAGGAATACATTGGGCCATTTGGCTGCAGTATTCTCTCCAGGTGTACAGATTGACTTTTTCCACATTGTCCAGGTAGAAGGTAATCTTCCAGGACGTCCCATCTGTACTTCCATTTTGTTGTCAGATTGTCCCTCTTCAGAAGCTTTAGAGTGCCCCCAGCCCTGGGCCTCTCACAGCTTTTTACAAGCAGGCTTCTTTCTGAATGGTCCATCTAGCTGCTGATCATGGTTGTCATGGAGTAATGTTTTGTTTGGATTTTTTTTTTTTTATATCCGCAGCCTGGCCTTTTCTAAATTTTGGACTATCAGTTGTAGTGGATCCCACTTACAGCTCAACCTGCTGTGACAAAAGTGCCAGTGTGTGAGGAATGTGGAGATGGTGCACTTGTCTCTCTGAGAACAAAAGACTGTCCGAGTGTGATCACGGAATTGGGACAGGACACGGTGTGCCACAGGAGGGGCTTGTTTGAACACAGCCCTGTTCATCAGACTGATCTCTTGTAATGGTGCGGCACCGATGAAGTCCAAGGGACCGTAAAAAGACTGACGTGCACCCATACTGGGGTTTGGGTGGGTGTAGAACATTTTAACACCACCTCTTCCTCATACAAGACTTGCCTGTTGCTTGCAAAATGAGAAGATATTTACAAAAGGCAATTAATTGTGAACATTCCATCCCCTCAAAAACAAAAGAGCAGTTCCTGTCAGACGGCCTGTCGGCATACTCAGAGTCCTGCCCTCACTCCTCAACTACCTCTGATTGGACCCTTGTTGGCTAGATACAGTACACACAGCCATGCGATTGGGCCATAGCCAAGCCAGTGAGGATCAGGTGTCAATGGTATCAGGAAATAACTTTGTCATTTTATCTCCTTTTATTATTTGCCTTTTAAATTATATACTTAATTGATAAAGATCTTTGCTACAAAAAATAAAGGGATTTGCAAATGTTAAACATAATGGATAGTATAAAATTCTGGTTACTGCAGTTTTAATTTAACTATAGCGCATATTGCAGAACTGCACATTGATGATTTCTGTGTTTGTATGTGGGCCTGCTCGTAACCTCAGCAGAGTCCAGTTACCAGGGTACCTCATTGAACCGTTTCTTGAATTTAAACTGCAGTACCTGCTAAGGCCATGTCTGATGATTGTCATCAGAGCGACAGCTGTTCTAGAGCTTCATCCTTCCTCCCGGGTGTTTGGTATATCACTCTCCAGTTGACCACTTCCGTGTAGTGTTTGACATTCAGAAAGCTCGCACTAAACATGCATCCAGCATTTATACTGTCAGTTCACTCGCATATTAGTCACACCATGCCGTTTTACATAACCCTGATACTTCAGCTTTTGCAGTTTTGAAAGAGAAGACAGTGGCTTAGTGATGTGCTTTTAAAATGTTATTTTGTACTGGAAGTGCCCAGGTTCACTTCATTTTATGTTGCGTGTGCCCTGTGGACACGACCTGAGCAGGAATATTTGCACACTCCTGGTGCTTATGCGCCACCACTCAGCTGTAATTGCACATGTTGAGGCAAAGAAGCTTATATTTTGATGACAGCTGGCTGAGAAACGCAGTGTGTCTGCCTGGGAGGAACGTGTGCCTGGAATCACTGTGGCTCTGATTCAGCCCCCACCCCAGTGCCCCTTCTGTCTGCTTTTATTGATAGCTGTACTCTCTCACCGTTTTCTGTCCGTTTGCCCGGTTTCTCCCTGTTGTTCTCGCTCTCACTTCTCCCCCCACTCCGGGGTCTTTTGTTTATCTGCTTTTTGTTTCAGAGTACCACACCAAAAGCATTTACTGCCCGCAAGATCTCATTGAACAGTGAGTATGCCTGCCAGCTCGCCACACTGCCTTTGTTCTCTTTGCATTATAAAGACTGATGGTGTGTTTGAACTGAGCCAGTAGTGGAACTTGCAGGCAGGACGTAAGGTGTGTGTGTGTGTGTGTGTGTGTGTGTGTAATTTTGTGTTGTATGTACTTTCTCTGTAAATCTTTGAGTTAATGTAAAAGCGCTATATAAATAAAATGTAGTATTGTTATTGAAGATGTTTGTGCTTTCATGTTCTACAAGAATGCCTTAGTTTCTTCTTGTTAGTGTCCCCTCTCTCTTGCTGTATGTGGTTTGCTTGTTCTGCCAAAACCAGAAGCTAGATGTCTGTGCTCATCCATCTTTGCTTCTCAGCAGCTAGTAAGCCCTCCCTGGCAAGTGTTGGGGGGGCCACCCCCACGTTGCCTTCTCCAGGGGGTCCGCTAGAGCCAGAGTCGGGTGGTCAGGCAGCCAGAAAGAGGAGATGGGGTTCTAGTACTGCAGTGACAGCCAAGAAGCCATCGATCAGCATCACCACAGACTCTCTGAAGGTACATGGTTTCCACAATGGTGCTCTAATACATCAGGGCAAGCATGTAGTGTTAAATCACTGCTCACTTCCTATCTAGCATGAAAGCTAATTCTGCTAATGCACTTTGTCTACCTCAGTCACTGATCCCGGACATCAAGCCAGCCACAGGTGCAGGGAGCCAGGAGGCAGTGGTGGAACTGCACCCCGATGAAGGGCACTTGTCAGGGGATGAGGAGGGTGTAGAGCGGGATGACCATGGAGACCAAGGTCTGGAGAAAGGCCTTAAGATACGTCGCACTGTAACACAGGTATGTTGCAGATCCATGATGCAGATGAAACTCCCACAGCTTTCAGAGTCAGATTTAACCAGTGATCTGGGAACAATTCAACTTACCTTTTGATTCCTCACAAAATGTCATAGATTTTCAAGATGCAGTCACCCAGTGCTGATTTTGTGGTGATATTCATTAGTCTGCAACTCACCCATGATTTCCACTATCAGGTGGTACCAGCTGAGAACCAGGAGAATGGACAGAAGGATCAGGATGAGGAAGAGGAGGAAGAGGAGCAGCCAGAGAGTACTAGGACAATCACTGATGAGGGCAAAGATGGCTCCTCAGAGGTTTCCATGGAAACGCAAGCACCTAGTGTTCGGGAGGCTGACTTAAAGAAAGGTAGTGTTTTTTTTTTTTTATTATTATTATTATTATTATTATTATTATTATTATTATTATTAATTCCTTACCATCTTAAATCAGAGAAACACATGGACAGTGTCTAGTTACCTGCTTTTCGGTCAACCTTGCTTTCATTTACCATTCCACAATATATTTTATATGATGTAGAAGTGCCAAAAGTTGAATACTAGCATTACTAGGGTTGCACGATATCGCATCATGATGTACTTGCGATTATACGGCACATGTGCCGTAATCACCAGGGCATTAGACGGCACGTAAAATATTTGGCCGGCTGCCAGCTTTTCGACACTATACGGGTATTTTACTTGCGTCCACAATTTGGTGAGCAGATTAGTAGTATGTCTAACAGTAATCTGTAAGAATTCGGCATATCCTTATGTCTAATGAACGTGGGACTGCAGAAAGTACTGCCACAACAGCGTCCTTTTTATCTAGTTTATCCACAATCTCTAAAAAGATTGTGCCTGCTGAGCTGTCCCTTTCTTCACTGCCACTTCAGTGCTTATCAATTCCATGACTTTGCAAAACGATAGTGTCATCGTCCTCTAACCGAATTTAATAAACCTAAGAATATGCCGAATTTTATACGGATTGCGATCTTTTGGTCTTCACAAGGCGCATCTCATTAATATTTAAGGCACACTACATATCTGCTTACCAAATTGTGGGCATACGTAACGGCCAGATGTTTTGCGCGTCATCTGAAGCCATGCTGATTATTACACACATGCTATTTAATCGCTAGTACATGGTAATGTGATATCGTGCAGCACTAATTGGTACCCCGATTCGTATTGGTGTACTAAAGACAGTGATAGATCCAGCCATTCTGAAAATATTTCTTATGCATGCAAACGCAAAGGGCAGCTGGAAATTCAGCCCCAATGTGCTGGTGGGGTATCTGTGCCTGATGTGGGCTGATGTGTATTCAGCCTATTGACCATGTTTTAGTGTCAGTTTTCATTTTTCCCATTGCTAATGTTCTTACAGTGATTCCCAGCGACTCCCTGGTGCGTCGCTCAATTAGCCAGCAGAAGTCTGGAGTGTCCATCACCATCGACGATCCAGTCCGATCCGCCAAGCAGCCCTCGCCGCCCCGTGGCAAAATCACAAACATTGTCCATATCTCTAACTTGGTGAGGATGTTTCTTTATTAACCTGCCCACTGCCAGCCCGTAATCACCCTAATCATTTTGCATAATTGTTTACATCTGCTGCTGTGACCCCTGACCTTTGTCCCACAGGTACGACCTTTCACCCTGGGACAGCTGAAAGAGCTGCTAAACCGAACTGGCAGCGTGGTGGAGGAGGGTTTCTGGATTGACAAGATCAAGTCCCACTGCTATGTGACCGTAAGAGTCTTGCAGTTTCCTGCACTGAGATCCATGACATGTTTCTTTGGCAGGGTGGGGGGACATAGTCATTCTGTCGGAGGCATGCTTGGGGAAATGTTTACGTCGATTTTTCCATGTGGCAGATCAGCTTATGCTTACTAATGTAAAAGAAGTTTTAATAGAGGAGAAATCCAAGAGAATTGTGGGTGTTCTCCCTGTGCGCAGTACTCCAGCACCGAGGAAGCGGTGGCCACTCGCACTGCACTGCATGGCGTTAAGTGGCCCCAGAGCAATCCCAAATTTCTCAGTGTGGACTTCGCTGAGCAGGATGAGGTGAGGGCTACATTTCTGCTGTGATTGTTTTTTTTTTTATAATTTATTTACCCCCCCCCCATCATCCACCCACCGTCCTTCGCGCTCACCGATGGCTCTGATTTCCTCTCGCCTGACATTTTTGAGAAATGTCAGACGATCTCTGGTAAAAATAAAAGCTGGGGAGCGGACACTTCAGCCCGCTGTCTTTGCCCCTGAGGCAGACTGACCGCCCTCGTCGTCATTGCCCTCTTCCCCCAGCTGGACTTCCATAGGGGCCTCCTGACCGTAGAACGTAGCGCGGAGGAGGAACGCGGGGTCCCTTCGGGTCCCCCCCCGGCGCCCGTGGCCCGGCCTGGGCCACTGCCTCCCCTGGTAGCGGAGCGGCAGCGTGACCGGGGCAGCGCCGGTGCTGCCGTGGTGCGCGACCAGTGGGCAGAGCGGGAGCGCGAGATGGAGCGGCGGGAGAGGACGCGAGCCGAGCGCGAGTGGGACCGCGATAAGGTCCGGGAGTTCAGCAAGCCCAGAGAGGAGCGGGACGGAGGGCAGAGGCGCTCCCGCTCGCGGGACAGGGAGAGGAGGCGCAAAGAGAGGGCCAAGAGCAAGGAGAGGAAGAGCGATAAGAAGGGTGAGCCGTGCCGCACCACTGTCTGGCCTTGGGGGTTACTGTGTCTGTGGTCTGACTGGTTCTGCATGTTACAGAAAAAGCCCCTGAGGAGCCTCCAGCCAAGCTGCTGGATGACCTCTTCTGCAAAACCAAGACTGCTCCCTGTATATACTGGCTCCCTCTCACCGAAGAGCAGGCAAGTAGCCCCCACGCCCCGTGTGTGCGGCTTTAGGGCCTCTGCCGGCGGATGTGCTATTGTCATTGGCCAATCGGATTGACTGGAGGCAGTCTCCCTCTGTGCCTCAGGCAGCACAGAGAGAAGCGGAGCGTGCCGAACGCATGAAGGAGAGGGAGAAGCAGAGGAAGAAACTGCTGGAGGAGGAGGACAAGAAGCGGGAAGAGGAGCGCAAGGAGAGGGTGAAGGCCAGGGAAAAGGAGGGGGGGGGCGTGCCCGGCAGCGGGGCAGGGGGGGCAGGCAGGGCGGGGGAGGCTGACCGGGACAGGGGTCGTGACAGGGAGGGGGACAAGCGGCGGGATAGCCACCGCAGCAGAGGGCAGGAGGCCAAAGTGGGAGGTGGCGGGGGGGGGGCCCCAGCAGGGGGGCGGCGCTCACGCAGCCGCAGTAACCCCTCCGCCAGAGAGCGGCGCCGGTGAGCGCACCAGCATGCAGCAGCAGCCACCAACATGAAGGGTGACCACAGGACAGCCTGAGATCGTGTTTCATTGTGACACTGTCTTGTCCCTCACTCCTCCCCCCCCCCCCCCCATTTTGAGGTGGGAGGGGCATGATTTGTTTCTCCACTTTCTTTTGATATCCCTGTTTCTGTCCACTACTGCCACCCAGTGGCTGTACAGTGTCCCTAGCCTTTTGCAAGGAGGTTTACCCCCAAAATGCACCCGTGTCTTTCTAGGCCAGTGTTTCTCAAACCAGTCCTCAGGGACCCCAGACGGTCCACATTTCTGCCAGGGCATTGGGAGAGGATGCAGATGTGGGCCATCTGGGGCTCCTCCCCCGAGGACTGGTTTGAGAAACTGTTCTAAACCAAAAGGAGGGGAGCACACGTCTCCTTACTTTTGTTGTGTTTAAAACACATCTTTTGTTTCATTTATTCCCTTCCCCTTTCAGTATAAGGATGGTGTCTCGTGTGTGTTATGGTCCAAGCTCACTGTAATGGGCATAACTGTTGTCAGCCATTTGCTGTCAGCGCTGTTATAATTGTCCTGCTGGATCATAGTTGTCACTCTCTGCCTGTAGGGGCATGTGGCAGCTCTCAGCATCATTCTACCATCACTCTGCCAAAAAAAAAAACTACAGTTTTCACTGGCGTGTGAAGTGAGAGATGCCACTGTCTCTCTCCCAGTCTGTCACCAGTGTCATGGAATTTCAATGGAGTAAAGTTCCGTTGTTTGGTTCTCAGAGCTGTTGTAGGGATGCACTGACAGTACGTTCCGAACTTGAGCATTGTAAAACGGATGCTTTTTGGGAAATGGACGTGTAATGAGCCCCTCCCCATGTCACTGAGGGTGGAGTCATAGAAAATTTGTTTTAATATTTTTAATTATTTTAGTATGAATAGTTTGAGTTTGATATTTTTCCTGTAAGTGTTGAATGTACAAAGAATTAAAAAGATTTGAGTGTGTATGAGTCTGGTTTATTTTTGTGATTTACTCACCAGGATGAACAATGTTGAATTCTAATTTTAATTGAATTGGTACATTTTTGAACCAGTGGCGACTTGCACGCTAAACTACATGGTGCCCTACGCACTGCCCTCCAAAGGTCCTGCATAGGGTCACACTGAGCCACATGGTGCCCTATGCACTGCCATCCAAAGGTCCTGCATAGGGTCACACTGAGCCACATGGTGCCCTACACACTGCCATCCAAAGGTCCTGCATAGGGTCACACTGAGCTACCTGGTGCCCTACGCACTGCCATCCCAAGGTCCTGCATGGGGTCACACTGAGCCACATGATGCCCTACGCACTGCCATCCCAAGGTCCTGCATGGGGTCACACTGAGCCACATGATGCCCTACGCACTGCCATCCCAAGGTCCTGCATGGGGTCACACTGAGCCACATGATGCCCTACGCACTGCCATCCCA
>JAODKM010000016.1:16182885-16200040 GCA_026780845.1 Petrocephalus sullivani | reverse complement strand
GTGGGACATGGAAGCATCAACATACACACCAAGGTCTTTCTCATAATCAGCTACCTTTATTTCAGTAGGACCCATAATATACCTGTACTTTATATTTCTGCTCCCTACATGGATTACCTGACATTTGTCTTTGTTAAATTTCATCTGCCAGGTATCAGCTCAGTCACTAATTAAATTAAGAACCCACTGTAGCTGCTGAGCCGCTACTTCAGTATCTGATACACCACCTACCTTGGTGTCATCTGCAAATTTAGCCAGTTCACTGTATACTGTATATCGGTGTCTATATCATTTATGTAAAGTTGGAACAATAGTGGTCCTAAAATTGAACCCTGCGGTACCCCACTATTAACTCAGGCATGTTGTGACATTGTGCCTCTAATAACTACCCGCTGCTTCCTGTCTGTTAACCAGTTTTCAATCCAAGTTGCTACAGCAGGAGCCGTTTGTGGGGGACAACATCAAAGGCCTTCTGGAAATCTAAGTAGATCACATCGTAGGCCTTTTTTTGATTAATTTCTCTTGTATGTTTCACCAGCAGATTGGTTAAACAGGATCTACCTCCCCTAAATCCATGCTTGCTATCGCTCAGGACGTTATTAGAATGCAGGTTATTAGAAAACAAATTTTTGTTTGGATTACGGCTTTTATTACTTTCCCAGTTATACACGTTAGATTGATTGGCCTATAGTTTGATGGATTACCTCTATCCCCTTTTTTGAATATGGGCGCTATGTTAGCATGCTTCCAATCATAAAGTACCACACCAGCATAGAAGGATTTCTGAAACTGTAAAGGTTGGCAAATAATATCCCTCATCTCTTAACACTATAGGTAAGATGCCATCAGGGCCCTGCGATTTATTTATTTTGAGCTTAGCTAGGATTTGTAACACATCAGCTTCAGTTAGACATATATTAGTCATAGACGATGCCGCATTAGTAATGAGAATTGGTAAGTTACTAATGTCCTTAACAGTGAATACCAGTGAAAAACTATTATTGAACTCATTTACTATATCATATAAAGTCATTTTCAAATACAAGGCCCTTACTATCCTACAGATTAGTGATTTAAACTTTTAGAGCTCTTTTGGAGTTAAAATATTGGAAGAAATGTATGTATGTGGGTCAGCTGCATGAAAAACATTCTGCTCCTTTTAGAGCTGTGGTGGGCCCCAGAACGAACATTGTGGTGGAGTTTTAAGGATGCCACAGATCATTTGATCTGACATTGCTTGAAGTACACGGCCAGCTTAAAAGAGTCATTTGAACACTACTATAATAGTAGAAAACCCCCCTATGAAAGCCATCTACCACAGGGCTTGTGCTTAAATAAGAATTATTTTAAAGAAAAATTGTCAACATGAAAGCATGCACTCCATAAGTAATTATCTTCTAATTAAGTGGACCTTCATAGTGCTTATAACTGCATGGCTTAATAGCTGTGTATTTTCATTGTCAGCTGCTGTACAGTCACTAGAAATCCTGATAGCCACAGTGAAATCCAAACAAGGCGATGCTAGCATTTTCGGGGCAGGTGGGTGCCAGACGGAGAGAGGGTGCAGATGCTGACTGACCTCGCAATGGTAGCACTCGAAGTGGTAGTCCTTCTGCATGGACACCACCCTGAGGATCTCTTCACTGCCCTGTGAAAGAGCACAGAGAATCACCATTACACAGCAACACCTGAAAGCTGAGGATTACAGACACAACTGCTAAAAACTCAAAAGCTGGCCACATCCAGGAGTAGGCCCTAAACGTGAGCGTGAAGTAAAAATAAATAAATAAAAAAACAAGACAATTCCAAAGTAAAAGACATTCATGTTACTTTTTATGGAAGTTTTATAAAAAAATAAAATACCCAATTTATACCAAGCATGCAAGCAGAGCAAAGCCAAGGGAAGATAAAAGATGACGACAAGTTAACGCAGGACAGACTTCTAAACACAACTGGTATACTCCACACCGGCACTGTGCATCGGGCCTTTGTGCGCCATCTGCGGTTCCGCAAAACAACCTTGCAATATAACAAATCTACGGCGATGGTGAAAAGTCGCAATGCAGAGGGTTCGACAAGACAGAACTTTCCTGATGAGCAGTGCCGGTATGGTTGCCACCACTTAGCACTTAATCATCATAAGGATAATACTGAATTAAATGTTTACAAAAGGTAGTCCTCACCTCAGCAGGTAGAATAGGCTGAAGGCAAGCGGCACACTTTGGAGCAAAAGTTCTGGAATACAATGCGTGCAAGTCCGTTTTACACCACCAGGGGACACAAGCCGATAAGCACAAATCAATTTCACAGGGAATAACACTTGCAGGAATGGGCAAGTCCAGTTCTTCAGGGCCGAAGGATCCAGTAGGTCTTTGTTCTATCTTATTTTTAATACAGACAGCAATTACTGAAACATTTTCTGAAACATTTTCCAATAGCTACAGGATTCTGTGCCCCATAGAGTGAAATCTGCCAGCTAGTATTAGACTGATTGAAGCCTTGCAGGCTAAAACAAGCCGCTTCTTGTCCTAGAGGGAGTTATAGTGGAAATGGAATGAAGGCAATGTTTTTTTTTTCCTAAATTAAGTAATTCTTTCTTTGAGAAGCAGACGACTGCATTTCTGAGATGAGACTGCTCACCTGTTGTAGTCAGAGACACAGTAGATGTTGTTGAGGTAGTCCACCGTGAAAGGGACACCATCAAGGGCCTTGGCGCACACCACACAGCGGAAGCAGCTGGGGTGGTACGAGTTCCCCAGAGCCTGCAGGATCTGAGAAGCAGGGACAGAACCTTGGGCAGTTCTACTATTCATGCTTTAAACTGCACAAGCTGTCCAGCACAGCTTCAGTTGAGGTTTTACTTTGGAGAGACATGAATGCACACCCTTCTCGCAATAGGACTGTTGAGCACAAGTAAAGCTAGCTGGGTACGGCTGACTTCTCACATTTTCTTCTACACTTACCTTCTCCAGGATCAAGTGCCCACACACACTGCACTTCTCTGCTGCAGCTTGGAACCCTGAGAACTGGGTGGAGGCAAGAGAGACTGAAGGTCAGGAAAGCCAGCAACTAAACATTACACTTAATTACCACTTTCAAGATGCAGAACTATCGCAGCCTACGCCACAATTGGGGGGATGCTGAGAGCCAGAGCTATAATCTTACATTCCTGACATGACTGAGTGCCCAGAAGCCCAGGCCGAACCCTGAAATCAGAGGGATACGGAGGACGGCTTCCGTGAGCGGGAAGAGGCATTTACTCACCATGTAATCCTCTTTGCAGTACACAGACCCGCTGACATTGTAGAAGTCCTTGTTTCTGAGGGTGCGGCCTGTGGGAGACAGGAGAATTGGCTTGGTGACAAGTGGCAATGACACTGGTGGATTTCGGAAGTAGTTCTACAGCAGTGGGCCCCCTAGGGTTGTTTGGTTGGCAAGAACAGCCAGAATAAAATGACGGCCGGATCGGCCGAGAGTAACCTGTCACACTGGCAAGAAAATGACAGAGGAGGTCTACGCCTTTGACACTGCATGGATCCGGCGAGTACCGGTGCAGTGGTGCTGGAGAACTGGCCAACCGGCCTTAATTAGCAGTGACGGCGACGTCAGGGGAACTCACCACAGGAAACGCAGGTGAAACAGCGGGTGTGGTAGAGACTGTCCAGAGCCTGGCAAGCGTTGTCCGCCCCGTAGACACCTTTACCACACTTCACACAGGTCCCTGGAACAAGTCGTTACAATGCACACGCAATTAACACGTACGCTCAAGCTCCTTAATCCTGACCCTCACGCCAGGTTCTGCTCTAGTCTAGCTCTTTAGCCTTGATTAAGCTATTGACTGAATGCATGCCAATTAATGGTGCTGGACCCAAAGCATACTTGACATACTTGTCAGGTGCTCTGAGACTATCGGTCAAAAATGATGAAATGTATGACGGGGACACTGTCTGGTAAAAATGGCACCATCCATCAGAAGAGATAAAAAACCAAGGTCTTGGGTATCTTTCAAAAGAGTAGGGGTGGTACTCTGAGATCTTGTCAAAAATTGCCTATTGTTGCCCTATCAAATCTGGTCTCCTAATCATCTCCTACATCTAATTGTTGAATTCTCTCCTGCCCCTTCAGCACCTTACGATCTCTCACCACTCAGTAGCTATCAGAATGTATTCACTGATGGAGACTTCTAAGCACTTATGCAAGTCGCTCAGACCAAGGCCAAATGCTGTACATGTAAATGGTGGCCATACTGGTGCAGGATGGCTGCCGCGGGACCCCCAAACAGTCCATGTTTTTGCTCCCTAACAGCTTCCAGCAGGAGCAAAAGTGCTGACTGTCTAGAGGTCCCCGGGGACTGAGCTGGGAAACACTATAACTGGATTCCACTCTCTTTCTGCTTCACAGGGAAACCGACAGTCAGATGGTCACCCACGGGACTGAGCGCAAGCTGGTAGCCGGTAGCTCTGAAAACCTCTTGAGTTATGGCCGTTGTACATTATGAGAAGGTATCATGATACTAATTGGTTGTTTCAGATATCGAACAAATGGACAGTAGTAAGACTTCAGTAGGAGTGATCATACCACTGGCATATATGGCTACTGGGACCCTGGTCTGATCCTCCATGGCACTCAGCTGGTGCCCCTAACAGGGAAACGTTTCTATTGGCCCCCACCACGTCCCTTATGTGCACACCTTCCTTGACTCCTCCCAAACACAAGCGCACTCCTTTCCCTGCAGGGCTGGAATACCTGAGCCAAAGAAAAAAAGGGAACACTGCAGCACACGCCAGCACACGCCAGCACACGCAGCACATGTGCCAGGCTGCTGCGGGCCTCCCATGGGCATATGGCCAAAACATGTGGCGGCTGGCAGAACGCAGCGCGGCGGCATACGCCCATCCACGCCACTATCCTCAGAGCGTGTAATTTAGATTTACGCAGTGCTGGTGCGCTGTGGGCACTACTGACTGTACTGCATCTGCTGCTCTGCGAGTGTTCCACTCAGCTTGGGTTAGTCCATCGTCAGCATAAATCTACAGCACTGCCCCCCCCCCAAGCAACGGTGCTGATCTCACCAAAGTACTCCTGCCGGCTTTCAGCTGCATCCCTGCCTGGCCCCGGATCTTCACTGGGTTTGGAAGGCCCAGCAGATGGCAGCTGCTCCTTGAGGGTCAGCTCCTCCAGGAGTTCCAAGACGCGCTGAGCATCTTCCCTGGTCTCCCGGGGAAGTCCGACTTCTTTACGGAGCAGGCAAAGCAGCTCTTCCTGGTACTGAGTTCCCAGGAGGTCAGAGTAGCGCAGTCGGTCTCTGGGCCCCCCCCGCACTGGCTGCTGGTCGCCCGGATCTGCAGTAGAGCTTCCTGAAGCAGGGGGATATGAATGCCGGCTATCTTGTGTCACGCCTGCTGCCGCCCCATCCAGATATACAGAGGGGGCAGGTGGCCTGGCCCCTGCCATGTGGCCTGGGCTCACGAATGCAGAGCCCCCCGGTGGCAGTGAGGGGAACTGCATGGTGCTGCAGCGAGTGTCAAAGCCCAGGCTGATTCCGCTGGTGCGGTTGCTGCTGCATCGACTGCCCATAGGGCTCCCGCCGCTGGCGGTGCTGGCGAAGCTGGAACGGGGGCTGGCAAGCAGCGACTCCTGCAGGCTGACGGAGGAGCAGGGGCTGAGGGCGAGGCCTGGGAAGCAGCCACCGGCACCCTGCTCAGCGCAGCGGTTTGGCGGCTGCGAGATGGAAGAGGGCCTCTCCCACAGCTCTCCGCCACCGGTGCTGTGCCGCTTGCAGGTGAACGTCTCCTGCAGGGACAGGCGTTTGTAGCGCTCCTGTTCCAGCAGAAAGCACGGCTCGCCGGCGCCGTACCCAAGCAGGGCGCTGGCGGGACCCGCGTATGATGGCGCCGACCGCGGTGGCGGCTGGGAGAGAAGCTGGTGCCTCTGGACGAGCTGCTGAAGCTCCAGAGAGTATCGGCGCTGGGCCAGGGGACGCATGACTCCGCTGCCCAGACCCGACGGCACCGGGTCTGCCTCTGTGAGGACCAGGTCCCGCCTCAGCTGCTCACTGAGCCCAGGAAAGCTGTTCCGGAAGCTGCTCCGGACCAGGTCGGGCGCCCTGGCCTCGCCGGGGACGACGGGGTTCCTTTGGCCGTGCTGCTGAGGGGGGCGCCGTCTGAGCTTGGTGGCAGCTGAGGTGCTGGTGTGCTGCTCGCTGGCCCAGGTGCTCTCCGGTATGACTGTGGTAGGAGACACTCGCTGGACAAGCGGCCCCGGACCACCTGCTCTTGCTCCTTGCCCACACAAATCAGCTGAGGCCGGTGAGGGTAGCGCGGGCTGGCCCGGACCGGGACCAGGGCACGTTGCAGAACTGACCGCCACTCCGGTGCCCACAGGCACATTCGTGCTGTTATTATTATTCGCGTTTCCCGAGTCGCCTTTCTTTTTAGAAATTGAAAATTTAACACTACCCGTGTCATTCCGTTTTAATTTCTCCAGCAGCTTACTGCTAAAGCGGTCCATTTTACACTTATAAAAAAAATCCACTAACGACGCACTAGTATTACTGATGGCCACTACTAAAATCAACAGGGTTGATAAAATAAATATAGAATAAGACAAGCAGTTAAAATATTCAAGTAATTCTACAGCAGTTGAAGAATAAAGACAGTATATATTGCATTACCAAATAAATAAAATAAATAGGAGTTACGGCATGTTCGGGGAATTATTTTAAGAGACGGTCATGTCTGGATGGTAGGCGTACGGTCATCGTTGGTTTAACAGGGCGACCAGCACACGGTTCTGACAGCAAATCCATTTAATTTAAAACGTGTTTCCACGAGTTACGAGCAAGTAGTCTCGGTGGACGCGAAAAGATCAAGTAAAAGAAACTGAAATTAAAAAAAGTGATGATAAAGAGCGGCACCGGCGTTTCGGTGCGGATGATGGTCTGTAGGCGCTTTAACGTGCCGCTTCGGTCCCCTCTTCTTCCGATCTGTCCTGTCGCTGTCTATATGCCGTGGATATAGCGGTTCCAGCCGTAATATGCGCTGCTGCTCCCTCCTGGGCTCCGATCTGATGGATCGCTTCCGTCCCTTATAAATAAATAGAGCTTTCTGGCTTATTTCGCATCGATTAAAAATTCTGGCCGGTTCCTCTCTTCCGAGCCCGCATGAAAGGGGGGTACAGGTTAGGGCGAAAGCAGCAAAGCCCAACAAAGAGGTCCTGCAGATTGTAACGCTAGACTCCTCTCTTTTTTTTTTATTGCTCAGGTGAAAATAAAAAACAATCCTCGAAGAGTCTCTCGCTTCTCACTGATAAGAACAAAAAGAGAAGGAAAGGAAGAAGGCGTTAGATCCTACCGGGCTTTTCTCCGTCCGCACCTCCTTCGCAGACTGTTACTTTTATCATCGGTTCAAACAAAAGTCTAAATAAAAAACTCTCAGAAACTTCTCGAAGACAATATGTTTGACTTGTGTAAGTGCACGGGGGGAAGCTGATGCAGTGGTAAAATAAATCATCACCAGGAATAACTTACAGAAGAGAAATAAATAAATAAGGCCGCAGTTCCCTTTCTTCCGTCCCGAATTCCCTGCCTCCTCTTTCTTTCTGGGGCTTTTTTCCGGAGCCGGGACACCTTTCTTTAGCGCGGATGAATTGGCTTCCGTCCCAAATTTCCCTTCTGTCCTTCGGACACGCACCCTCGTTCGGAATCAGCTAAGGTCCATCAGGCGTCCCGTGTCATAAAATGCTTTGTCCAAACCTTTTCGCACTTTGCACACTGTAGCAATACCAATAAAATGACAAAACTGCATGATCTGTATAATATATATATATATGTATATATCTATAGCAGCTGTGAAATGTTTATACAGTATATTGGACCTTAAAGTAGCAGGCCTATGTAGTTTTGTTAAGTCGTTTAAAGACGATCACGGCCTTTGCTTTTTATAACAAAACAAGATGTTTTGTTATACATACGCAGTACACAGTCTAATAAATGTGCTGTCTCATCTTAGAGCGCATAAGCTTATTTCAAAGTGTCTGCTTAAGTTAAGCTTCCAGAATACGGAAAGATCTCGTTTAATATTACGTTTCCTGCGGTTTGGCAACGTCTAGTTCTCCCGCGTTAAGCTTTCTTATCGAGGGGAACTAGTTTTTTTTGCGCCGCGAGCCTCTGGAATGCGCGGCAAGATACAGCCGAAGTCACATGCAGCCGGCGCGCTTTGTACGCGTGTGCAGAGCGCAGACAAAACAATGTAACAGCTTCTTCTGCTCCGGCCACCCTCTGCCCGGCACCAGCCCCATGCGAAATCCCCGTGTCTCAAGGCCGTTTCTTTATTAACACCACAAGCATCCGCGGCACTGCCTGAAGCACGACCCTTGTTGTTTCTGGCCTTCGCTACCCGCTTCTCCCTGCATTTGCCGCTACGCGTGTATTCCTGTGCCCCTGCCTCTCCCATACCGTCCAGTTATCAGCGAGTGGGAACTTGTTTTTTAAAAAAAGTGTTGAATGCTGGCGAGCTTACTCAGCACTGTGCTGGAGATAGGGAGAAAGGAGGGGGAAGGTTACCGGGCGATCAGGAGTACTGTGATGACAGCCCGAAATGAAGTCTGGGTTATTATTGCTAGGGACACGTCTGCACTGGCACCCTGGCTGATTCAAGTACGTGCGAGCAGGCTGCTCCCCTGAACAATACCAGTTAATGGATGCTTAGAAGTCCGGACGTTTACAACACGTCGATTTCAACCCGTGTGTGGAAAGCTAAGAAATGCAAGTAAAACGGCAGAAACAGTACATTTGCGTTACCGATACAGTTCCTTGGCGGTGTGTGTCTTGTTGGTGTGATGGGAATGAGACAGAGTACCACATCCCACCCCTTATCAGCAAGTGCATCTTGCTTCTGTGTATACAGTCTTGAAATAGAACAAAAATGTGCCCAGTAAGCAATCCCACCCGGGGATTACCCCAGCCTTGTGGCTGCGCTGCAGACTCAGCCATCCCCACCTTCGGGCCATCCTGCCCAGGGTAAGCGGTTGGGAGATTTCCTGTTTTTTGTTATGACCTGTTAGAATTGGTTGACATGGCGTATGATGCATGCTTAGTTCCAGTTAATTGCCCCCTTTGCTCTGCATGGTTGGTGGCTGTGCTATCTCCTCAGCAGATAAGTTCCGCAATGCCGACTGAGCTGCTCGATCTTGTCATTGTAATGGGTTTCTATTTTTGTAATATGCATTACAAAACCATGTGTGTTACTTGAAATATGACGTCCTGGTAGCTGTATATTGCTGTTTGATTGGTTGCCTTTTGAGTGGAGCCTGTTTTGTGTCAGCTTAGTGTTCTGGGTGATACTATAGTAATGAAACTAACCTACAGCCTGGGCTGCCGCTGGAGATTTTGGGGCCTGTGAAAACATATCATACTGGGCCCCCAACAATACCAATCCAAATATGATCCAATTTTTTTAAGGCCCTTGTCAGTCATGGGCCCTTGGAATCATCCTAACTTTCACCCTTTTTATGGCCCCCTGCCTACAGCTTACCTCCACCCCCGCCAAGCCCACCCTCCGCCCCTCCCCCCGTCTCCCTGGCCAGGTGGCCTCTGTTGCATGTTCAGACATGCATGTCTCCCTGCAATCGCAACCAAAGAGTCTACTAGAGGCGGCACAGCTGCTACTAGGCTCTCTTTTCTGCTGGGAATCAATGTCAGCCCTCTAGAGCTACAGCAGTTGTAATTTATGTGTTCTTAAGTAGTGTTTGTGTGTGTGTGTGTGTGTGTAAAGCATTAATACGTCATATGCTACCGCCAGCAATACGACAGATGGCTACACGCAGGTCGCCAGCTGCTCAGACCACGCCCACACCTTAAGCGATGGTTAAATTAGTGTGACTAAGAGGCATGACGATTACCACTGAACCTCCGACAAACACTATCGTACTGAAATAACAGCCTCATTTGGCGCTTATACCAGTTTATTGCGGCCTTGGCTTTAATTCTGGTGTTTAAAATGCAAGTGTAATTTAAAAGGCACGGTAATATTTAAACGTTGCATTCAACACTTTATTTTAAAACAGCAGCCATATGTGCCAAAGAAATGAAATGCAATATAATCTAATGAGAACCGAGTTGTTGCTTAAATCGTTAGGATTAAAGGGGATTGAACAGGAAAGTTTCAGTATTGTAAGATTAACCATATTAATAACAATTCTTCTTCACATTACCAAAACAACGTTGGTAATGTGATAGTATAAATATTAAACTATTCTGCAGATTATATGTGCGTATTTTTATGTAAAGTGTGCGCTTGAAAGTTGGGAAATGGGAGATATCGTTGCTGTCTTTTGTACTTCAAGCCCCATCTAGCGGTTTGATTTAGTAAATCGCGTTTGTACGTCGCCTCGTTTGTCCTCATCGAGTTTCCGTAGGCGCCGGCAGCACGTTAAACATGGCGGTGACTACGAGGCTGCTGTGTACGGCATGTAAGACCAGAAGGACATTTAATGGTTTAACCTTATGTGAATTTTGTTTATTGGTTTTAGGTGGCCTTCAGTTTATCCAAAGTGTGCTTGTTTCTTGTCCTTTTCTTTATGCGGTGACTTCCTTAACGCATTTCCAGCATGTGCACTTTGTTACCTGACAGTGATGTCACTGTGCTGTTTCTTATTATTCTGTAGATTTGGTCCTTTGAGTCATTGTTATGAGTTGGTGACTGTTTGATGGTTATGCCCCCCCCCCCCAGCTTTCAGATCGTCCTCACGCTTTTTCTCTCTGACGGCTGGGACGCAGGCAGGGAGCAAATGGAGATTGCAGTAAGTCTTGTGTGCGATTGGAAAATTAGAAATAAAAACGCACTCGAAGTGAAGCTGTCACCTATACATAGTGGTGGACAGTGTATAACACTCAGAGCTTGCAGAGACTCATGTCTGGCTTATGACATGATGCACACTGTTCGTTATATGATCTGTGTTTATAATGTGCTGTCTGCCTCACTTATACGTCACTTTGGATTCCGGACAATAACGGGTGCCATATAAAATAAATGTAAGGGTCAGCTTCATAAGTGGGTCATTCCGTGTCAAATCATCACACTTTCGGACCTCATCGTCACAGTTTTTGACGTAACTTGGCATGCTGATTTGGTCGCATGGATAACTTATGAATCTGAAATTGGCCTGTCTTGGATCAATATTGAGGGAGATTTAAGCAGACAAAGTTTTAACTTTTTTGGGGGGCGTGGGAGAGACTAATGACTTTGACTTTTTTGGTTTTTAAGTTGTTACTGAGATATCTTGACTTAAAGGTAGCGTCATGTGGTTTCATATCACTAATGTAACGTTTTAATGGTAGCCAAACTGACATGAAATAGCATACCAAGCACAGGTGTAATTAATAACATTAACATCATTTTGAGAATCTGATTTTGATATCCGGATGTTTCTCTTTGAAGTGTTCAAAAGCCTCATGCAGATTGCAAGGCACAAGTTTCTTTTGAATCAGCTTCCTCTCACCATCAACTTTCACTGACACAATCTATCATTCCAACTGACAGAATCTGACAAGTAGAAGTCTTTCACCATTTCGTCTGTGCTTTTGCAAAGTGTTTTTCCAGTTTTTGGATTAGGCATTGACAAAATCCCATGTTCTTTCACCAACATCTTGGATTTCCACACCATGTAGTGGGAAGCACCAAATTCTTCTTCAATTTTCCTCACACTCCAACTTTTTGTAGCATAGTCAAGACTTCTCCTTTTCACTTTTTGAGGTTGAAGACTTTTCTTTTAGTCTACCATTTCCTTTCCATCATCTTTTTTGAATTCAGCGGTTGTCCTGTGGCCACTTCTAACTTCCTCCTCATTCTTCTGTCAGTCCTCTGTGCTTTGAGTTCCACATATGATCTTTGCTCCACTCTCTTTCTTTTTACTGGAGACTCACCAATTAACGACCGATTTAGATGTGGTAATTCAACACTGGCAAATGTACCTTTATGTCCAGATGTTGAGGGACCAGCCATAGGTTCAGGATTGGGAGGATCTGCTATTGGATGAGTCAGACTGATAGATCTGTTTGTTTTCAGGTGTTGGTTTTGATAGTCTCAGAGCAATTTCTGCAGATGCACTGACCTGACCTCAAATTGAGACTTTGATGATCTTGTATTGCTGTCTCAGGCACCACTCTTAATGCACAGGTCACCAATCTTTAGATTAGACCTTCTGTAGATATTTTGAAGGGTCACAACAAGATTTTTGACTAAGCCTAAACAAGCTCTCTATCAGAGACATGGTGAAAATGTGTGCTGCTGCAGAGTCAGTGCTTTTGTCTGCACCAGGTAATTGACAAGATCTGCTCTTGCTTGATTACACAGGACCAATTTGCACGCCTCACTCACCTCTGATTAATGCAGGGTATTTATTATCCATGGTAACTAGCCACATGGGCCTTTACAGTAGTATGGCAAGTACAGGTGTCTGCAATCACAGTAATGAAGCTTTCATTAAATTTCAGTGTAGCATATTTGTAATGTTAATTACTGTTATTACTTACATCTGTGCTTGGTATACTATTCCATGTCAGTGGCTGCCATTAAAAACGCCCATTAGTTATATGAAAGAGTGATATGTGATATGCTACCTTTAAGTCAAGATATCTCAGCAAGAACTTAAAAACCAAATACCACATTTTCTGGAGATGTTCATGACATTTTGAGCTAACATTAGTAAAACATTAATCCATTTTGAAATATAATTTTTTTTTTTGTTATTGAATTTTCAAGACACGCCCAATTTCATTTTCACGAGTTACTCATGTGACAAAATCAGCATGCCAAGTTACGTTAAAATCTGTGACGATGAGGTCTGAAAGTGGAATGATTTGACTCGGAATGACCCAAGTGTCACACGAATGGGAGAACCATCGTCGTCGCACTGTTCATAAAAAAGTGCTCAACAAAGAGATAAAATTGTGTTAATTGTTCTCAATATTCCCTGCAGACATGGTTTAGCTCGCTCTGGATCGGAGTATGGCCCACTCACCGATTTACCTGATTGGTCTTATGCAGGTGAGTCTCATTGGGAAGCTGCTTAGGTATAGTATACTTTGTGTGTTTCCCAGTGTACATAGTGTTTGTCGGTGCTTTGCAGACACTGTGGGTGCCCTGCTCTTGTCTGGGTGCTTGGCTGTTCGCTGATAGTGTGAGTTACGGTACTCTATGCCAAGTGTCTTCGTGTCTCTTGCTGCAGACGGTCGGCCTGCTCCTCCAATGAAGGGCCAGGTGCGGAGGCAGAAGGAGAGAGCTGAGTTTGCGGTGAGAATAACCTGCTCTCTGTCATGTCTGCCTTTGCATTTCCCTGTAAGAAGTTCCCCGTAAATGACGGGTGCCCTACAACAAGGGTTTGGTGCTGCTCAGCCATAACACTGCTGAGCTGCGGGGAGTTTCCCAGTGGTGAACCGTGCAGTTACAGGTCTGTAACTCCCGCCCCCAGAAACGGGTGGTGGCCATCAGCGAGGAAATGGACAGCGGGATGCAGCGATGGAAGCAGCAGAAGGAAGACGAGGAAGCTATGGAGGACAAGAAGAAGGCGTTACGCCTGAAAGCTAAAGGCAGACTCCTCCTGCAGACCAAGAAATAAAGGGGCTCTTTTTCTGTAAATACTGTAAACAGTTTGCTTCTCCTGGTTCTTCCTCCACCTATATATGTAATACAAGGTTCAATAGCGAAATTGCTCCCCCTACAGGTTACGGGGGCCGGTTTTCATGTTTCCTGGCTTTATTTGTCTCACCGTGGCCTCTCTGAAACTTTACAATTTTTAAAATAGGGCTGGTCACCTTAGTTTTCAGAAATTCAGAGGCCTTTACACCACAGAGAGGGCTTGCTACACTTGGTGGTGAACTGTATTTATATATAAAGCAAGTTAAACCATCTCCAAGACTGTACATAAGTTTATGGATCAATATCTGTCTTGCTGTTGGGTTTATAGACTTTATATTGCTGTGTGAATAGCAGCATGGTATGATGACCTTATATGTCTAGGTCTGTGAATGGTGTCATAATTAGTGCATTGTAATTTCTGGAATTTCCCATCTGGATCAATAAAGTGCATCTTAACCAACAGTACAAAATGGTAGGTCGCTGTAAATTGCCACTGCAATGACAAACTATGTCCACCTGGTGGCAGTAAAGCAGAATAGTTTATTTTAGCTGTCAGCCACCATTTTGTAGTCTGCTCAATGTGAGAGTCCTGCAGGAAAGTTTAAACTCAGAATGATACTGGATTTGTGAATTCCATGTAAGGTTCTGTGTTACTGAGAAACGGAAGTCAGTGTGCAGTGAGCTTAGTGAGTTAATGCTCTTTCTGTGTGGCGTTAAAGTGGAGTATCCCAATTACTATTTTAATTATTAATTACTATTTTTGGCAGTTTCTGTTAAACATAAGGCATAATGTTCTATAAAATCAAAGATAAAATACCCACTTCCTTTTCTAACCATCTGCACCTGCAGTCGGTGAAGAGTAAATGGCTATGCAGAAGGCCAGAATATTCCCAGGGTAAATCTCTGGACCTGATGCCCCCATTTCTAACTATAGGGCCTACCTAATCTCTGTGTGCATGTAGCCCACAGGTGTCAAACTCCAGGCCTGGAGGGACGGTGCCCTGTGTAGTTTAGCTCTTTCCCTGTTCCACCACAAATGATTGAGCTGAAGAGCTGTGTGGTAATTAGCACAGTGAGTTGAATCAGGTGTGTTAAATGAGGATAAACCCAAAACTGTGCAGGGCTCTGGCTCTCCAGGACCAGAGTTTGACACCCCGATGTAGCTTTTTGAAACACTGGCTTTACTTTGATTCACACACGTTCCCATTATTTGCGAAGATAGCCATTTGGGATGTTCCAGTCCCAGCCCAAACACGGCTGCACAGTCTGCTCCTTCCTCTGTGCCACCATGCAGAATACCGGGGTGTATACACATTCCCCCCTCACCCTATCCTTTCCACGCCACTCCTTCCTCCGCTCGGCTCTCAACATCATCCTTCCAAACGAGCTCAGCGGTGAAATCCCCCGTAATCTTTCCCCAAGTGCTGAAACGCTGCTTTTTCACCCCCCATCCCCCCCGCCCCCCCGACGTGATTTTCTTTACAACAATGCTGCCGCCGTTCCAGTCATACAGAAGGGTGTGTCTCTCCCACAGCCCCCACTTAGCCCCAAACATACACGCTTACATTATTTCCATGCTGGGAGGTTAGTGAATAAGGCGCAGTGCAGGTACACTGCACATGCACAAACTGCAGTATGCTGTTATTGCAGTGGAGGATAGCGACCGTAATGGCTCCTGGCTGCATATGAATCCTGCCTTTTGGGCCGGCGTGAGGGCTCTCATCCTGGCCACCCACCGCTGAAAGCCTGGACGCTGGAAGTCCCTATGATGGTTATAATAATAATGCCGATTATGTCGACTGTGCAGTAAAAACACAGTCTACCCCTGTAAGCATCTTCCCCTTCAGAGGGGAAACCGCGCGACGGGGTTCACGCACAGTAACCTCGCGGCTGTCGCCCCCGCCTTCCCTGGCCTGCCTGTGATGTGGCCCCTTTGAGCCGCTCTCGCTCGCCCTGAGCCTGTCTATCCCTCGCTCGCTCGCCCAGCCTTTTGTTCGCTATTTGTAAATGAGAACCAGATGTTGATCTGTGTGCAGATGCCAGGGGTAGGAGGAGCCATGTCCGACCAGCCCAATAACGCATAAACGCTATGCTCTGGAAATTGCCATTCGCCCACAGGCCCTGCCTTAAGCAGGGGGGTTTCCTGCCAGATACAGCTGGGTTAGAGTAATGGAGTCGGGGCATGGGCTGGGCTTGATAGCCTGATTCAGCAGCCCTTGCCCAGGAAGTCACTTCCTGACCAGCCCGGCCAAGGAGTACAGGGTTTGAGTGGGAAGGAAAGGCTGACTTTTGAGCATCCTGTGACCCGTGTTGGGCCGGCCCGTCGCCTAGGGAAAATGGCACCCGAAAAGTGCCGCCAGCAGAGCAGCTGAAGTCGGGACGGTCTGGCCTTTCGGGCTCGGGTCCCGGTGTAGTGTCTGTGGCTGGTATAGGGAAAGGTCCAGAGGGCGTGCTGCATGATCTGGTCCTGCCTGATCTTCATGGGTCTAGGGGGGGCTTGAACCTGTGCTTTCAGCTAAAGCAGCAGTAGATAGAGAAAGAGCTAGACTCCCTTCTGCCACTGACAGGGTATTTTATGGGGGGGGGTGGTATTTTTTCCACTGGCTTTTTCCTGTGGCCCTAATGGCATATTCAGACACTCGTGGCAGACAGCTGTAGGGAAAAGTGACAAACACTGCATCTTTCGCTCCCTAGTACGCTTTTTTCCTGTGCATCTTAAACTGTCTCGTGAGAATATTAAACAGACCGCAGGAATGTGCTCCAGTACCTGTAAAGGGTGTCCCGGATACTGGAGGTGGTCTATATCTAGGTCAGTATTTCACTCTAGCTTATGCAGATTACTGCAATGCTACATGCGTCGTGGATCTTCAAAGAGCGAAAGGCACATCATTTATTGGGATTAAGTGGGAACGCCTACACACGGCGGCACAAATGCGCATTATGCACAATCGCTGTCCTGTTACCTCTTCAAACAGGCATCTGCTATCAATGGCAGCTCTTTCCCTTTGCTGATACTGCTGTCTGAAGTCTTTGGGGTGTGAGGCACAAATATAAAGGATATATAAAGCATAAAGGCGTTACAGGCAACATCTCAGACAGATACAGCTGGAAAACATGTGGCACATCCACATGCAGATGTGGAAGAGGATGAAAGGGACCAGGAAGGATGGGGAGAGCGTGAATAAGTTATGTTCCAGAATGTGGAATGAACATTCATTATCTACTAAACCTATGCAGCATTTTATCTAAGAACTGGAAGATGATGTGTTAATTATTTTGCGTGAGGCAAAGGTGGCTGCAGTCTCTCTTAAAACGTTCTGGCAAAGCGAGAGGTCTGTGGAAGAAATAAATGAGTGAGAGGACGTTTACGGGGAGGAAGAAGGGATGAGGAAGAAGAAAACAGCGGGGGACAAAACGAGAGTCCCGGACTGTTTCGAGTTAAAATCCTCGTAAACAGTCCTTTCGCATTATTGGAGGAAACCGGCTCTCCAGTGACAAAAAACAGGAGTATGGGTGGA
>JAODKM010000016.1:16157642-16170591 GCA_026780845.1 Petrocephalus sullivani | reverse complement strand
AGGAGGAGGAGGAGGCTAAAAGTGTAAGGGAACCATGTGACCACCCACCATTACAGGACCCAGAGAGGAGGAGGAGGCTGATGGAGTTGAAGGGGAGAGAGTCTAAGAACAAGGCCCAATTATAGGCTGTTAAATGAAGTCTGTACCCTGTGCATACACTGTGGCTACACCGCAGGGTCTCCGCTGGGCTCTGAGAGTCCTCTCTGTTAGCTGCCACATTTGCTGAAGGCTCTGCCCACACTGTGAGGTCCTCCACTCTTTCAGACCCACAGCCCTCTCCAAGAGCGTGAACTTTCAGAAAGCCTCTATCTCTTAAAGCTGTAAAGTTCTATCAAACTCTTACGGCATGTCTTGCTTAAGGGCTGAAGGAGTGGGATGAAAATCTGTCCATGGACACAGCGTGTAACACAAAATTTACTGCTGGACCAAAAAATACATAAATAATAAAGTGAATGGATGGAAACAAACCAATTGGTGGAAATAGCAGAAAAACACAAGTTATTGGTGGATGTTAGCTGGAAATCCCGCCTTTATATCGGCTTACGCACTTGAATGATAGTATCTAATCTGATAAAACAGCTGACAATACACAAGCTGGCCTGGTGACAGGCTATCCAGTGTATTCTGCTGTGCCTCGTCGCTGATCACAGTTCCATGCGAGCGACTTTCAGCAGGATGCGATCAACCTCCACTAGGGTTTCACACAGAATGGCTCACCACTGCAACACTGCAAAGGGACTCCGCAAATGTAGCGTAGTAGGAACATTCTAGATCAAACCCATGGAGGCGACTCTCATGCTTGAACTCTGAGCACCTTCCAGCTGCTGTCTCAGTCAATGAGTAGAAAAAATAAAATTTTGTCACAGCCCTAATGCAAGATGTCGTCTGAAGAGTTGATTTGGTCTCGGTTTACTCCTGGTCACAACACCAAGCTGAAACAAGCCCTCGGTCCAAATGAGTGAAGGAGGGTGAAAAGAGGCAGATGGCAGGAAAGATTAAAAGCGAATGAAGTGTCCACGAAAGATGAGAAGAAAACCAGGGAAGCAGATGAAGTAAGAAGAAAAGTGGGGAAGCGGTGAAGAGAGGGAGGCAGAATTTAAATCTGGGGGAAAAAGCCTGACTCGGTTGTTCCTTTCAGCCTGTGCCAATGGAAAAAGCAGAGAAGTCTGGTCAACGGTGGCCTGACCCAGCAGTTAGCAGTTACTGACGGTGACCCACTTATACTAGCACCTGGTTAATAGCTTTTCTTTGCATCTACACTTTCTTATGTATGCAGATGGCCTGTGCAGTCCTACTACACGCCTAGTTAAGTTTATTAAAGTTATGCATATGTGGTGTTTGGTGCCACTGCTGGTCTCCGCTGTGGCACCTGACTAGATTATCGCATGCAGTGGCGTAACTCTGGGCTGAGCATTGTGAGGGTTTGAGGTCTCCACCCATTTAAGGGGACCCAGGGGGTTATATTGGCTGGTTTTGATTATTGGGGGGGTTAAAACGCCCATGACTGCATGCAACACCTACCGATATCCTGACAGCAATACATCCAGGTTTGCAGTCCTATGTCACACACTCCCACATACACCCCACACCTCCAGCACTGACACTCCCAAATAATCCTGAGTAACACTTACAGTTGGCATGCTGCCCCCCTAACCCCTAACCCATAACCCCACTGCGGCTCTGTGGAGTCACACTCCAATCTTTTCTTTCATCATTGGCTCATTCCATTCTGCTAATATATATAAAATTTTAATGTTCTTTCAAATGAGAATTCCAGTTATATAACTCACTGGAGATGCCGGGCGATTTCAGTACTGGTATGAGGTCAAAACAGTGTCCTACGAGTATACAGACAGACTAAGCATCTTCTCATGAAAAGCGCTATATATAAATAAATTGAACTGAATGTCGGCCCACATGAAGAAGTGGCTAATAACCCTAGTGCAGGTTGAGACTTACCCATACCCACCAAAGCAGAACAAAACCCTTCTCATACCTTAAAAGAACAAAAATAATTAGAAATACATTTGCATTATAACCACTTGTCCAGTAATGGCAGTCAGGAAGTCGCCTTCCTAGATACGCATTTACAGATGTAAACACTGCGAGCATTGGTGAAATGCATCAGAAAACTGGACTTACACCGCAGTCCAACAAAAACATCAAAAAACAAGCCAAGAAATTGCACAACTCAATCCACGAGCTCTGTCTCATAAAAATGAAGCCGTGAAGGTCTGGCGAGCACAGGGAGTGTTGTATCTGTCCAGCAGAACTATTCAGTGTACAATGTAAACAGCACTCTGATGCTTTAGAATCTTGCAAAACCAAGCAAAGACCAAACAGGATTCCCAGATTCTGAGCGGTCATTTTCTGGACCCCCCAATGAAGATCATGTGGCTGACAGGCTGAGTGTGAGGGCGGTGTACATGCGGGGATTTAGTCCAGAAAGGTCATACGAGATGGACAGGAGGTTTCCATTTGACCATTGAATATTTCAACCAGGCCTTTCTTCGGCCAAAAGGAACGCACATCTGGAGCAACAGCCCATAAAGCCACCAGGGGGAGAATTTTAAATCCTTCCCTAAAGTCTGACAGCATATCATACTGTCTGGTCTCCAGTTCTAAAAAGTCCAGTTCTTCGAAACTTCACCCATGGGACCCTAACCAGCTTTTTTTTCCTCCTAAAGATTTAGAGGTTGTTGAGTATTCCACCTCAATCTACTTAATGTACCATTATTTCACTCACAAAAGGGTTAATAGACGGTGTTTCACAGACGGCTCGGCGCCATAGGCAAGATGATTGTTTAAGCAAGGTAAATAAAAAGGCTGGTGTGTTACCTACGTATATAAAATAAAAGTAATAAGAAAATAAGAGATGCTATGAATAAGCAAGTTCTCAGCTAAGAGAAATATATAGTGAAATGTACTGCCACGAATGCCTTATGACCTCACACATAGCACAGTAGACTGATATTATCATTTTGTTTTTGTAAATTTGCCTCCTAAAATTGCATCTCTGGCGTTATGTACACGTTTTAATGCTTTGCGGTCTTGTGAGACCCCCCCCCCCCCCTCCTCCCTAAAATCCGAAACAAAAACAGCAAACTATCCCGAAGCCTGTAAGTAGAGCAGTCAGTTGGCGTTTCTTTCAGGGAGTCGGTCTTTGTTACTGACCTGCGGGTTGATGTCGCGCTGCCCGGCTGCTCTCTGCACGCACAGCCCGCATGTCAGCGTCAGCAGCAGCAGCGTCGCCACCCGGAGCCCCATTGCTGGGAAAGCACCAGTAACACAAGCAACAAAAGGCGTCTTCTGGCTCTTTTAGATCCCTTCTTCTGAAGGCCCCCTCTCTGGTCCGCTTTTCTGGATTTTGTCAAAACATCACACAAATTCTCGGAGACAAAAAGCTATTAAAAAGCACTAATAAGACAGGCTAAGGAATAACAGCGATCGAGGGGTATAAAACTGATTCTTTACATGAACACTATTTTCTGCTAAAAAAAGGTAAAGGACGGTTGTGCAATTTTATAAAGTCGTAAGTAAAATGTTCTATTGGGCCTCCAACTGTCTTCTCTTCTGTCCGTCCTCTTTGTATTCCCACTTCTCACTGCCTGCTTATTTCCAGCCGCCCCTCTCTCGCTCCCTCTCAGTTGCAGACGTGGTAAGCCCTTGTAACTTACTTCCCTTGCAAAAGTTACGGTAAGTGAAAAAAAAGACCCTCCCCTACCCTCCCTTGCTTTTCCCATCAAATCGTACTCGCTCACCTTCTTGTCGGAGTATTATGCTTACTCGTAAATATTCATTTAGAGCTAAAATCTAATGGACGTTCCCATATTTTTAAACAAAACCAATAAAATTCCATCTGTTAATATCCGTCCATTGTTTTTCATTATATCTGGCTTTGATTTTCGCAATGGAAAATCGTGAAACATACATGAAAAAAAAAAAACATTTCAGTTCTGTAATATTATAAAATGATTCTTATTGTATGATAGCACTTAAATGTAAACCTAAGACTAAGGCGCAAGAGAGTAATCGAACAGAAGTAGGTAGGCCTATATTTGGATTAATTGGACTTTAAGTAAGCCTATAATGCAACTTCTAACTAATATTAATAATATACTTTCCAACTTCAGTCTTGGTCAGGGGCCTGCAACCTAACCCATACAGCATAGGGCACAATGCTGGGGTACAACCTGGCCGAGATTCCAGCCCATTAAAAATAGCACAGGTAATGTAATATTTTCATTTGTTTAACATTTTGGTACTTAAGTTATTCCGCGTTATTCTGCCATACAAGGGCGTAGCACCAAACTCTGGGCCCTATGCACAAGCAGTGGCCATGGGCCCCCATAAGCTCGAGGTTCACAACTAACCTTCAACTAACCTTACTTGCACTTGGACACCATTTAATACATCAATAAACTGATGCATTTACCCAGAATATTAGCATTTACAACATTTATTGTGATCTTAAAATTATATTTAAAGGAAAATAAATTTTCACTCCTCAGGGGCCCTCCCCCCACTTGGGGCCCTGGTAATTTAGTCCCACTTTTCACCCAACTACGACGCCCCTGCTGCCATATTCCCTGAAATAAAAAGAACACTAAAAACAAATAAGAAAACAATCAAGATTATTTAACATAACGCTATAACCTATAAAATCAGAAACAATAATTAAAAACATTTAATATACTGGTATAACCTGTAGAAATAAAAGAAAAACAATTAACACGTAATATATGCCGATGTAGCCATTTGAAAACAGCTGGCCGGTTTTTATTCAGACGTTATCGTTTCTTATGGAGGCTACACTGACACCTGGCGTCAGATTTGTAGCATTACAGCATCTCGCCCCGGGTTGGGTATAGGGCGCTGCCAGGAAACGCAAGCAAAAGGTGAAAAATACATAGTGAAAATCCATCAATCCATCTTCTAAACGCATAAAACCTATATCCCAATCAGTGCATAAGGCGGAGGTGCGCCCTCGGCGAGCTGCTCATCCATTTTAGCAGTGGAGTCTGCAGAAAAGTGTGATCTGGGTGAGCATCACGGGTCAGTTATACTGTATTTATGGGGGTGGCCATACCGCGCCGCGTCTGTTTTTATGGTCCCACTTAGAAAATAAAGTGATCAACGCAGGTTTTTGTTATCTTGACGCGGGGTCCGCCTCGCTTCCCGCGGCCCCGTCTGTCTGCGACTTCCGGTCGGAATGCGGAAGCGGCTCGCATGTCAACAAAAGACAGCTGGAGGGGTGAGTCCGTCGCTGCGGGGCTTCGGCTCGCAGGTTTATCCCGCCACAAAGGCGATCTCTGGCCGCGCCGCGCCGTGTCGTGCGTCTCTTCTGAGACACTTTATTGGGAAGCCAATGCAGGGATTGGGATTGCCAATGCAGCGGGGTCGCTTTCTTTTTCGGCTAGCGGCTAACTGAAGAAGTGAAACTTCGGAGGAGAAACAAAAGCTGCCACTGAGACAAATGTAGCTCTTCGCGGAGGATTGCGCCTCGTCGACATGGTAGTTAACATACAGGACGTACTGTGTCGGCTGTCGTCGACGATCTAATGTAATTTGCCAGTTTCGTGCCTCTATTTCCCTAAGTTCGCTGGCTAACGTAAGTAGCCATCTAGCCGCACGTTGCGTCACAACCCGGAAGCGCGGCGCGGAGCTGCTGTGGCTGTAAAATAAAATATAAAACGGCGTCATCCGGACGCCTGGCGACTTTTTTGGTGTTTTAACCCGTTTATAAACTTAATGAGCTGATATGAATATTGTGGTTGTCACAGGGGCTCCGCTCAGGGGCCCCACCCCCGGTCTCCGGGCGGCTGTCGGAACAAAAGTTACTTGGAAGTTGGCTTTGAATAAGCCGAAGGCGTAACAGGGCGCTTTTTAGCAAGACCGCTGACTGGAAATGCGTAGACTTTGGTTTACTTACTTTTCTTTGTTTCTTACCCCTTCAGATGCCATTTCCTGGACGGCTATGAGTAATCCGGGCAGATCCGCCGGCCTCTGATGGGCCTCGCTTATCCCAGCTACTGACTCTGCTCGGGATTCTCTGCTGCAGCTGGAATCGCTCATTAAGAAGGAGATATGGCTGGATCTTTCAACATTTTACTTTTATACATCTTGTACATAGCTGGTGAGTTGCTGCTGTTGTGGTTTTTCTGTTGATATGAAATGTGACAACTTGCCAGCTGTGATAGACTTCCGACTTAGAGATAAGGAAGAAAAAAATCCTGCAAAAGAATTATAAATGTACACAAACAGTGTAAGAACAGCTCTGGGGGTTCAGTTGGTTGCACTGTTCCCTAACACCTCTAAGGATAGGAGGGGGTTCAGGTTTGAGATGTACGTGCAGTTTGCTTGTTCTCGATGTCTTGCGGGTCATCTCCCACGGTACAAAGACTGATTGTTTGGCTAATTGCCTGTAGTATGCGATCATACATACGTCCAGATATGGTCTGAGATCCAAACCTGCCCGCAGTGTGCCCAGTACATCCTGAGTTGCCACATTTCATGCAGAAAAATAAAGGACGCCTACCATAGTGGGGCCACAACCAGTGTGTACCAACTGAGGCACCAGTGGTGGTATATCACAGCTTAAACCATGGTCTCAAGAAAGTATTACGATTCATACTTAATATTTGAAGTACTTCATTATCAACGGACATAAATATAAACTGAATAAAAAACTTTTCAGTTATAAACTCCAATTGGCAATGAAATTAGCGTTGACATACGAAATCATTCGCTTATATCAAAACTTAAGGTGCATAACACTTAACAATCTTCAGGATAAACATTGTTAACTCAGCTATAACCTATTAATATAAATAAGACAAATAAATCTAATCAATCCAACCTCGTTTTCATACAAACTACGGCCGGGATGATGCTGCGTTCATCTCAACTCAGAAAAATGGGACAAATCACATCCCGTATTGATTAAAAATGGGACGCATGATTTTATTGTTAAAAATGGGACGATTCCGTATTTTAAGAGACGTGTGGCAATCCTAAGTACATCCTGGGATAGACTCTAGGCCGTCATGTGACCCTGTCCAGGATATGACTGTTCTTATCTATCCATCCTCTAATGCAGAGGTGGGGAATCTTATCTGCAAAGGGCCAGTGTGCATGCAGGTTTTTGGGATAACTCTTCAGCCGATCAGTCCTCTAATTAGTAATCAAATTAGGGAGTTGCCTCAAAAACCCACATACACAGCAGCCCATTCTGGATAAGATTGCTCACCCCTGCTCTAACAGCATATCCAGTCTTGGGAAGGTTAGATTTCGAAATGTGATTGGGTATAGATTACTAGTTACCATATTAAAAATAGTAAGTAATGTAACCATTTTGATTACTTTAACATATTTTAAACCTGGTAATAAGGTTGAAAAGTCCCAATGGCCTTGTTGAGCCATGTTGTCTGAAAATATTCCTAAATAAAGCATTTCTGCATGACGGACAGCATGCAAAGCAACCAAATGAAGGTTATATATTCTACTTAAGCTTATTATCAAAAATAATATATTTGGATGTTACCCCTTTGTAATCACCAACATTTTGATTAGTGACTGTAATTTAGTTACATATTTTCCCGGAGTAACTGTAACCAAATACAGTTACATTTAGTTTGTAATTAAATTTTGTCATGCCAATACATGTAACTAGTTACACCCCAACACTGTACATATCTAACATAATGTGATGACACCACATGCATCTTTGATATATTTTGGAAGCTGTTAACCAAAACAACTGAGGACATAGATGTTTACATTACTCCAGAACTAATTTCCACAAAAACACAGGATCTCCTGTTCCCGCTGAATACTTGGTTCTGTGAAAGGGCAGAGAGGCCCTGAAACACTGTGATGATGGTGTTTGGGAGTGGTGCTGTGGTAGGGAATGCGGGTGGGTGTCAGAGAGGCTGCTGGACAGGGATGGAGGCCGGAGCATTGTCCTGCTGCTAGGCTCAGACGGTTTTTGACTTTTCTCTCTGCAGCGTGTGGAAGCTTGCAGCTTACCTCCAGCACTGGTGAGTTATTCATCCCCCGCCTCCATGTCTCACTTAGGGCTGCCCCTCTGGTATATAAATTTATATGGTATAAATTATTTATAATTTGTTATAATGTATTTATAATTTTGGCTTCATAATGTTTACCATTTACATATATTTATTATTTATCTTCCAATATACAGTGAGAATAATAACTCTCTATAGCAGGGGTCTCAAACTCCATTACTGGAGGGCCAGAGTCCTGCACATTTTTGGGTTTACTATCATTTAACACACCTGATTACACTCCTTTACCTCTTTGTGCTCAATACTACATAGCTCTTGAGCTCAATCATTTGTGGTGGAACAGGGAAAGAACTAAACTACACAGGACTCTGGCCCTCCAGGAATGGAGTTTGAGACCCCTGCTCTGTAGAGTTTTTGAATGCTTTATAATAAGGTTATTAGGTTAGAACACTTTGTAAATTAATAATAGGCAATGAGTTATAACAGTTTTTTATTATTGAGTTACTACCATTTTTATGTGGCCAATGGGAGTCTTATTGTGAAGTGGTACCTGTGTTTCTGTATAGCTTCTCCCAGTTCTGTTATATCAGGCAGTTGTTTTTATACATGCGTTTCAAATCTCTCTCTGTATCCTGCTCTTTGCTATTCAGTGCACTGTGAGAAATCTCCTAAGGTCCTTACGGCCAGACAAGGCGAGATCCGGACCGCCACCCACCATAGCTGGCTCTCCCGGCAACCCAACTGCAGCTGGCTGATCGCTGCGTCTGTGGGAGAGCCTGTCATCATCAGGTAGGGTGCGCCTGCACCATTTGGGAGCCTCGCCTGGCTGCTGTGTGTGATCTCTCTGCAGACGGCTGTGTGTGTGATCTCTCTGCAGACGGCTGTGTGTGTGATCTCTCTGCAGACGGCTGTGTGTGTGATCTCTCTGCAGACGGCTGTGTGTGTGATCTCTCTGCAGGCTGCTCGACATCAGGCCTTTAAGTGGCAGCGGCAGTCACTGTGTGCTTACTGTCCATGTGTGGCAGTGCCCTGTATGTGGTTCACTGTGTTCAGCAAGAGACTGCAGTTGTTGTAGGGAGGGGATATTTTAGCTATATGGTCATACGATTCAAGGAAAGGCGTGGGAGGCAATGGCGCAGAAGATGTGCAGTGAGGAAGTGCTGGGGTCGGTGCAGGGATGTCAGGCAGCGAGGGGGGGTCCAGGGGTAGGGGTGATAGCCCAGCTCTGGGTCCACTGGTCTATGCTGGGCTCAACTAAAACAGGAGAAAAAGAAAGCAGGGACTAGAGAGTGAAGATGTCCAGGCCATTGTTTATGCAGCATCCAGTGTGGAGTAGCTTCACCTCTCTGGAGGGTCTGGTGAGCGGCAGCCTAAGAGGCACAATCGTGACACGGTACAAGTTGACGGAGAATACTATGAACGTTGGCACTAGAGGCGAGTCGTGTATGGATGTCGCTCATTTCCCTGTCCTTGTTCTACTTTTCTCAGCTTCTCCCAGTTCGCGGTGCCATGTGGGGGGGAGTGGGTGTCGGTGACCTCGGCGTTCGGCATCCCCGTTTCGCTCTGTGGATCCCAGCTTCCGAGACCAATGGAGTTATTTGGGGGAAATATTACCCTGACGTACCATTACTCCTCACACATGTACTCCTCATCTGGGTTCCGTCTCTCCTACATGCGAGGTATGGCATTTGCGTCCTTGATTTTTTTTTTTTTACACGCCTTTTGGGTGTACAGCATTTAGTTGTATTAAAAACAGTAATCCGAACGATAAAAATCCAGACCTGTGCCTCTTGATATTCCTTCCGCAGCCTCGGGCCCCTGTTCCCCAGATGAGTTTGAGTGTCACAATGGCCACTGTTTGCCGTCCTCGTGGCGTTGCAATGGGCGGAGTGAGTGCCTGCGAACAGGGGCAGATGAGCAGGGCTGTCAGAGTCTCCCTGAACTCTCCATGGGAACCAGCACTGGGACCACAGTGATGGGCCGCCAGACCAAAGCTGGCCAGGGTGCAGCACGGGTGGCTGCAGACTCGCAACCTCGCGGTGGTCCTGTGCCAAGTACGCCTATCGCCCCAGTCCACGCCCCAGGTGGGCCCTGTGGAGGACTCCAGAAGGGCTTCTTCGGCTGGTTCTCTTCCCCACTACCGTCTAGGTCTGCTCTGCTCTGCGTGTGGACCGTGGACCCTCAAGACCCCCGGCCGCTGCGCTTAGACCTGCAGCTCCAGGAACTGGGCCCAGAGGACACAATCACTGTCACAGACCAGCCTCAGGGCCAAGGGAACGTCATCAAAAGAGTGAGTCTGGTCTTCAACCCGGCAGCATTATTTCCTCCAGCTGAATCAGCGTTTCCTCACACTGCCTTTTAGCCAGATCACAGCAGCATGTTTGGGGTAGTTCATATTTAATAAGATATGGGACATCATATCTTTAGAAGCTTAAGGGTCATGTCGAAGTTCTGCCTGCCGCTTGCACTCTTAACCATGCCTTCTTTGACAGATTACCGATGCATCCAATCGCAAATCAGTGCAAGTGGTGTCCCGGACAGGCCTGCTCTCCTTGACCTATCGCATACTGCCAAGCTCAGCGGGGGCGGGCTTCAATGCCACGTACCGCATCACAGGATACTGCCTTCCTTGGGAGGGCGTGTGCCACGGGCCAGCAGGCGGCTGCTACACACCCGAGCAGCGTTGCGATGGGCACTGGGACTGCCCCGAGTCAGGCTCCGACGAAGACGGCTGCGGGGGCTGCCTCCCGGGCTTTTTTGTGTGTGGGGGGGCCGCAGCACAGAGGCCCACTGGGATGGGGCACTATATAAGCCGGCCAATCTGCTACTCCCCCAAAGAGAGGTGCAACTACCAGCTGTACTGCGCCGATGGCAGTGATGAGAGGGACTGCACTGTTTGCCAGCCCGGGACCTTCCACTGTGACACTGACAGGTGGGAATGCTTCTGTATGTGTGTGTATGAGGTCGAGAAGCATCCTGTTGAAGAACAGCTATGACGGTGTTTTTGCTGTGAAAGGCGAGCCTTTGGTTTGGGCTGACGGGGTCGCAGAGCACTAGGATCGGGGGCTGAAGCGGTGCTGGTGGACTGTCTCTGCTGCAGGTGTGTTTTTGAGAGCTGGCGATGCGACGGTCAGATGGACTGCAAGGATGGCACGGATGAGACGAACTGCACGATGACGCTGCCTCGCAAGGTCATCACCGCGGCGACGGTGGGCAGCCTGGTCTGTGGGCTGCTTCTGGTCATTGCCATGGGCTGTACCTGCAAGCTGTATTCCCTGCGCACGCGAGAGTACAGGTACAGACACGCATCCGTCTGCAAACCCGGAGTTCCCTTCCCTGCCGTACCCTACACTAGGCATTTCCAGCTGGCATCGGTATTCCGCCATGGAACTATATACACTCCAGGGCGAAAAAATTGAGCTAAACCCAAATTGCATAACCTCAAGGCTTAAGTTCTGGCCTATTTTCCCCAGGAGTGCATATTTTTTTTAAGGCACCACTGACGTTTGTGCGTTTTTATTGGATCAGAAAAAAAAATTGAAAGCGTTAAACTTTTAAACTGTTAAAATCTGTCCCGCTGATCTATCTGCCACTAGCAACCCTGAGTAATGAGTATTCTTGCTTATTGCTTCCAAAACTGTCTCTGCCTACTTCTTGGTCCTGCAGTATGTTTGCACCAATCAGCCGACAGGAAGCGGAGCTCATCCAGCAGCAGGCCCCGCCCTCCTATGGACAGCTGATTGCGCAGGGAGTCATACCCCCGGTGGAGGACTTCCCCACAGAAAACCCAAATGAGGTGAGCTTTAAGCCCTGTCAGAGTTGAGCTGACACCCTCAGCTTTGACGGCTAGAGTCGCTGAAATGCAAATATGCAAAAATGCTGCGTTTTTTCAGGTCGATTAGGGCAGCTAGCAGCACACATGGTGGGTTACTCATAGACATTGTGATTCATCTTCTGACACCTTTTTCCAGTCCTCTGCCCTCACGCTCAGAGGAATCCTGCAGCTCCTCAGACAGGACCCTGGCTCCTCCCCCAGACGTCGGCGACGGCCCCGCTTTGTCCGGAGGGCCATTCGCCGCATGCGGAGGTGGGGCCTAATCCCCAGATCTGTGCCAAGGGCCACACAGCCAGCAAACTCCTCCGCCCAGCAGGCAGAGGCTGCTCCAGCTGGCTCTGAGGCCAGCCAGCCTGGTCCCGGGAGCTCCTCCCTGGCTAGTGATGGTGTCCAGCAGCCGCTGCCTCAAAAACCAGGCCTCCTTTCCCAGGCAGAGCAGCCACCGCCGGCCCAGACTCCGCCCCCACCTCCACCTCAGCCAGTCTCGGCCCAGGCTCCGCCCCCCGACCCTCCCTCTGCCCCGCCCCCCAGCAGCCCGTCTCTGTCTTCTTTCCTCCACTCCCTTGGGCTTAGCATCTCGCTGTTCCGCTCCACTGGTGCTATACCCACCTCCATGACGCTCTCGGCTTCCCCCTCCTCTTCCGAGGACGAGGTCCTCCTTATTCCGCTCTCCGAAGATACTCCCTCAGAGGAAGATGTGCCTATGCTCACTTGAGCCCGCTTGCCAATCCCGACTAAATTATGACCCCAGTAGAGAGCACTGCAGGAATTCCCCAGTTTGGTCCACCTTTCTGCGGGTCTAGTGCCTTAATCTGATTGGGCTGTCTTTTTATATAAGAAATGTATATTTTGTGATTTGTTGTAAGAGTTTATTAACCTCCTGCGGAGAGTGAATCGAGAGGTTTTTTTTTCTCCTGCGTGACAGTGTAGCAGAAAGTATGCTTTGCTTGGGTGAGCTGTCAGTGAGTGTCACATGTTGATGTGGTGGCCGGTTTTGCACAGAGAGCGCCTAGTCCTTTTCTGATTTCGGTAATCGGTCGTTGACCTGGCATGTGTCCCTGACATTCTTGCATTCATAACAATATAT
>JAODKM010000016.1:16130050-16148325 GCA_026780845.1 Petrocephalus sullivani | reverse complement strand
TGGTCCCACCACCCCTCAAGGCACAAGGAAGACACACATCTCGGCTCTTCTCTGTTCTGGCGCCTAGTTGGTGGAATTGGTTGAACATTGTGACTTTAGTTGAAGTACACCAGTACACCATTTATCCAAGAGAACAGTCTTCTCAAGAGCATATTCAACAAAGGTTTGGCTGGAGGTTTTGACATGTTTCCAGAACTTTTGCCGGCAGGTACGCACACAGCAGCCTTAACGACCTCATAGTCCAACCTCTTGCACTTTTCCCACAAACTTGCATTGCAACAGTAAGGTCCAGATATTCTTCTGCCACTGTAACGTGAGAGTAATGTGCTCAAACACAGGAAAGTATGTATCCACTTCACTTCCCTGAATGTGGGAAGTAACGCATTATGTCTGCTAATAGCAAAATCCGAGAAGCTTACGGATGATGAGCTCTGAGGCACAGGAGAAGATGCCCTGACAGGCACATATGGGGCAGACACGAGAGGAGTAGGCGCAGGGAAACTGGCAGGAAGAGGACGATCCAGAGCAGACTTGCTTCTGAGGTCCAACTCCAACTCCTTCAGCTGGATATCCCTTTGTGTCTCAAGCTCTAGTGCTCGGACATGCAGCTGCTGGTGTTGATACTGCTGCCTGTTCAATTCAAGCTCCAACTCCTTTGGCCTCAAAGCAACCAAGGGGTTTTTCAGAGGTGAATCTAGATCATTGGGTTCTATGCGTGCTGGCTCCTCAGGTTTGGTTTCAGCCGTCGCCATAACCAATCCCTCAGAAGGCTCTGACTGAGGTGCAACACCTGAAATTTCATCTCCTTCCAGTAAGAGCTGCTGCTTTGCTAGCTGAAGATACAGTGTGCTCTTCAAGACCTCCTTAGTTGCACTCCATGGCACAGAAATCCTGAGGAAGTCTGCTATGAGGCCTTGTGGCAGCGCTCAAACTGTTCCAAGGTAGGTCAAGAGACAAAATGCTCCAATTCAAATCTCGCAGCCATCCCTGTGAACTATTCCATCCTCCACCACACCACAGTCAAAACCACCAGATAACAACACACAAAACAAGAAAGCAAGACAAGAGAGAATATTCCGGATGAGCCCCCAATTTTGTTACGTCCCAATCTATAGTCAGACTAACCCCAAAACAGTGAGAATACATAACTAAAGCAAAATGGCGTCACACTCCCTACTTCCTCCAGCCACCCACAGTGGATGGCAACAGGGCTCAAGCACAATCATCAGCAACACAACGAGTAACAAACAAATTCCAAAGCAATGGCCTGCAGATCTTGTCTGGACAGGCCTTAAAAAGAAATTGATGACAGGACAGAAGAAGAAAACAACCCGTAAGATGGAGAGGAAGGAAATGTAGTAGTGGGCAGGGCCAGGAACAATATGACACCCACCCCCCAACAGAAACAGTAGACTAAACCTGGGGATCGTAAGAATAAATAAATCCCAGGCCCCAAATACAGGCCAGGGTTTAAAACACAAGGATGGATAAACAGCTAGGAGCTCATTTATAAAGGCTTCATATGAGGAAAATATACTCAGTGACAAAAAAGTTAAGCACCCAGATGGGTGGTGGAAATTAAATGAATCAGCACTTGTTGAAAGGTTGCGTGACTGTATCGCAATCATTATAATATCAGATCAAACGGACAACAGCCTTTGGCAGGATGGGTACACCCACATCATACAGCCTTTGTATCCTCTCCTGCGGCAAGTTGGCCCACAGCTGTTGTAACTGGCCCTCGTGATCCTGCAGACTGGCATCGGGTCTGAGTTGACGTCCAAGTTGATCCCACACATGATCGATTTAGGAATGATCTCAACATGACACATTGTCTTGTTAAAAGACTGTACCAGGGTGCTGTCTCAGGAGAGGTAAGACATGCGAATGCAGGATGTCAGTGACCTGAAGTCATGCCCTATGGCTCACCAAGGTGCATCCAAGCTTTACATCAACGAGTGCAATGCAAAGTGTTTGATGCAGTGGTATAAAGCACACTGCCACTGGATTCTAGAGCAGTAGCAACTTATCCTCTAGAGTAACGAATCACGCTTCTCTGTCTAGCAGTCTGATGGATGAGTCTGGGCTTGGCAGTTGGCAGTATGAGAATGGTACTTGCTTGACTGCATTGTGCCAAGTGTAAAGTTTGGAGTGGGGGTGTTTTTCAGGGGTTAGTTGGGGTCCCTTAGTTCCAGTGGAAGGAACCCTTAATGCTTCAGTATATGAAACCATTTTGGACAATGCTCCCACGTTTGTGGAAACAGTTTGGGGATGGCCTCTTCCTGGTCCAACATGACTGTGCACCAAAGCAAGGTCTATAAAGACATGGATGAGTGAGTTTGGTGTGGAGAAACTTGACTGGCCTACACAGAGCCCTGACCTCTGGGATTAATTAGAGCGGAGACTGCGAACCAGGCCTTCTCGTCCAACATCAGTTCCTGACCTCACAAATGTTCTCCTGGAAGAAAAAAAAACCTTGTGGAAAGCCTTCCCAGAAGAGTTAATATCCATCCTGTGTCAGGCTGTATTTCAGAGATGAATGCTGGTCCTAGTCGTAAGCTTTAATGTCAAACTGACAACTGTAAAACCTATCTACATTCATAAAAATAAAAGTATTTCTTTCTGTAATACCTTTGTCTAGTAAGTTATTAAGTTAATAATAATATGAATAGCACTCTTGTGAGGCTTACAGTACTGTTAAATTCCTACAGTACCAAAATTCAAAAATTAAAAAGCAGCAGGAAGACCAAACGGTCTTGGGCTAACCATGACACTAGTCTGTAAATGGTATCAGAGGAGCTTTCCCACCAAAGTTCAGGAACCTAGTTCCTGATCCTGAGTGGCTGGATTTGTCTCGACTGGGACCTTTTGTAGATCCCGGTCACTTTCATGTGTCTTGTTGCTTTTGTTATATACTACTTTCTCATTGCACCACTGGAAGTGTGACCGATGCTAGATAGGCAAGGTAAGCTGAATTTCACACATAACATCATATAAAACTACACCGCCACCCCAAAACAGCAGTGGATGGACAAGTCATTTTGTTATGGGGATATTAATCTTGAGGTTCAAAAATATGGGATAAATCACCTCCCATGTTGGTTCAAAACAGGACACAAAATTTTATTTGCATTTTATTTATACAGCGCTTAACATGTTTGTAATTCATTTTTAAATCAAGTTAAATAAAATTATTAAATTTGATCAGTAGATCAATCTTTACATTTCCACGCAATAAAAAACAATGTACCTGTAAGGTTATTTTGCTAATGAGCATGAGTTTCACCACCGCTACCAGTGATATTAGACAAAAACATATTGTTATCAATCAAAATTATCAATGTAGAGGTTGGAGCTGCAAGCAAAAAAATTATTCATTAAGGCATTTAATGTAATTGAGATACAAATATAATTCCATCTTACTCCACTACTTCTGTTCCTTTTCCCCACGCTTCTGCATAACTTCCAAGTTAGTGCTGGTGCTTGTGCTGTAAGCCCTACCCAGTAGTCCCTATTCAAGTAAAAAGTACCTACTCTGGAGTTGGGACTAAAAAAAGGTTCAGAAACTCTCTTCCAGGAACTACAATCCGGCTGAGTTCCTGCAGTGGGAATGTGACAGAAGTTCCTGTTGTTTGGTTGGACAGGGTCTATTGATGTTTTCCATCTAATCTAATTTTGGAACTAGAATCTGTTTGGAGCTGTTATTCTCCTTGGTATATTTCCTAGCCATTTCTTGCAATACTGTGGATATAAAGATTTTCTTCTTGGAAAATGCTACTATGACTTGAAACAATGAATCATGGATGGATATCTAGCTCCCGGGTTAAGGATGCTGCCTAATTCTCTATAATCTGTCTGTACATGGATCCGTTATCTGTTTTCTTTTTCCTCTTTTTTCTTTATTTCTTTGAGAAACAAGAGTCAAACTCAACAATAAGGTGCAGAAGATTTCCTGAAGTAGTTACTGCATATTTCAGTAGCAACAGCTTATATGAGTAAAAAACTATTCTTACTAGAAAATGCTAGGCATACATTCTTGGAATTCCAAGATTCACCCAAATGAGGTAATGGTTAGAGTCTGCAGGTCACATGGCATTTTATAGTTCACTTGGGAAAGTTGCTTGTCAGCTTGAGACAATACACTACCAAAAAGCACCTAAGACTTTGGATTACTTTTTTCGCATTATAAAATCTCTTTTTGATCTATGCAAATTACAATATAATTACTAAATCAGATGGCTGTCATCAAAGTTAAGACCTGTTCCGTAAATCCACAAAATGCGGAGCGATTATGGAAAGCAAGGAATGGGATTTCCCCTGGCAAATGAGAGAGGCCGGCTCTTCGTGAAAATGACTGTAGTATGTGCTGTTTTCAGAGGCACCTCCCTTCCTCTTGCTTAAACTCCTTACCAGCAGGATTCATGCAGAGAGCGAGTACCTTGTTAACATCAACACACATGCTCTGAGCTGAAATGCCATTTACTGTACCTATGGTTTATGACATGGCAGTCAGGCACCAGTGGTATGACATCTTGTACATGCGACAGTATTTTTGTTTTTACGGTGCCGCAAATGTTATTGCGATACAAACACATTAAATGCCAAACTGGCTGCTGGGGCATGAGAGATTTGTTGTCTGCTAGATGTCAGTTTCAGGGGGAAGGAAAGAGGTGTGAAGCTTTAATCAAAGGTGCCATACTCTGCCCTCTTATCTTTTGGCCAATCTGCGTTTGAGATGGCTAAACATAAACCACAGCAGCCATGTGACCTTCACAGAAACCAGCCTTTTCTTGGGTAGCAGCTTTAAATATGCTTTGGGTTTTTCCTTAACCGCAATCTACCATTACTTGACTCTACAGAATGTGGGGGCAGCTTTGTAACTGATATGTCTCCAAAAGCACTTTGTTTACACACAGGGATTAATACTTATTAAGGTCTAGAGAAGGTCTGAGTGATTTCAGGCTGATATGTTTTGCTAATATTTAGCATTGAAATTAACAAATTAACCCACTGCAATAATTGTAAGAAAGATAAGAATTATGACATAAATCAAGAACTTTTGACATCATAGATTAGCACTGACATTGATTATTTCCATTAAGACGTGCAGCATTCATGCTCTGTTCTTGTATCAAGTTTCAGTTTGTTAGGTGTAAGTACATATATTCAAATGCACCTTGCTTTTCATTATATCAGGAATGTCTTTGATATATATTATACGTAATCTTTAACTCTGAACCAATTTAACCATTAGGTATTGATTTTCAAAGTATAGGAATATCTAAGCTTTTTCATATCAATGCAGCACAAAGGTATAATATTCTGATGTCAAAATATTAAATTGTCCAATTATCCTACAAACAATTGTCTTTGGGTGTGTTTATGAGGGAACTGAAGCCTATCCCAGGCAGCCCAGAGCACCAGGCTGGGGTACACATTGAATGGAATGTCAGTCCACAAAATGGCTCATGTTGTCCTTTTATGTTATAGTCTTTTGAAATGATATGAAGTGGGTCATGGTCACTATCACCTAACCATGAAACTCTCCCATCTCCCGGCCTTGCTGTATGTGTCATTGGAGAATGGAGGAGGGGTGATGCCACAACAGCTAAAGACACCCTGCATGCATTCACGTGGAGGCTGTCATTATCGTTACTGAGTTACAGGGGCACCCTTTGTGATTGGTTGTCATTATTATGGCAGGAACAAGGAGCTCCATTGTGATTGGTTGTCATTTTTATGACTGAGGAACAGGGACCTCCATCATGATATCTTGTCATTATTATAAGAGAGAAACAAGGACCTCCATTGTGATTTTTTTCTAAATCTACCATTCCAAAACCTTCCATGGAAATAATGGGCATGACCTCTTATTTAAACTGATGATACCAGAACTTCCAGTGAATTGTAATATGTGTTATTATCTGGTAGGAAAATGTGCATCTCATGTCCCCTAGTTCCAGATAATTTAAATGCCATGTAATATAGTTGATAACACCTTACATTTGACTATGGACTTTTTGGGACTGTGTAGGACATTTACCCTAAGCTTCAGCTAATGGCAAGTATCCAATACACATTTCTCAGAATCAAGGAGTCTTACCTGAATATTTGTCAAAGGAGGAAATCCCAAAAAGCCTACGGAAAGTTACAGATTAGTCAATGAATTCCCCTGTCATGGTGTAACTCAAGCAGACACCCGGCCCACGTCATGGTCAATATGAAAGTCTTTGATGACTCTGAACCACCCACAGCATATTCTCCCACCTCCTCTCCATCGCTTGCTGAGCTATCTTTGGGGTAGGACCGGTGCTGGCCATTTGTGGCTGTTGTAGTCCTGGCTCTGGGTGAGTGACGGCAGACTGGGGGCCTTTGCTCTGTCGTTTAGCTCACACCATCTTGCAGTGTCAACAAGTGCCTACATTTTTGGTAGCGATAACATGAAGGCTAAACAATGAAGAAGAGGGAACATGATCAGAGTGGTGGTATGTGGTATGTTAGAGTGCCGATATAAAAAAAAATATGATGGGAACCCAGACTGCCCTGTGTTATTCCATCCATCCATTCATCCATTCATCCAGCTCCAAACTGCTTATCCTGGTTAACACCTGGGTCACTCAAAATCCTTCTGCGAATTGTGTTTAGATATTAGAATTCAGCACAAACAATACTAAAAATTATCTATTTTGATTTGTGAAACAAAAAGAGAGTAAACATTTGTTGACATCCATTTGTCCCTTGTCCATTGCAGTTGTCTCTTAGACGCCTACACTCTCAGAAAATAGGGTACCAGTTTGTACCTTTGCTTGTCACTGGGGCTGTACCCTCAAGGGTCTTGCACCTTTTAAGATACATACTGTAAATGGACTATGAGGAACTGTTTTGTACCATTGGGGGTACATTAAAATTGTTTGTACCTTGGGAATTAATTTCTGTATCATATAAAGTGCAATTACCTACAACTAAGGGTACTTAACTATTGGCAGACCCATGAGGGTACTTGACAAGCAAAGGTACAAACTGGTACCCTATTTTCTGTTCTTTTGGTTTTTCTTAAGGGCATTCCAAACAGACAATCCCAAGAGTCTCTTTCTTCAATCACATCTTCAATATTTGTTTTCTATTCTCTCATATTTTTTCGATTCTGTTCTCTTTTGCCTGTACGCAGAGAGCACAGTCTGAAGGTCTGACACGGTAACTGTGGGGCCTTTCAAAGTGAACAGTGAAGGATTCCCATTAGATCTTTGTTCTTTTCTAGTACATTACCATTTATAAGCTGCTCATTTATGAGAGGGGCATTGCAACTGCAATCTTTTTTCAGATCAAGTTACCTGATGATTACCCTGTTAGCTTGATGTTTTAGGTGACAATGGCAAGCAAACATGCTCAAAACAAAATCTAGAAGGTCAATATAATTAGTTGTGACTATACGGAAACAAAACAATGTAATATCGACTCACCGTAACTTTGCATGGAATGCTTACTGGAAAGGAAGCACGGCCAGTCAGAATGTAAACAGTGCAAATGACCATGATGGATAACAGCTGTGTTCTTGGCAGCAGTCCTGCATTTTACGTGATTTACAGTACTGAACAGGAAATCATAAATTCCTATAAAGACTCATATTTCCCTGTGCTGAACAGCAAGTCTCTCAGCTCTCATACCCAATCTACTATCTGACTGCTTAAGCTAGTCTGGATCATGGAGGTGGAGCCTGACCAAAGCTAGGATACACCCTGGATGAGATGCCATATTTACTTGTGAGCTTCTTTCCCAGGGAAGTCCTTCTGCTTAGCCAACATCTTAGACAGCTGAATTTCCTCTGTTCACTACTGCTCTGTTATAGTGCATATAGACTTTCAATATAATTAATAATTCCAATTCGCATATTTGTTGCAACATATAGCCAAGAACTACACAATTATATTGTGCCAGCTATCAGAAAGGAATTACAGTAATGTTTTCCATAGCATTCACACATTGTACCTAATTGTAAGTGAGTCTAATGATGCGGCACAAAGCAGGAGGACAAGGCAGGTGGATAGGAGAGGAAGTCTTTAGGTCACCCAGGAGGGTAAACTGAAGGGGCAGACTGGCTGTATTTTTGAAGGAGCGATCACCTGAATAAGATCGACACAAAAACCACACACAAAGTCAGTGCCGGGATTACATCCCCAAGCCTGAGTGCTGAGAGGCCGCAGTGCTAACCACTGAACCACTGTACAGAGGCAGTGGGAACTTCTTTTTGTGTGCGACAAGTGCATGCTCCACTGTCTTAGAGGTGGAAGCTCTAGAGCAAGGCTGCCCAACCCTGCTCCTGGAGACCTTCCACCTTGCAGAGCTTAGGTGCAGCCTTAATTTAACACACGTGCTATGCTGAAGCCAAATTTGCTCTAAAACTGAAAGGCTACTGAAGGACCTGATTATCTGGATCAGGTGTGCCAAATCATGGCATATTATGCAATCACACAACACAGGAATGTCATCTAATCTAGCAAAACATAAATTAGTATATAAGAGAGGTGGCAGATGTATATACTGATCTTGTATATGTAGGAGTGAGTGACATGTACTTTATATTTCAATAACTGTAAATGTTTAGCCTTTTCTAATATTCTAGCACTTTGTTCATGTAGGTCCAGTTCCATAGGCACATATTTATTGTTTTTGTGTATTTAACAGTCTATGTGTATTAGCATTTGTGAGGAGCCTGCAGTAGCTCTTCTTGTGACTGGCCGTGGGTTGGCAGGCTTGTCACAGGCTTGTCACAGGCTTGTATGACTGCATGAAGTGCTCTTCCACCATGGTACACAAAGTGGCACTTTCATCTCATTCTGAATAACATGACATTTTAATAACAGTGATACGTATGATACAGTGATATGTATGATAGCATATTTGTGTGTAATTCATATTGAAATGTTAAGCTGTATTGTTACAGCTGCACCCAGCAAAATATATATATACAGTACAGGCCAAAAGTTTGGACACACCTTCTCATTCAATGTGTTTTCTTTATTTTCATGACAATTTACATTGGTAGATTCTCACTGAAGGCATCAAAACTATGAATGAACGCATGTGGAATTATGTACTTAACAAAAAAAGGTGAAATAACCGACAACATGTTTTATATTCTAGTTTCTTCAAAATAGCCCCCCTTTGCTCTGATTACTGCTTTGCACACTCTTGGCATTCTCTCGCTGAGCTTCAGGAGGTAGTCACCTGAAATGCTTTTCCAACAGTCTTAAAGGAGTCCACCAATGGTCATGAAAATAAAGAAAACACATTGAACTCTACAGGCTTCAGTTATCATGTTAAAGATAAAAAAGAACATGGCGGCACAGCATAGGTTTGCAAAGTTGCAGCTGCATTGTGCCACATTTGACAAATACTAAACACAGTATATTAGCACAGACACCTCATATCAACTGTCAAGCATGGCGTTGGAGTTGTGATGGTCTGGGCCTGTTTTGCCGTCACAGGACCTGGGTGCCCTGCAGTCATTGAATTGACCATGAACTCCTCTGCATACCAAAGTATTGTAGAGTCAAATGTGAGGCCATCTGTCCAACAGTTAAAGCTTAGCTGAAACTGGGTCATGCAACAGGACAACGATTCCAAGCACACCAGCAAATCTACAACAGAATGGCTGAAAAAGAAAAGAATTAAGGTGTTGCAATGGCCCAGTCAAAGCCCAGACCTCAGCCCCATGGAAATGCTGTGGTGGGGCATTAAGAGAGCTGTGCACAAAGGAATGTCTGCAAACCTCAGTGAACTGAAAGAATGTTGTATAGAAGAGTGGGCCAATATTCCTCCACAGTGATGTGAGAGACCGATAAAGTCATACAGAAAGCGATTACCTCGCGTCATTGCTGCTGAAGGTGCTTCTACAAACTATTAAATCATAGCTTAGGTTTTTCACATACGGCCATTTTGGCTTCATTTATTGTTAAACAATGACATGGTTCAATCTGTCATGTGCTGTTTTACACCTGAGGTTAGATTTAAATAGTTTTAAAACCTGGTAAGGATCACGGCCCTAATGTTCAGCAGTAGTTTGATTGGATTTTAGCTATACGGTTGGATCAAATCTTGAAAATGGGTTGTTCAAAAGAAAAAAGGATTCTGAAATCAGATTAAATCTAGTAATCCAGTTTTGTTTTTGATCTGGATCAAACCTTGAGTATTTGTTGCTCATCTTTGATCCAAAATAAGGAGGGTTACCCTGATCACAGCAGGTGGATTTGGGGTGGATTTCAGTAACAACATGTAATAAAACTTCTAAATCGGTCAAAAATACATCTGTATCATACAATATATACATTTATTTTGCACTTGAACCATTGCAGTAATGAAGTAGACATGAGGCTACTTATTAAGCCTTTCAGTACACTAAAGTTAAAAAAAAAAGATTTTGCTCCCATAAAATCCTCCAAACAGCCACCAGAATAATATATTTCATTTTCATCCCTATATATTAATTACAAAGATACCATCATTAGAGATGAACCAGTCAAAGTAGTTTCTAATGCTTACATCCCTTTTTTATTGTTAAATACTGGAAATTTTGCCTTTATATAATTTAAAACACGTGTGCAAAATATTCACTGTGTAATTGTGAATAATGTATATTTGTTTTTATTTAACTGTTGATCAAAGGAGAGGTCTGACAGTTTAAATTAAATTGAAACTAGACAGGGATGTTTGTATTATTCTGCTATACTATTGTCTGTCTCTTTAAATATCCACACTTAAAGTGACCCCAAACTGGCTGTTGCTCTTTACATGTTACTCCACTGTGATAAGTAATCCTGGTAATCCAGATTTGGTCATCTTGAAAGGTTTATACCTGGATCAGGTCTGATTTGAAAAAACGGTATAATTAAGACAGATTACCTGATCCTGGATAGCAAAACATGGGATTTTCAAATCGCGATCATTCTGATCCAGATTAAACTTTTTGAACAACCCAGATGATTTTTTTTTTATTATACTTTGATATGTACAGTAAAACCATAAAACTGAAAGAAGGTGTGCTTTCTTTTTCACATGGCTATTTTCAACTGCAAAAATTCTATTCAAATTCAAAGTCACATTTTGACCCTGGTATTCGGAAACACATTTTGATTGACCTGAGAACTACACTATTATGTTGCTTACTTAGGTGTGATTTGATCAAAGAAAAAACTTTTATATGTGTATAAGTTCTACTTCAGGCTACATCTGTCACGTCCCTCTCGCCGGAACCCCCTGTGTGCCACGCCCCCTCGTTTACCTCGTGTGGAATCCCTGAGTTTGCCAGCTGTCTCTCGTTACTTGTCCTTAATCCAGTGCATTTCAGTTTACGTTCGAGTATGTTTTCCCAGTCTTGTCACTGACGTTACATGTCATCTTGCACTGTTCTGTGCATAATAAAGCCCCGAAACGGATTGTACAGAATCTCAGCCTGCAACTCTTCCCTCGCCCCTTTCCTCACCGTGACAATATCTTTGCAGAATGCAAACTCAGAAATCATCTGATAAGAAGTGCAAGTAACAAATTCCCCTAGGGATCAATAATAAGTCTATCCACCAATTGATCTGTCTATCTATCGGTCAATAAAACTGGAAGACAAGTTCCATGCACATTTACCCCAGGCTCAAAATCTCAATTGCATTCTTAAAGATAAAAATATTCCTGTCCAATGCTGTTCAGTGAACGTCCTAAATGCTAAGAGCAGACCCTAAATGCTGGCCTGTAAGCTAACTAGTACACTTTCTGTGTACACAAAATGCCTGCACTAGCAACACACAACTGGTTTTGATGTGACAACCTTAAAATAGAACATTCAGTTCTCTACACAACTATTCCACTAAGAGAATAAAACTGATCTGCCCCCAGTAACTCTGTACGAAACCACAGCAGATTGATTAATAGACGCTAACTTTTACTCTAAATCATAATTCAGTGTACAATGCAAGAGGCAGTAATAGCAGGGGGGCGGATGATGAATAATTTTATTCATGCAACGGCGCATGAATTCATAACCAGGTACTGTTACATGTCTGTAGGGGGTTAAGGTTCCTCAGTGCCAGGAGACATTTGGCAGTTCAGACATTTTACAGGAAAGGGAAAGTAGGTTAAAAGTTGCAACAGATATCTACCAAATCTATACTTGTCAGGGAGAGCAAAGGCCCTCTGACTGTGCTGGTAGGAAACAGCATATTGATGGTACATAATCTCCCTGTAGAAAAGCTACTCTATCATGTTAAGAACATGATTTGGTAAAAGTATTTTTATAGTATAAACCCATCCGTATTCAATATACAGCTCCGAAAAAAATAAAGAGACCACAGCAAAACAGTTTCAGTCATTTCTCAACTTATGGGTATGTTTAAAATATAGATTATTTTTTTGCAAACTCCAGCTCCCTGCTTTTCATTAATGAAGGGCTTCTTCCGTGCTTCATGGGACTTCAGACCTGCTTATAGGAGCCTGTTAAGACCTGTCCTAGCTGTGCACCTAACTGTGCACACATAATATTTCCCATTCCCGTTGAAGGTCATTCGAGGTCATCCTCCAATTTATGAGGCACTGCCAGGTAAGTTGACGGTCATCTCAGGCATTAGAAAGTCGCTTACCCCCTCTACCTGGCTGGTGTCTGGTTGTTCCCAGTGTGTCCTACTTCACCTTGTTCTTGTGTACTGCTGTCTTTGACTTTGAGCCTGAAAGCAGCCTGCTGTGTGCCATGTAGCCTTCTGCCAGCAGAACCAGGATTATACCAGGATTTAAAAATGCAAATATTTAAAAAAATATAGAGTGTACTCCTAATTTTTTCCAAAGCTGTATTTTTATACTATAATTCCTTCCTTATGAAATACATATATTTCCTTTACTTTCAGATATTTAATGAAATGCATGCCATAAGCAGTGTATGAAATGAGCAATAAATTGCTTTTAAAATGTTTTAGCTGACATTGGTAAAACACTTTAGCTGAACATAACACATATACACATATAAAACGTTACAAAAACTCTTTGATTACCTAAGTGTGCCATAACGAGTGGGAAAGTTAGGATGATTCCAAGGGCCCCTGAACATAATTGGATTGGTCTGGGGGTCCAATGTGATATACTTTCATAGGGCTCATAATCTTGAGCAGCACTGCTGTAACTAGCCATTGATAAATGTCAGTAATCAGGCTAATAGCCATAATTTCAGTATTGAGAGACTGTCAGGAATACACTAGCAGGGTGTTACTGCATCTCCGTGTCCTGTGTTTGACCTTATTATGCCCCGGAAAAAAATAAGACCCTAACAAAAATCCAAATTTCATTCACTGAGGCCCTAATTTAATATGTAGTCAGGAATTGCACCTAAATTATATTCAGCATTTCCCGTAACACAGTAATGTGCAAATTCATCACATGATGCTAAGAAGTATTTTTGAAAATGGACTAAATCTGTAGCACGTGACGTGGGGAAGGTCATATTCCTAGAGGAAAATGAAAGCTGCAAAAGAGTGCTACAACAGTTCCTTTTCATAGATGATGGATTAAGAGTTAATATTAAAACACATTACTGACCCCCCACTGTTTTTAAAGAGCATAGAACAGATGTGAAACATTAACCTCAAGTTTCAGCAAATATGCTGTAGACAGGGAAGATAGTGTTTTATTTGTATATATGAAAGAAGTGACACATCCCTCCTCCATGCTTACGTCCGAGCAGCAACAGTCTGCTACAGGGCGCCGCCACACGACTCTCACAACCGCCCACATACTGTACTGACAGCTCTTTGTGTCTGATTTGAATGTCACTTCAAAGGAAAAGCAGACGTTATTGGTCGCCATGCCACCCATTGCTCCAATTATGATACAGTTACAAAATGTCAATAAGAGAGACGCAAATTATGAAAAGAAACCGGTACACTATGTTCTATTTGCTTCGTTCACATTTCTCAGAATCTGCTGCATTTGAACCCTTTCCAGAATGTTACCGTTTAGTCCTGGTTCTAAGGCACTAACATGGTTAGATGTAGACCCATTTTACTTGGCCAGTGCAAACATCAGCGGAGTTGACTGATGTTTTCAGTAACGATTTTGCCTGTCAGGGTAGAGGTCACTAACAGAGCTCTTCCAATCAAACACAGTAAAACGTCTGCGTTCAGGTTTTATTTAAAAATTGTTCTGGAGCGCTGCTGCTGTCGTTTATATTTCTAGACTACGCCTTAATCCGAATTCAAGTCCTGTAGAAAGGTTTTTATATTTGCGAGCTGATGAAATTGCGACACCTTGTGTCAATTATGCGTTTATTTTTTTAATTTAAATCACATACCAAAATATTTTGGACAACTCTACGCTTCCAGCTATATGGGAACAATTTGGGGAAGGCCCTTTTCTGTGACTGTGCCCGTGCCCCAGTGCACAAAGCAAGGTCCATAGACATGGTTGGATGAGTAAGGTTCGGAAGAACTTGACTGGCCCACAAAGAGCCCTGACCTTAACCCCATCAAACACCTTCGGGATGAGCAATAATGGAGACTGCGAGGTAGGCCACGTCCAAAATCACTGCCTGACTTCACAAATGCTTTTCTGAATGTATGGGCAAAGATTCCCCCAGATACACTCCAAAATATCATGGAAAGCCTTCCCAGAAGAGTGGCAGCCGTTACAGCTGCAAAGGGAGCCTAACTGTATTGATACCTGTGGATTTAGAATGGGATGCCATGAAGATTCCTATAGGCGTAATGGCCAGGTGTCCCAATGGTTGTGTCCATATAGTGTATAAACACACACACACACATACGCATACACACACAAAATTGTCTGTCTTCATTATTATTCATTAATCATTCTATTATGATTATTTTTCTGGATATTCAATTCTTCAAAGAAATGTGTAATCCAATGCTTCAATTTCATACAACAAGGTTGTATGGATGCTTAAATACATTCTATTCTCGTAACAAAAAAAGAACAGATTTCCTTAAAGTAATTTCACCGTGTTGCGATACTGCCATCTCATGGACAAATTTTGAAACCTCTCACAGAACATTACATTAGCCAGTTAAATATCAGCAAACAATCTCAATAAAAACAGGAAAAAGCTTGTGTTTGCTTGGAGTCCATATTTAGTGTAGGTTAATTCGAAAATATTGGCTATCACTGCCCATTTATGCTGAAATTAAATTCTCTGGGGCTTTCTATGTAATGCTACCAAGAAAGTCAAGGTTTTTCCAAGGTAACGTCAGTTTAGTCATAAGAAAGTTTGTTAAATAGTATTTAAAAGGGCATGCAGGCAAAAGGTCAATGATCACAATATATTCAAATTACAAAAATAGCCAATTTACTGTAGTCTTATACAGGACTGAATTGGTCATCTGGCATAACCAGTGGGCCATATGTCAGCTGGCAAAATGTATCATGGGGGAGCAGTGTAATATGTGTTCCATTCATGATTCTACAGAAATGGAATAAAGTAAATATTATGCTTAAAAACATCCAAGGCTCAATGTCCCTGGCACAAAAGGTAGATGGTTCACGTGGCTTTGTCCTGCAGGAGGAGACTCTTTATTTTATCAGCCACATTTTCCCTTTTTCAGTATTTTTTCCCCTTTCCCAGAAGGTAACTTCCAGTTGCTAAATAGTGATCCAACATTTAACCTACATTTAGAATGAATATACATCTCTATAAATGTACCATAAAGGCTTTTCGTATAGTTGGACCAATATAAACAACATTGATTATCTCATTACAAAGGTACCTGTCAAGTGCCATTATATATTAGGCAAGTGAACGGTCAGTTCTTGAAGTTGATGTGTTGGAGGCAGGAAAAATGGGCAAGTTGAGTGACTTTGACAAGAGCCAAATTGTGATGGCTAGACGACTTGGTCAGAGCATCTCCAAAGCAGCAGGTCCTATGGGGTGTTCCAGGTATGCAGTGGTCAGTACCTAACAAAAGTGATCCAAGATAGGCCAACTGGTGAACTGATTGTTCAGGAATGGTCTGAGGAACATAAATAAAAAGAGTTCAACCTGTTGACAAATTCCCCAGATCTCAATCCAATAGAGCATCTTGATGCCAGAAACACCTTCCAAGGTTTTGTGGAATCCATGCCTCTACAGGTCAGAGCTGTTTTGGTGGCACAAGGGGGACCTACACAATATTAGGTAGGTGGTGTCAATGTTCTGGTTGTTCAGTGTGTACATATGGAAGTCAGCATCATGCTGATACAGTGTGGTTTCATTCAGCCTATTGTTTAGAAGAATACCAAAACATAACATCTGATCTGATAGCATTTTTCAAGATTACTGAACCCAAGAGAGGAATGTTTAGATATGCCGTAATATCTTTCTATGCATTATCCTTCTGTCTTTCTAGTGGTACAAACAACTTTCTCCCAAAATTCTCATCTATTTGTAATATATTACATCTTTAGGCAGATATTCTGGAAAAACTGGCTTTAGTTTGTGAGGTTTACTCTACTGACAGGCCAAGATATCTGATTACAAAATAGCCTACTTGAATTGAACTGGATGACATCATAGTCCTTGGGAGGTCTTTTCACGAGCTTTTGATGTGGTTGAGTGAGGTTCTTTTTCATACCATCATACCAAGGTGCAGTACCTAGGGCATGCGATATCAGCAGATGGCTTAAATAAAGGCAGAAGCTGGGCATGCCAGGCTTACAGCAGCAGAGCCGAGAGAGTTACTGCATGTAACTGCTATGTGTCAGGCTGTAAGTAAAGCATAATGCCAGTACTACAAAAAGTAGTTATGAGTACCTTCATTAACTACTTCAAATATTACTTTTTAGGAAGAGTTAATGCTCTGGACTGATCATAATACCCCATGTTAGCTTCACTATTTTCAAAGGCTGGATGGGTAGCCAGTCAGGTGGATGGAGCAGCTGGCTAGTTTCCAGTACCAGATTGTAGACTGACCCAGCCAACGGCATGCAAATGTAGATGCTCTTTCCAGGTTTCCCTCTTTTATTAGCAGGTCAAAAGCTGGGGAGGATGGAGATCAGACCACTGTGGTTGCTGAAGAAGAGGAAACTGAGGTTTTGATCCATGACCTTTTTGTCTTTATTAGAACTGGGGGTAGCCAGTGTGGGTGGTCCTGGTAAGAGTACAGGAAATATTTGGAAATGAATTTGATGGATTAAAAACTTTCACACCAAACATGATGTGAAATTTTTGCAATTGATTGAGAAAAGTTTAAATACCCAAAAAAAAAAAAAAAAAAAAAAGTCAAACAAGTGACAAACACTAGCAGCCATGATTATTTATTTTTCTTGTTTCATTTCCACAAACAGGTGAAAAGAAAAAAGGAAATTATACAGGATATATCCAGCTCTAAAAAAAGCTTATAACTTTACAACAACCAATTCTGATGGTCAGAAAGAGCTTTGGGTGTATCCATCTACTATCGGTTAAATAATCAATTAGATCGAATTAAAGTCCAATTAAAAGGAAAACCAGCTGTCATTATAGGCTTGTGCTGCAAACAGAAAAAGAAACGAAAACGGATCCCGTGTGTAGAAACCGATATCTGTTCTTTTTTTTTTTTACTCATGTGAAAAATGAAGAGATTGAGCTCTCTCCGAAAAAAACAGACTGTTCGCAATGCGAATTTGTTGGACTTCGTATGAAAGCCTCCACAGACACGTGTGGTCGTTTCAGAATAATGTCATTTGATCTTTTTCATACAAAAAAAAAAATGAACCGTGAGGAAAGCCCTTAACACGTACTCTGGTGACGCATATTCCCCCGGCACACTTCCCACCTAGGTTAATCTTACTGCCCTTAGATATTTTAGACCCTTTGGCAGATACATCGCAGAAGAATAAGTACATCCTGGTTATAGGAGATTACTTTCCTAAATGGACAGAAGCGTTTCCCCTCCCAAATCAAGAAGCTTAGACCACAAAAAATTGTTGAGGAGTGGGTCTGGTACTGGTACTGGTACTGCTAGGACCACAGGTAGGAACTTTGAATCCCATCTTTTTCAGGAGCTGCAGTGGATAAGTACACACCCCTGTTAAAATGCCAAGTTTTTAATGTAAAAAATGAGACCACGATAAATCATTTCAAAACTTTCCCTACATTTAATGTAACCTATAACCTGCACAATTCAACTGAAAAACAAAAATCTGTTAGGGGAAAAAATACAAAATAAATAAATAAACGTACAATAAGTTGGTGCACCAATTATAGTGCACAATGGTGTGAATGATAGGCCAGGTTTCCATGCCCATTTTAATGCCTTAAACCTCTCTGGGCCAGG
>JAODKM010000016.1:16019839-16033384 GCA_026780845.1 Petrocephalus sullivani | reverse complement strand
ATGTTAGTTAAAACTCATAAATAACTACAAATAACTAATGTTAGGGAAATCTGTTAATGTTTTGTTGCGCGTTTCTGAAAAAAATAAACATACATATATCGGCCGATATATCGGAATATCGGATTTTAAAACCAACAAATATTTGTATCGGTATCGGCCTCCAAAATCCTTTATCGGTCGGGCTCTACATGATTGTAATCAATTTGTAACAATAAAATGGTGAAGAGAAAGTCCAAAATATTACAACTACCATGGCTGCTCTTACGTAATTAGAAAACATCGCAAATGGAAGAATTAGAAGAGTGTGTATTTAGGGATCATAGTGATCTCTTGGCTCATGATGATGACTGGCTTCTAAGTTGATTTAGATTTCCAAGAACTGTGTGCTGAACTGGGGCCAGCTTTACAAAGACAGACTTTGAGAAATTGCGCTTTACCGGTTCCTTTAGAGGTTTTGTCCACCCTCGGATTTTTAGCCACAGGAGTTTTTCAACGTGAACTTGCGGACCGATCGGGTATTTCTTAGTAATCACTGAGTCGAGCCATGACAGCTCTATGGGATGCTATAAACCGCTTGTCATCCAGATATTATTTTTCCTTACACTGTGGTTGAACAGGTAAACATTAAAGCGTAATTTGCAGCGATGTCCGATTTTGCAAATGTAATCGGAGCGATCAACTGCACGCACATTGATATAAAGGCGCCTTCAGAGAATGAATTTGCGTATGTAAATGGAAAATGCGTCTCATTAATGTTGTGGCGAGATGGCCTGGCTCAACCCATTAATCGTTTATTCTCAGAAATAGGAGTGTTGGGAAGAAACTTGACAATGGTGTGGTGCGTGATGGCTGGCTTCTTAGTAAGACGCCATTTTATATTTTAGGACCAAAATTGTAGATGTTGTCTATGATGTAACCATTTGACAGTTCCTTAGGGGACAGTGGGTACTCCTTAAAGACGTGGCTTCTCACCCCGCTCGCAAACCCACAGACTGAACAAGAGTGATGTTATAACGGCGTTCGGGCTCAGGCGGTGGTATTGTGTACTATAGGGAGTCCCCCTCACCCGCGCTGATGTCGGAGTCCCTCTCACCCGCGCTGATGTCGGAGTCCCTCTCACCCGCGCTTATGCCGGAGTCCCCCGTCACCCGCACTGATGTCGGAGTCCCCCGTCACCCGCACTGATGTCGGAGTCCCCCGTCACCCGCGCTGATGTCGGAGTCCTCGTCACCCGCGCTGATGTCGGAGTCCTCGTCACCCACTGGCAAATTTTCTGCTATGACCGTGGCTCAAAGGGTGTGAGCCCTGCAATTCCGCAACCTCTTCCAGTGGTGTTGAGCTGCAACTCGATTTTTTATGTCGACTTTAATATCAGACCATTTATTTTTTTTTTTTATTACTGTGCGACTTTCCGGAATTACATTTTAAGTGCCTCAGCCACACTGTGCCACTCTTTCTTTTGTTACTGATGCCACTACATAAACTGCCAAAAAACTTCTTTTTTTTTTCTCGCCCGATGTCGCTAAGCAAGACCTTCTTCTTCCCACGTGCCTTGGCCATTGTTTGCATCAAAACCCCGATCGAAGGGGATCTTTATGTTGATTTGCATATATATATATATATATATATATAAATTATAGGAGGAGTCGGGGCGTGGTGGTGGGCTCGTGTACGTCCGTAACATTTCCCGCTGATTGGGATGTAAGATGGAAAAGAGCGTAGAACTTTGCGTACGCACAGTTTTATGCATCTGGAATTTTTCTGGCATACGCAGATTTCTGGTTTTGTCCGTATGCCACGTTTTAGTGTGAATTCTACGCACGCCGTTATACATGAGGCCCCAGGTGCGTGGGCCTGAGGCCGGCTACTTCTGCCGTTCTCTGTAAACCGAAAAGCCAGCGTGTTGGCCTCCATTTAATTGCGCGAGGCCCTCTGGCGGCCCCCACGCCTCGCCGCCTCTCAGCCCCCACGTCTCAGGTGCCTGCTTTGCTCAGCTACTATTTTTCAGGGCCGCTTGGGTATTTTATTTATAGACGTGCCAGTCACTTTTACACGGCATTGGATATTTTAAGCTCCCACTGACAGTTTCTTGGTCGTTCCAGTTTCCCCTGTCATTCACTTAGACTTTTAGCTCAGTTTTTGTCTTACACCATCAGTCTGCCCCCCCCCACTGCACTCCTGTGCGAACATTTAGTGCAGTAATGAAGTCCTCGGAGAATGTTCGGCTTACAGTAGGGCGCATATTGATGGCTTAAAAGCTGGCTGACTGTAGAAGCTCTACCAAGTCCTCCTCCTTTGTACAGTCCCCGTTTTAACCCTGGCACCATACATTCAATCTGGAAATGACAGGAGGCAGGGCTACACACAGAGCCATCAGATTCAGAGGATCCTGTCTGGGGGTCCTAGATTTCATTTTAGAAGAGATGTGATTGGACTGAAGCAAAAAAACCTTAATCACCCCTCCCAAGGTAGCTATCAAACTCTGGGTGCATGGTGACACCCGGTGGCAAGTTCAAGAATTGCATAAACAATCAGACCTTTCTTTTTTTTTTGCCATTTTTCTTTAAACAAAATAGTAAACAATGTAGATTTGAGACTGTTTACATCTACTCCTGTTTCCTTACATTAGATATGACCACAAATACAGGAACATAAATCAGATATAAATCATTTATATTTGACGTTGACGTTCCTCTGCGAAAGAGCTTTTCTGTACTGGTTGTTATGGAAACAGGCCGACATACTCTTGCTGATCGAACAGTACGGATGATTATGGCACAATTTTGCGACACGATTTCTAGCTACGGTGGGGAAAAAATGGCTCTTATCTGTGTACTTTCCTGATGCTCTGTGCATTTCAGTAATTTGTTCAGTAAATCTGCGCTAATGCGTGAAGGCAAGCCATGACCCTCTGGGGAATCCCGAAGGATATCAGCCGTCTTCTCCAAAGAGCCTTGCATCTTACCACTGCATGATGTTCCAGAACTTAAAAAAAAACCCACTTTGAACAAAGCAGCAACCCATGACAAGACCTGTTTTCCTCAAAGCCACAGCTGGTGCATTGTGGGTAAACTCACCACTGAAAAAGCACCTTCCTCTGCTCCATGGACCACGGCCGCCCGTAGAAGCCTGCGGGGTGAGGGGAACCAGGAAACACCAGCAGTTACTCACAGAAAGGCTAAACACACACCAAGATTTCTTCTAAACACATTCACAAATGCTTTGGGTAAGAAGTAGATCGTTTGCCAGCAGCAAGTAAGCTGGGTGCTGAGAAGCAGACTTGCATTTCCCTGGGTGAAAGCACATGGTGTCTGATCCGAGCACACCTATGGGCCCGCTCCAGTTAGCGGTGGAGTGTGGGCCAAATGCTGCCAACAGACAGGTGGCAGAGAGGGGGGGTTCCAGCCCGGCAGTCTCAGTCAGCTCTGCGGGAGTCAGCACAGGACAATCGAGTGGGCTGAAGCATGGTGACTGGTAGATGTGGGCCAGAAGGTCACGTGGGCCAGAAGGTGTGAAGGCAGAGTGGTTGGCAGGAAACCGCACCACACAGTAACCCAGAATGGTAAAACACCACACAATCTGGTACCCTACAACCTGAATTATATCACTAAAACACCTACTGCCATAAATGTGCACAGACGGTCACGTACTGCTCTTGTAGCTGTGTGCTTCTCCAAGCTTCCTGATCTCATTTTGGAGTCAAAATTGACCCCCCTAGGGGCAGGTGAGTATAGTAAATGGAGCAAGAGAAGCTCGTCTCCCATCATCTTCTGTCTATTCTCCATTTATTATAAGTAATGGAACGATAAGCCATCTGTAATGTTAAGATTGATACCACGACGGAAACTGCCACCTCCCACAGCATAAATTTCATTGCTTAAAGTCCCACATTTAGTAAAAGTTTCCAGGCGAGCGTTTGAAATGAAGGTCACTTTGTCGCTAAAACCGTGGGTTTTCCCGTCAGCTGCAATGTAAATTTTCACCAGTAGCTCTGGGCAGACATGTTCCCACCTGACGCCTTGATTTCTGTCCCGTGTATTGCTGCATTTTGACTTATTTCGCTTACCGTACTGCAGCCAAAAACTTCACTTACAAGGCAGACTCCGCTGGAGATAAACGGCAGTGTGAGCAGAGATCCGGGAACGTGCATTTCCACGGCGACATTGCCTATGAATAAGCCTTTCTGGTGCACGATCAGATAAAAAAATAACTTTTAAATCAGATTTGTTACTTTATTTTGTAATAATTTTAAGTGGTAACATGTCGACAAATGAACAAACTGCATTAATACTGTGATCATAAATAACTAATAAACTAAAATTCAGAGCGCGCTCTGTACCTGGCAGGACCCTCTCCGAGCCATTCTCTCTGATTCTCTTTAAACCCCTGGATCTAAATCTATGCAGCCATCCACAGTCTGTTTATTCAATGCACAAACCAAAAAACAAGCATTATTGCATGATGCATTCGATAACAAAGCATAACAGCAGCCCACCTTCCACAACCCCACAAAGGAACTCGCTTTTCTTCTCCATGGCCGATGCTATCGCTTCTCCAGTCCGCCTCGGTCTGGGGGGCCGTCTGCTCTTCAGGCGCTGGGGACGGGCATGCTTCACTGGCGCCCGGGCGCCGCCGACGCGCCCACCATCCGCACGGCGCAGTCGGCGCACCGCCTCCTTCCTTCAGCCCTCCTTAGTCAACCACGGCCAATTTTATTTATTGCGGGCAGGTCTAGATGTTGCAGACCGGAGACGTCCGATCGTGGCACACAGATTACTATTAAGGTAAGGGCAGGAGCAGCGCATATAACGCCCAGCGATCGCTCCGGGGCAAGCCCACCTTTCGCAGGCTCTTGGGAGCTGCGCGATCGCCTCGGGTCCCTGCGGCCCCTGGCGGTGGCGGCCGGAATTGCACCCCAGTGGTTAAACATGGCGAGGCTTATTATACAGAAGCAGTATCTGCTACACGTTTTAATGCATAATCTAGCAAGAGTTCTACGTGCAGACAGTGTAATCTAGGGCTTTATTCTTTATTCTCTGCATTATCATCGTGAATCGTGCCGTTTATTTTTGATCCTCGCTTTTAATGCTCCTTGCAGGATTCCTGCTTAGGTCATACCCAGCATGTTTGCCAGGGACGTACTGGGAATAAGAGCCTCCCAGTACATTTTTGTTGTTGGGTCGCCATGGCAACAGCGAAGAACCGACAAGGAAAGGGGTAAGTCGCATTAGATAACTAGTGCTCGTTAGCACAGACCTTAAAATGACATTTATTAGCTACATGGGGTCATGGATCGCTGCTTCTTGGATGCCGGCCTTGCATTACTGCAATGCAAGGCATTGTTCCTTGTTTTCAAGCTTGGTTATTTTTTTGAAAAAGTAGCTAATAGCTACTGTTATTGGTGAATGGAGAGAGGTCTTGATGATGCTGCTTATTTACTTAACTTTAACTTACATGGATTAAGTGCATGAGGAATTTGTTAAAGCCTTTTAACAGCATAAGAGCAAATGTGACAGTTTTTTCCCCACTAATACTTTAATATGTCCCGTCATAAACAGCAGCTTAAATATTAGAAGTCAACTGAGCTGCATAATCTCAGGCTTTACACACAATTAAATGCCAAATGGAAAATAATGGTTATATAACTATATACTTTGTTTCCTAGGTAAAAATGTAATTAAATTAAGTCGTTTGCAGATGTTGTACATAGAACGATCAGATTGTTTCATGGGTCAACACCATAACATGCTAATTTAAATGAGAATTGTTTTTTTTAATCACAAACATGGTATTTAAAAATGTATCCTACATAGATTTGTTTTCCTCGATCGTTGTATTTTTCTCTCTTAATGATGTTGTATTCCAACTCAACCATGTTAAAAGCCGTGGGGTGACTATGTTGTGAAAGACACTATGAAAAAATGATTTTAACTGAATTGAGTCAAATGCCATGTGTACGGACAGGTTGTCGGTCACAGGGCTTCCTGACTCCCAGAGAGAACCCCAGCAATGAGCAAAGACCAGTCAGCCAAGGAGCTTTCCACCGCAGCAGGTTCTGTAGGAGGGGTGCTGGAGGCTGGATTGGATCAGGAGGGCGTCCTGCAGAGGGAGTAAGCCCTGCACTTACCCACACTCTGCACCATAAACATGTTACCCTGGGAAACACTTTCTCATATACGAACCGCCCACGCTAGAAATTAAAATAGTGAAGAATTATGATGACACCTTGGTAAGTATTTCCCAAAAGTAAATGGCTATCACTTATTAATAGATGCATCGTGTAGTGCAGAGTGACTGTCAGGAAAAAAAGGGTACAGCCTTGATACAGTGTTGTTCCCCAAGGTGCAAACATGATTAATGTACCACCAGTAGTACAAAACCGTTACTCAGAGTCTATTTCTGTACCTTAAACCAGGGGTTCTGGTGTGCCGAACTGGGTTGCACAAAAGAATTCATCTTTAAATTTATTTTATTTACATTAGTCTGTAAGGTATTTTATTTTGAAAAGTGACCACCTCCGTCCACGCCTCTTTCCCACACTTTTTTCGGTAAGCCTGCAAGCTAACAAAAAAGAGTAAAATACAAAGGTCAGGATCAACTGCTTAAGATAACAAATGACGGAATGCTGAAAATCATGTTTGAGACAACTTCAAATCTCCAATACGTTCAAAATCAAGGCGGAATATCCCGAGATACCCTGAGATATTCCCCAGATGGGACATGAGGAACACACTTCAGGGATCACTATCCCCCATCTTCCCCAGACTGGACATAAGGAACATACTTTCGATATTACTGTCCCCATCACCCCCAGGCTGGACATACGGAACACATTTCAGGTGTCACTGTCACCCATCACCCCCAGACTGGACATACGGAACACATTTCAGGTGTCACTGTCACCCATCACCCCCAGACTGGACATAGGGAACACACATTGGGTGTCACTGTCCCCATCACCCCCAGATGGGACATAGGGGACACACATTGGGTGTCACTGTCCCCATCACCCCCAGATGGGATATAGGGAACACACATTGGGTGTCACTGTCCCCATCACCCCCAGATGGGACATAGGGAACACACATTGGGTGTCACTGTCCCTCATCACCCCCAGACTGGACATACGGAACAGACCTCAGGGGTCACTATCCCCATCACTCCCAGATGGGACATGAGGAACACACTTCAGGGGTCACTGTCCCCCATCACCCCCAGATGGTACATGAGGAACACACTTTCGATATCACTGTCCCCATCATCCCCAGATGGGACCGTCTAGTTCCAGGGAGACAAGCTCAGGGCTCTCACTGATTCTGCATTATGGTGAGTTGTATAATATTGTATATATTACAATGTAATAATATAAAATGCAATAATTACATTGACATTATATAATTTATTTATTACATATAAACTTTATTGTTTTTTATTAAGTGTTTGAGTCCTGCCCCCTCCTGTACTCTGAAAAATTGTCCCACATGAAACCGGTCCATGGTGCACAAAAAAAAAAAGTTGGGGCCCACTGCCTTATTTACCTACATCCAGGGTACAGTTGCCAGACTCTTCAGGGTACAGGCCCAGTAACATGTAATTGTACTCTGAAAGGCACAAATTGGTACTTTTTTTCTGACAGTGTATAATTCATGCTGAAAGTCATATAGGCCACATTTGGTCACTGAGCTGCATTCATCACCTCGCAAGAGCTGACTGAGCTTTGTGATCCACAGCTATGACTTGCTGACTGAGCTTTGTGATCCACAGCTATGACTTGCTGACTGACACTTGGAACCAGCTGAAGAGGAAAGCAGAGATGCTGTATCCTTTACACACCATGCGCACACACACACACAGGACTGGCACTTGGTTCTTGCAGATTAAAGCCTGAATTTTACTGGACGGAATACAGATGGTCGGCTCCACACCCAAGACACTGTTTAGCACCCGTCTCTACAGGAGAATGCATTAGTTGGCAGGGCAGTATCTTGTGGTATTTTCTTCTTATTAATCTCCACAGAAGCCTTAACGTCCCTGTAAAACAGCAGGCGTGAGAACGAGTGGCTGAGAAAAGAGACTGAACAAAGGAATGCGGAGAGTGTGAGTCACTGGCAGCTCCTGGAATTATTCTCCTCTGCCTCACTGCTGTGTAGGGCAGAGGGGAGAGTGTGAGTCACTGGCAGCTGCTGGGATTATTCTCCTCTGCCTCACTGCTGTGTAGGGCAGAGGGGAGAGTGTGAGTCACTGGCAGCTCCTGGGATTATTCTCCTCTGCCTCACTGCTGTGTAGGGCAGAGGGGAGAGTGTGAGTAACTGGCAGCTCCTGGGATTATTCTCCTCTGCCTCACTGCTGTGTAGGGCAGAGGGGAGAGTGTGAGTCACTGGCAGTTTCTGGGATTATTCTCCTCTGCCTCACTGCTGTGTAGGGCAGAGGGTCCTGAGGTGCTTGTGTAACATGCAATGTTTAGATCCCACAAAGAGACCTGTTGTTGTACCCTTGAAGTCATAGATAAGGGGCATGAACTGGCAAGGAGAACATCCAAAGCTAAAAGCATCATCCTAGCCGTTAATGTAGCGACATCTTTGCAAAGCAGGCCTCACCGCCCACGCTCTGACCCACAGCGAGAGTATGTGAGCTTCGTGACCCGAAGGACACAGATACTTCAAAGTGCCATCAAGACTCTGAATGAGCAGAATCAGCAGGAGCTAGAGAGGCTGAGGAAACAGAGGGAGACGGCACTGCAGAAGCACGTGGAGCTGGTCTCCGGTACAGCTACGAGAGCGATTTGGCACATGGCATGTCCAGGATCTCTCAGGCAGCTGGGTTAACTTAAGATAGAAGTCATTGTTTTCCAATACGAGTTTAGCTAATGAGCATTTCTATTGGACGATCATGACCAGCTACCTAAGAAATCCTGTTTTGTGGAACACCCTCCAGGTCTTAACAAACATTTGGTTCATATTATGTAAGCTCGTTAGTTAATTGTGGCAGAATTTTATCCAGATCAGTGATTCTCAAGTGGTTTAGCCCCAGGATCTTTGGTCGTTCAGTTTCAAACCCAAAATGGCAAACCCGAACAGTTGTCGACCTGGGGGGGGTTAATCACACACTCTATGAAAATGGAGCACGCTATGCCTCTGGTGATGACCCACCAGTAGAAAAACACTGATCTAGATCACTTGAGCTTAATTTAAAATATTAAAAAGGTCACCTGAGTCTTCTTTTCCTTTCTTTCGCTGTGACTGGTACTCCTCGCTTAGCTCTGTGAATGTTTCAGAGTTAAAGAGGAGGATCCTGGAGAAGGATTCTGAATTATCTCACCTGAAGACTGAGATCGCAGAGCTCAGCGAATTTAAGGTACAGGTTATGCTGCCCACAGGATCTGCAGAGCTGGGCTTGGTACCGATTCCAATACAGAATTGCTAGACACAGAAAGACTTCTGAGACACATCAGTTATATAGATGTAGAATAGGTTTGGTGTCACAAAATGTACATGCCGCTGAGTCTCGCTGCGTCTGACAGAACCAGCATCAGCAACAGCAGCTTGGCCGCATTTCAGAGCTGCAGAGAGAGCTGGAGGCTATGTACTGCAGCCACGCTCAGGGGGTGCATGTCCAGATGGCCGACTGCCGCACCAAGAAGGCACAATACAAGAAGCAGTCCAGGCGCACGCTGGAGGCCTTCACCCGCACTGCCAATAGGGTGGGTACAGCTGTGTGTGTGTGGGCGGAGCTCTCCTCACATGGCACATGTAGACACATCCCTCCTGACGCTCAGCACTCACATACCTGTGGCGTGGTCAAACCCAGAGGAACCGGTGATGGCCCACTGACGGCCAGCTGATGTACCATTGCCTCCCACTGATGGGCCACTGACGTAACAACGCGTCTCACTGACGGCCCACTGACGTAGCGTGCATCTCACTGACGGCCCACTAACAAAGCGTGTGTCTCACTGACGGCCCACTGACGTAGCAACGCATGTCACTGACGGCCCACTGACGTAGCGACGCGTCCCACTGATAGCCAACTGACGTAACGACGCATCCCACTGATGGCCCACCGACATAGTGACGTGTCTCACTGATGGCCCACTGATATAGCGACGTGTCTCACTAATGACCAAATGGCGCAGCGACTCGTCTCGCTAATGGCCAACTGACGCAGAGATGCATCTCTGTGATGTGTCCCACTTGGTTAAATGTAAGTGAACAAAGATAGTCCATTTAAAGCATGGTTTCTTACACGTTATCTGGCTAAGCAAGAAATCTTTATGATTCAGGCCCCCGTTCTCCACTTAGTACAGGGTACCCCAGTTTAAATGTACTTTAGTCACTTATATTTAGCTCAGACTACCTTAATAAATCTGGCAAGTTATCGCCCAATTGCATCTTGTGTTTAGTCAGGCTACAGTGAGCCTTACTGTTCTAGACACACTGTCAACAGGCAGGAACAAATAAGTATGATTTCAGGGTTTACAAACATTTTTGACCATTAAACTTTATTCACTTTACCTGCAAAAAATGTTTGCGGATTTACGATTCATGAGACAATTTTTGCAGAAGCTAATTGGTCCGCTAATGGTTTTCAAAGGTATTGGAAATGCTAATGCAAGTGTAATATCGACATCCCACTGACGTAGCGACGCATCCTGCTAACATAGGGTGCTTTTCCGACGCACGAAGAACACAGATATTGGATATAAATATAATATATGCAAGGAATAATCATTAAAATTGCAAACTTAGCTAAGCTTTTTCCCTATGAAAAAGTATGTGTTTTAGCAAAGCATGAAACCCCTGAGCCGTCCATATACATGTCCGTATAAAACCGAAAGTAAGAAAAAGTCTGATCTTAATGTAACTCACTAGCCATGTAAGAACTGCATGTGCATAACATGCGATGTTTAGATTTAATATCCAACATCGCCCAGCTGCATACTGCATACATTGTTCGGATTCAGTACAAAGTGCCCCCCCTCACGTTGTGCTTTTATTCAGCGCCGGTACCAGTTTTTACGCCAGTGGAAAACCAACACAAAAGAAGTACCGAACTCTTGGTACTTTGAGGTACCAAAAGTATGGTACATGCTGTGGTGAAAAAAAAGCCCTATAGTGCCCCAGCCCACTGACCACTAGTGTGGGAATGACCAGTGACTCCCTCAGATTTATGCTGCTGTGTGAGGTGCCGACACACTGACCCTCCATCCCCCCCCCTCCCCTCCCAAGGAGGCAGTTCGGTTCATGATGGCCGAACTGCAGCAGGTGTCCCAGGAAAACCAGAGCCTGCGGGGGGAGCTGGAGCAGCTGATCCAGAAGACACACGCTCTCCGCTCCCGCCAAGAGCAGCTGCAGGCGCGCAGGCAGCAGCTGTTGCTGGAGAAAGAGTGTGCGCAGGGCGCGCAGGCTGAAGGCACGGCCAGCAGAGGGCAGCGCTGCGCCGAACAGCCGCCCGGTCACGCCAGCAGAGGGCAGCGCTGCGCCGAACAGCCGCCCGGTCACGCCAGCAGAGGGCAGCACTGCGCCGAGCAGCAGCCCTGTCACGCCAGCAGAGGGCAGCGCTGCGCCGAGCAGCAGCCCGGTCAATAACGTCGTTTGGGGAAAAAGGCACAGAGGCTTAGAGGACAGACCTACAGACAGAAAGACTTGCGCACTGTCCAAACAAGCTGGCAGTTCACACTGACAGGTACACGCTCCGACGGTGGCATCTGTCTGCCTCCGTGTCTTACACACACCCCTGTACCTGTCCTCAAAGCAGTCTAATAAACATTAATGAAAGTTATATGGAGAAGGTTTCTTTGCCAGAGTTATAAGGGGTTCCACAGGCTCATTGTACAGTGGACCCAGCAAATTCAAAACGGTCCCCGATCGCGCCAGTGATACAGCTGGGTCCCTCTCATCGCTCTACAGCCTGGATGCACACAGGTCTGTGGGTGGAGACTGCAGCCTCTTCCAAGCATGCTATGTTACTTCACACAACCCACAGCCCACGGTGTGAAAACGGGCGGGTGTCTGATGGCACACAGACGCTCCAGTCTGTGTGCATTTGCCGTCTGGGAGGAGACGTGCCTGAAAATAAGGCCGCTGCTTGATCCAAACTGGGAAGAAATGGATGAAAAGTTTGCTTTAAAGAAAAACAGCCAAGACTGTCATACAGGCAAGGTTCTTTAAATCTTTAAATACACTTATAACTGTAGTACACACTTCAGCCCGGCAGAGGGCAGGGCAACGTACACCAGATATTGGTAAGAGGTAGCTTTATTAGTTTTTAGGACAAGCATCAAAACGGCATTCACACAGTCATCCACATATACACAGCTCAAAGAGTATTTTTACATATTTACATTTTATTATATAAATTATAAAAAATAAAACTGATGTAAATTAACTTTAAACTTTCATTCATATAAATGACATGAAAGGAGAAGGGAAACGATACGATTGGGCAAATCTTACATTTATTCTCAGTGGCAACATAATTTTCAAAAAAATAAGCATTTCTTTGTACATTTCATAATAATTTAACAAATGCTTTAAAATGGTCCCCATTGTAAAATAACCAAGGTTTCTGGCCCTGAGGTGCGGAGAGCACCTTGTCCAGCATCCAGGCGCAGTATAAGGCCATACTGAAGACCTGTCGTCCACGAGCTGCTGATAGTCTGACCTCTATCAGCAATAATAAATAAAGAGAATAATAAAAAGGATTGCACAGTAGTATTTCAGAAAGCCCTGTCTGACACCACCCAAAAAGTCATGCATGCCTGCCATGTTGACATGTACTTAGGGCATGATGGGAAATCCGGCCAGACAGGGAGGGGACCATTGAGCATCTGGCATCTAAGCCTGTGTGTGCTTCACATAACAGCCAGCTGGGACGTTTATCTGCGTACCGGTGAGTCGGTGCTACCACTGTGCTGGAGTGAGAGACAGAGAGAAAAGGGCGACTACACACATCGCCGGCCTGCATTCGGTGTGTGACAGACACCGGAACAAGGGGCCAGTTGTATCCCTACAAGCTGGGACTAATGGCAGTGACATGCATCTATATCCAGCTCAGCACAATTCAACAGACAAGTGCACTAGTCGCCCACTGAGTTCACTGTAACACAACTCAGAAAGACACATAAATATAGGCCGTAGGACAGTGCACCTTTCTTATTTTTTTCTTATTTCTTACTTAAACAGACTAGCGTTAGTACACCAGACCGCCCCTCGTCAGAAGGGGTCCGACGAACATGAAGCCTTTGCCTCCTTGGCCCATTCTGGTGCCACCGTTGGAATCAGCGAGGCACCAGCTACCGTCCTCAGCAGAACCGCCCTTTCCCCTTCCTTTGCTTTTATTACACATGAACTTTGGACCTGAATCCCAGCGCGGGGGGGCTCCCCAGCGGTAATGGCTGTGCTTTTTAGTTTCCCTCCCTACACTCAAGGTCAAGTCATTCACTTTTAAGAGGAGGTTTTGTAAAAAAAAAACACACACACACACACACAACAACAACAATATTAAAAGTCCTCACTTAAGGTAATCATATGCACGGCTTTCCACACA
>JAODKM010000016.1:16009530-16019739 GCA_026780845.1 Petrocephalus sullivani | reverse complement strand
ACACACACACACACACACAACAACAACAATATTAAAAGTCCTCACTTAAGGTAATCATATGCACGGCTTTCCACACAGGACAGGAGCAAAGCCACCCATCCTGCGAGCGGAACAGGTGACCTGTCTGAGCCGTCTGCTCGTTCAGAAGGTGCCGCGGCTGTTCGCTGTGCTGCAGGCCCCAACCCCTCGCTGCCATTTACCTAAACCGCAGGGGGACCTGCTGTTGCCGTGGAGACATCCTGGTGACAGTGGGGCACGTGGAGCCTGAGGCACAGCAGAGCATCGCCGGTGGGCAAGTCAGCCAGCCATCTGAAGAGTTTATCCTATCCGAACAGAAAGCCAGCGCGCACCTCTGTCCCAGTGACAAAAAGGCTACATTCATCCCCGATTCTCAGCGCAGGTCTTGAACCCTTTGTCCCTCAGCCACCCAGCCCTTCGCCCTTTTTGGCCCCGGGTTCCAGGGAGTGGCTCAGAGGCAGAGTCACACCTCACGGCGTGACCTCCGGTGTGTCTTTGGTCTGACCCAGGCAAGGTGGCTGGCCTCAAGCCCTCCAGAATGATTTAGGAGGATGCGGAGGACTGCACAAAGATGACCTCCACTCCAGTGCCAGACCCAGCCTGGACTCCTCTCTACCCTCGTGACGGGCTGACAGCCGAGCATTTGTGTTATTCCATGTGTTAAGAGGCACTCTCTGGTCTATTCTCTGACCCAGGTGATTAATCCATGTGCCAGAGAGCTGAGACGCACAACCAGGTCCAGGTCCGTGTCAGATGGAGCTCTCCTCAAACGCGGCCAAGGGTGCAGCATTGGGTATCTTGATCTCTGTGAACTCGTCCATCCCCTCCACCATATCCTCCTCCAGCCGCTCTGCCGTCTCCTCCGGCCCGTCCGCCTCCTGGCCGCCCACCTCCACGGCCCGGTCCGGCCCGTCCACCTCCTTGCCGTCCACCTCCACGGCCCGGTTGACCGCAGACACCTGCAGCTTCAGGGCGCCGCTGTTGCTGTAGACGCCGTGCCCGTTGAGTGCCCCGTTCCGCTTCTCCGTGAGGGGCACGCCCTCGGACAGCAGGCTGGCGCTGCTGGGTGAAAGGGGCGTGTCTGACGACTGCAGGAAGTCCCGCCCACTCTTCTCGGGCATGCGGGCAGTCCTGTGGCCCACGCACATGACGTAGAGCAGGCAGCCCATGATGGCCCCAACAAAGAAGCACAGGGGGTAACCGGCCACCACATGGCGCGTGCCCGTCAGGGCCTCCACCACACCCATGCAGGGGGCGTCCATGGACAGCTGGTACTTAGCTTTGAGGCAGGGGGGCTGCTCCCGGCCGCCTTCCTCGCAGAAGCAGGTGTAGACGCCCACGCTGTCGCTACTGACCATCACCTCCAGGTGGCGCTGCCACGTTTGGCGGCCGTCCGGATGGACCCAGTAGCAAGATCTGGGCGAGAGCTGCGTGCAGGGCAGGAGGACGTGCATTCCAGCCATCACGCGGAAATCTTTCATCGCGGGACGGCAGCGTGCTGCGGGGGTGGTGGGGGGGGGGTCCCGTTATTTAGGCAGACATGGACAGGGTTACAACGGCGGGCTGCTCTATTCACTAAACACCTAGCGGTCCAAAGGAAAAAAAGCCTTCAAAGATGCCTTTAATTAAAGAGGAAAAAATGGGGCAGTCCTAATTTATAACAGGCCTGTTTACTTTGACATTTAAAGGCTGAAGGTCAGGTGGAGTCATTAAGTGTTACATTAATAAGAGGCGTTGACTTTCATGGTGCACGGCTGTCTCGTTTTGGATGTTTATGGTTTGCACGCTCTGACCTAACGGCTTAACAGCTTTTCAGATGGACCTTGTGTGACAATTAAAATCACAGAGGCCCGCTCCGGTCCTCACGGACCACAGAGGATCTAATTAAGTTTCGGCGTGCAGGCTGTTCACCGAGGACTTCATGGGCGGGCTGATTACGGACGGGACCTACCCTCTGCGATGTTACACCGCCTCAGCGGGTCTTCAGATTCTGCTCCCTGCGGGATCCTAGCAGTGTGCGGAAAATGGGCCCACACTCAGTGATACTTATTAACCTGCAAATGTGCTCTGACCCGCAGTCAGAATAACAGACACAGGAAGTGACACGGTGTGCTTGGCACACATACCCTCCCGGCGCCCGGACACAGGCCAGTTCTCCCGTCTCCCAAACGCAGCCCAGCTTTCGAACCCGGGCACACATCTCACAGCTGGTGTACTCCTCACAGCCGTCCGCCGGGAGGCTCACCAGCGAGTGGGGCGATCCCACCAGAGCCCGGCCCTGAGATCGTGGGAGGGAGAGAACGGGTTTGGTCCGACTGGATCAGAACGCCTCTCGCATTAATGCTGACTTGACAGGAAAATCAATGCTTGGCACCGACCCCCCCTGCAAAGTCTTTAAGCTCACGGCCACATCCGTTCCTGCGGGATTTCGGAAGCCGCGGGGCGGTCATGTGTACCTTGTACAGGAGGATGTTGTTTACAGGCTCCTGGACAGGGAATACAGGGTTCTCCAGGAGCAGGCTGGTGTTCTGTCCCTCCACCAGCACCCTGTGCAGCTGCCCACGGTCTGAGAGACGACACATGGGCCCGTTAAAGTCAGACCCGATTCACCACTAAGCACATGGGACAGGCTGAACCTGCCTAATGTTCTTGCCCCTTCATCCCCATCTCCCCCGCACACTCTCCCTGGTTCCTCCATTCCCCCACCCTCGTACCTGTGCCCAGGTGCAGGACGGCGACGCCGCCCTGGCCGTCGCCGCCGTGGCTGACCGCGATCTTGGTGTAGGTGACTCCCCGCCTGACCAGCAGGGGAGCCGCGACCACGCTGTTCTCCATCAGGGGGTGGTCACGCACGTAGGTCAGCACCTTGTCTGGAAGCTTGAGTGAGGATTCAAAGCCTTCTGCCTTCAAGGCCCTGGTGATGCACTGACCGACACAAGCACAAGGATAGGAAGCAGATTTAGACGACCTGAACACCCCATAATGCATCAGCTCCAGCCAATCAAAACTGAAACCCTCTTCCCAATGGAACCCGCCTAAACTCTAGGCCACTCCCACTTTGCACAGTCCCCTCTGCACTCAACTCCTCGCCAAGCTCTGTTCTTACAGCAGTTGACCTGGTCTGGGTGGTGGCATACGTAATAGGTTTGGACAGCCTGCCACATTGTTTGGGTTCTGCTGTGATACGGCATGGGGCGTCACCATCTGCTGGGTGGTCTGCTGTGGATGGATTGGCTAGAGCCTTCAGATCTGCATTATACCTGTCCAGGTCGGGGGATGGGAATGGGCTCCGGGTTGTTCCAGGTATCGCAGTTCTTCTTCAGCTCTTTGAAGGGCCCGGCCATCACCCTCTTGATGTCCTCCAAGCTATAAGTGCACACGGCGGAGAGAGACTCCCTCTCCCTGGGTGAAATGAAAAAAGGGGTCAAAGGTCAGCCATTTCACATGATTCACCCTCTGCCCTATTGCCTGATGCATCTACTGAGGTGTAAATACCACGGGAAAGTCTATTTACATGGAACAGGCACAGATCGTTTACTGCTCGTAGCTCACAAAGGTAGAAAATAGCACACAGGGCATTCAAGGCTGGCAACGTGGTTGCTGGGATGGAGATCAGAACGTAGCTGGGCGCAGGCCAAGGCCCTGCTGACACTGGGTTCTGGGCTTAGGGGCCGTGTGTATTTTCCACTGACCACTGCGAAGTGAAGATGCCATAGAAATAGGTGCTGCTAGGGTCTCCCTGGCGGAGCTGCGTGGTGTAGACGTCCGTCAGGATGTTGTAACGTTGGCCACTAATGCGGTCCTCACACACCAGCTGGGCCTTCAGGAAGGTGGTCCATCGCTTCTGGAGGGTCTTCATGCCCCCAACATCTCCCTGGGCAGGAGGGGTGAGGGGACCAAAAAAGCATAGTAACTTTCAGCCTCCAGAAGATGCAGAACATCCAACGGGAGCTACACAACAGCACAAGCAGACGGGAGGACGCACCTTGCAGACACGAGCTACTCTGGAGACTTTGACCTTGGTGTAGAGTTCGTACTCTTTAGCGACCTCCGTGAAGAAGAAGTAGATCTTGTCATCCTCCCCAATAGGATTGTTTGGGTCTTCCTTGATAAATGCAGAACTCACAAATTCTGGGTCTGCGGGAAAACATGCACGCACAAGCACTGAGTGACAAGAAAACCACAGCCTGCGTGTTGCTGCGTTACTTCTCACAAAAACGCCTGTGCCATTCTTAGGTATAAAGCCAGACCATGACAGGTGCCACAAATTGTAGGGGACGGTTTCCCACAATGCCTGGGCAGAAGGCGTCCCCGGGCTCGGCCTGTTGCCCGACTCACCGTTGAGCCAGTTGATTGACTGCTCGGTGCGGATACGCTCCCCTTCGTTGCCCGTTGCCCGGGAGATGTCAAAGAGCGTGCCCAGGAAATTGCTGGTGGCGGCTGTGTACAGGACTCCATCTGTAGGGAGGTGAAAAGTGTGTGAGAGAGAGAGAGAGAGAGAACGAGGCGGAAAGAGAGAGAGCACCTGTGCGTGTCCGTTTCTGTGTGCATATTTGGGCCGCGTGCCTGAGCATGCAAGTCGACATTTTTATTTATGCATGGGTATGTTTGCGTGTTTATACATGCACTTGGTATGTGTGCCCGTGTGTGATGCAGAGTGCCTGATGCACGCTTGCCTGCCATGACGGCTGTATAGTGCTGGCTGGGCTCAAATGGGCATTTCCCCTTCCCTGTCTCCATCTCCACCTCTCCATTGGGCGCCCTTTTCAGAGAGAAGCTCTCCACGTCCTGCAGACAGACAGACGGACAGACGGTCGGCCAGGTGGACAGAGCCTGCTGCCTGATGAGGCGCCTCAGTTTCTCGCTTCCCGGCCTCGCTCCGCGAACTGCGGCACCCCGCCCCGCGCCGTATCTGACGGAGCATGCGCGCTCCGCATGCTCCTAGCCCACGTCTTCCACGTGGCGCCAAACCCATTCTCCGCAGAGACAGCCAAAGCGAGCAAGCACCTGCCAGCCTTATCGCTCGCTCGCCATATTCGTACGCTGGCATCTGCCACATCTGCCCGGTCGCGATCCGGAGCGCGGACCCGGAGCGCGGACCCGGAACGCCGCGGACCCGGAACGCCGCGGACCCGGAACGCCGCGGACCCGTCGGGGTCTCTCGCCATCTCCCGGGCGCCGACCGTCCCAGGACCGCGCAGCTGACAGGTTCAATGTGAGTGCGCAGACCGGCACTTACGATGGTGACACACTGGGGGTAGTAGGCGTAGGTGCCGCAGGCGTAGATACTGGTACCGTCCAGGAACTCCAGCAGCCTGATGTAGTTGCGGCAGTCGGCCTGTAGAGGGCAGCAGAGAAAAGGCAAGATGTCAGAGTGAGCCGACGCAGTCGCCCCTGAAGACTGCAATCAATGAGGCCCAAGGGATGAATCACAGATCAGAGCCAGAGCCAGGGGCCGCTTCCGGAAACTTTTGTGAATTGGATCGCACTTGGCCACGAAAATGCGTTTTCGGTGCATGCACAAGAGTGACATGAGAACAAATGCTGCTTCGGGAGAAGATGTTAATGGGCACAAACCAGTTTTGCGGAGACGACAGATTGTGGAGCAAAAGTACATTAGGAACACGCGGGATTACAGAGCCATTATCAGGACTACATACTGGACACCAGCACCAAGCCTGAGACTGCACTGGACTCCAAGCTAGCAGGCGTTTAGCTTGGCTGGGTGGCCACCAGTATTTGAATTGTGTCAGGGGGGCAGGCAGATGAGCCTTTTAGATGGGCACCGCCCCCCCAGCCACTCTAGCCACACCCCTGGCAGAAAACATGTCAGCTATTCCAGGAAATACCCGCATGACAAATTTAGAGAATTTGCCTGCTGCACTTCAAATATACAGGAGATTCACGCATAGCAGTTTCCTTAGGAAAGACAGTAGTGGTGTGTGGCCTTCAGCTAATGCAAACCTTATCACTCGTAAAGTGCAGCAGTTGCTGACGTAGCCATTTATTGTACGGAAAATAAAACTCAGCATTATGCCCTCTGTCTGCAACACTCAGGCACTGTTACCAGATTCAGCCACTCAGACCAGCCGGTGAGTCATTCAGTGCAGAATGCCTAGTAAAAATACATTTCACAAAAACAAAACCAACAATGCAAATTGATTTCCAAAAAATACTTCTAACTTGAGTGCGTTTCCGTCTGAGCTCATTAAATGAGAGTCTGCGGGGTGTCAATGTCAAAATGGTGTCCTACAAAAATGCACCCCGTTGAACACCACAGAGTAGGGCTAAACGATTTATTGATTTCAAATTGAAATTAGCAAATCGCAAAGGCTGCGATTTTAGGATATGCATTATACAGCACCCTGTCTCCACCCAGGGTTTAAAATGAGAGTAGTTTTGCAAATTCATTCCCTCCCCCTTGTGTGACCGTCAGTCTAACCAATCAGAAGTGCCGTGCTCCTCGCGTGCCAGTCATGCTCACCAATCAGAGGTGGCCCAAAGTGACTGCGTATACGGCACGTGAAATCCACTGACTTCCACTGCTGAGCCATAAGTGCCTACCTATTTCATGGTCAGAGATTGTTCACAGAAAGGCTGGGTTGCTAGAGAATTGTTCTATGGTTTATTAGGTATATGTTCTATATAATTGTTGTTAGAATAAATGCATTTTAGATTCAGTTCATATATTTCCATTCTTATCTTTGGAATAATGTATAGCGCAGTTCAGATTTCAATGTACAGTTGTGCTCAATTCGTTTTTTTATACACATATAGTGATTACTGAACTGAGTTTTAAAAAAATTGCGAATCAAATAAATCACAATTCGATATTTTCTTAAAATCATTCAGCCCTACCACGGAGGCACAGTGAAACAGCCCTAGCTGACACCCATGTAACCTAACACACGACGGACGGAGTCAAGGGATCTCCATGACAACAGACAAGTAACAGCCAATGAAATCTGGGCTCTCTGTGTCAGCATCCCCAACATGTCACTGTGAATAAGCCTGTTGTGGTGGGCAGGAGGGCACTGACACAGAACATCTGACCCCTGCCATTACGAATGACCCCCACTGTCCACATGGCTGCTATGGAAACTGAACAGCCAATGAGTGACCTGAAGGACCTCACATCGGTGCACAGATACACCGATGATGAATGTAAGTGCAGAGACCTGGACAGACCCCGCCGGAGTACCAGTGCTAGGTCTAGTGTCTGTGTCGAGGTCATGGCTCAGGACCCCGGGAGCTTCACCCGCACCCCTGGGGGAGCGGCCACGTGTGCAGAGTGCTGGCCCTGGGCCCAGTCAAGTCCTGGCACTAATCTCAGATGAGGCCCCTGATAATCCCACAGAAATCGGCTTCCAGGGTGACACGTCTGGCATTGAAAAGAGTGACTTTGGGCAAACAGCGAACAAACAAACATGGTCTGACATACGCAGCTTTAACGGTCTGTTTGGTTTTGATCTGTCTGCCAGATATCTGACGGGCATACGGATCCATATTTTTTAAATGGAATAGAATGAAAATGTATTAATCCCAGAATGGAAATGAAGGTGCACTTTCTAGATATTTTGTACACCCGTTAATTAGGACACCTCTTTGTGTGTGTGTGCGCGCTGATATGAAGACTGTACATTGGGGGTGTGTGTCTGTGCAGAGCCAGCTGTCACCTCCTCTGCCCCCCCCACCCTACTATCTGCTGCCCCCCACAGTCCAACACAGGACCTCCATTGTGCAGTTAATCACAACCTTCATGCCCCGTGCTGCCCAAACCTGTTCCCAGCCCGTCGATCACCGCTGTGCCCCCTCCCTCCCCCCGCCAAGCCTACCGGCACCATGGTGCATGCTGGGAAGGACTGTCACGGCTAAGTGGGCTCATTAACCTCAAAACACGCTGCCCCCCCCTCTATGCAAACGGTTCCCCTCGGAAACGCTGATGAACCGAGACTGTATAAAGGAGGAGGCTGATGTCAGGGCTGATGAAGACATCCGGGGTAAGAAGCCTCGAAGTCAGCGAGCAGCCCGACACAATAAAACATGCTTTTCGCACGTAGATGCGAGCACTAGATGTCCTTTGTCGAGCACGAGCAGCCTGTCTGCGCACCACAGTTATACTCAGCTGTTATTCCTGCACTTGTGACTCCCGTTAGCTTTCAGGAGTCTGGCCTTTCTCCACCGGCCTCGCTCATTAACAAGGCGACTCCAGTCACAACTGCATGCCGCTGACAGCATGTTCTTTTTGTTCATCATAGTACTCGCTATATGCTCCAGACACACTGGTGCGTGCTGGAACCACGACGCCTGGCCCCACATTCAGAATCACTTAGATCAGGTATCCTAGCTATCCTAATATTTAGACAAACAATAAGGAAACTTCGCCAGCTTGCCTGCATGCTGTATATACTATACATATCGAGTCGCAGCTACCGTTCGCTCTTTGGAGGAAGGGGCTGTTCATGTTAACAAACAGGCGTACTTAATAAACTGCCCACTGAGTGTTTAATAGTATTTTTAGCATATAATTCCCCCAAGTAGTCGATACAGTAAATGACTGATGTGGCCTGCATTGACTGGACAGTTTTATGATCACATCAGTTTATACTGAAGTAACTTGGCCCATCTGCAGTGTGGCACTACACCTGAACCTTTCTGGCCAAAGCCCAAACAACAGTGGTGAGGGGAGAGAGACGAGCCAGCTGAAGGCCGCCGCCACCACGGCGGGGCGGGGGTTGCAGCTGGAACACGGCCTTGGCCCCCGCAAAGCTGCTCCTTAGCCTTAGCCGTCTGGTCTGAGCGGAGAGCTGCAGAGTCCAGCTCCCGGGCGCCGGGCGCCCTTGACACACACGCTCGCACGCTCGCAGCACGGATGCACAGTCTGCATATCCATTTTCATCAGGACTGCACACAGACTCAACTTAACCACAGCAGAAATTACTCAGGAAATGACCAATCCATATATACTATTATAATATATATAAATACATATATTGGGTTCTATAAAACCGCGAGCCATATATCCCTTTCATATATGTGCATACATTCAGCATACATCAATCACCAGCTCACCCTGAATTAGGGGTTTATATTACACTTTTCCCTTTCCCTATTTGCATGTTGTGTACATTTAATAATTTAATAAAAAAATTATTAAAAACAACCTGCAATACAGGGCTGGTTTCAAATGACGTTCCCTCAAAATGCTGCCCCATTAGGCTGTGCACATTTCGTCAGGTACAGTTAATAATCACCAAGGTGGACTACATGTTAAAGCTTTTGCAGATAGAGCACCAGGCAGCCTAAAAGCTCCAGGATGCTTCCTTTTTGCCTATCCCCATTCTCTTAACCACACACTGATGCCCCAAAACACAGATCACCCGCTTTGCGTCGGCCAAGCCGATCCCCCGAAGCCCCCAACCCCTCACCTCCGTCTTCCCCTTGGCCACGCACGCATCCTGTTTGGTCTTCGGGACGTCCCACACAATCTGTGGAAGTGCGGAGAGAAGCAGCAGTCAGACTCAGCACTGGGCCACAAACAGTGAGAGCCAGGATTTAAAAATGCTGAAAGTATTAAGTGTCCCCGCTGAAGGACAGGGCCGGCCCCATGGCGTCAATTGACCTCTGCCTGAACGTCAAACACAGCTGAGAACAGGAAAGCATGCCAGCCGGGGTCAAACCTTCTCCGACCAATGGCTGCCCACGCCACACCCACATGACCTCTGTAAAGTTCCCGTTGTGCCCTCAGCGTGACCAGGTTTGATATCCGGTTGTGGAAGTTTCAGCCACAGCCACTTTTGTTCTGTTTGGATTACTGCAAAACCAGCAGCAGGCAGCCAAGAAGGAAATGGGGTTTTCATCCAGGGAGAGGGCAGGGGCTGGGCCCTTCCTGTCCAACATTTACGCTAGAACAGCCCTGAGAAAATACTTCAATTCCAAGCCAGTGGAGCCACTTGTTTTCTGCAAGGAACCCAACCATCCAGGAAGAAGTTAGACTTCTAAGATTTCTGTATAATAGTTATTATGCGATTTCAGAAACCGCTGCAAACTGGAGACCCTTGGCGTGATCGATCCTCTCAGGGAAACATCAAACATAAGGGAGACATAAAGGACAGGAACAGCGACAGGTAACGGGAGACATAAAGGACAGGAACAGTGACAGGTAACGGGAGACATAAAGGACAGGAACAG
>JAODKM010000016.1:15983831-16001267 GCA_026780845.1 Petrocephalus sullivani | reverse complement strand
CCGAACTGAGCCAAACCAAGGTGAGCTGTACTGAACCGTGCTGTGCCGTACTATGCAGTGGAAAAGCGCCATTAGTGGGGCCTGCCTTATCCTCAGCCTCTAATTGGGGCCTGCCTTATCCTCAACCTCTGAGTGGAGCCTGCCTTATCCTCAGCCTCTAATTGGGGCCTGCCTTATCCTCAGCCTCTAATTGGGGCCTGCCTTATCCTCAGCCTCTACGTGGCTCTGAGGAAGAATCTTTCCCACTTGCACTTGTAGTCAGTAATGTATGAGTTCTTAGGTCTGCTTCTTCTGTCCTTCTTCAAAACCCTAACAGCTAGTGTAGATCAGGAGCTGGGCCCAGTGACGGCTGAAAGTGTGGTACCCGCCTACAGCAGTGCGGTGGTGAACCGAAGCCCCCCATCTGACGAAGCCAATGTGTCTGAATGGCTCAGTGACTGGGGACACTGACCTCCCTATAGGGTCCGTCACCCACAGTGACATTTTTTACCTACAGAGGGCGTGTCAGGCAGGATGGAGCATGAAGCTCACTCCCTCCCGGGAAGCCTGTTGATTACGGTAGAAGCTGCCCAGCTCTGAGGTGAAGGGGCCGTCTGACACTCTGGGTGTGACATCCTGCCGGCCGACCTGCTGATTCCTGGAAGGTGACCTACACTAATGCCTCCCAGTACAGATAACTAACTAGGTCACTAACAAACATGGACGTTTCCTTTGGGGACAGAAGCTTAATGACCGTAAAGATCTGTTGTTATCTTACTCCCTGAGATCGTATCCAATGTTCTGTGGGCACATTTATGGGTGAAATGGTGCCTGTATTACACAGCTGACAGAGGTCCAGGCCACGACCCGAGAGAATCTCCCAGCGTCTGTCTCCCCCTGCCCGAGGGTGGGGCCTTTATCTCCTCACAGCCCCCTCCAAATCAGGCCACTTCCTGCTCCTTTGCTCGCCTGCATAGTGACCGGCCGTCTCGGTCGCTCCTTGAAAAAGACACCCCCTCGCTCCAGACCTCCTTCCAAGTGGACGGCAAGCAGCTGGCCTAGGAAGGACTCAGGTCCCTCCAGAGCCCCGCTGCCAATCACCCCCCCACCCCCCACCAAGCCCATCCCATGGCCGGTGACCGGGGAACGTGCCTGCATTGTGTCCCTTCACAATAGGCTACTCATCAAACAATGGCCCACAAGGGACATCATCCCAGATCCTCCCCTCCCCCTGGCAGGAGCCCCCCCCTGCCCCCATGCAGAGGGGGAGATGCACTCGCAAGCTCGCAAAACCCACCCCTGCTCATTCACAGGCGGACACACCCTCGCTCAGCAAAACACCCTCACCAATATATTTTAACACAGCACACTCACTTACTGTATACATATATACTGACTCAGACCGATTTACCTGAATCTGCAAACAGTGACTCGGATGACCAGGCAAGAGACAATGGGGCAGTTCTGCACACTGACTAAACAGTGATTAAGTCTTCACTCCTATAACCGAGTTGCCCAACAAGGCAAAGAACAAAAAAGATCCTTGTGTGTAAGCGTCCCATTTGCTTAACGCGTCTATGCCAGACTTCAGAGCACATGACTCATTTGTAGATTCCCCCCCCCCCTCCAGATCTTCCACGTTTTTGCTCCATGTTTGAGAGCTGGAAGGGAGCAAAAATGTGGGCTGTCTGGGGGCTCCCGCGAACTGGATTGGGAAACACTGCCTTAAAGCACCAAGGCATCCTGGGAAGTTAAGACATTAAAATCAAGCAACCGTGACACAGTGTCGGCTTCCCGTGAGTCTCTCCTCATGGGGCCATTGAAGAATAGCCCAGCCCCCACCCCCATAGGCAGGGTGGGGGATTACAGCGTCAGGCCACGGAAGGGCAGAGTTAACAAGGAGCAGAAGACTAACACAAGGCGTGTTGAGACAGCGTCCAGCACAGGGGGAGGGCGTGAGCAGTGAGCTGATTGACCTCCCATCCTAACCCTCACCCCCTACTGCGGCTGCCCCCCCCAGCTAGATTCCGGCGCTTTCCTGCTGCCTGGTGATAGTATGCGGCGCTAATCGGACTTACCCTAAATCCAGCCGTAGCCAATAGGATTGCGGGGGGGGGTTGGAGAGCTTTGGCTTGGTGAATGCATCCACCGGTAAAATTATAAATTCAACCGGAGTGTACGTTTCCTGTGTGTGGGAGGGGGATTAGCAGGTCTCCGTTTGCGTATTGGGGCATGGGTGTGTGTGCACCAGACTTCATTATCCCACACTCAAAAATGCAACGCAGATTTTACAACACAGATGCCCGGATGTACAGCACAGGGTCATTTACCTTCATAAAACCACACAATTAGCAGAGGCCAGTAACTGCACATAAGGAGTCTCATATACGGACACCAGTCAGGGCTCAAAGGCACAATCGTTGGCAGTTCAAACTGGATGGTTGTGTTGGTTTTCCTCTGCAGAATCCTCCTGATCTCGTTTCATCCTCCTTCCCTGGATCACTTAGCTCTATGGGTGCACAGTCACCGATCATTTGCTCAGTGTCTACTAAGCAGGCCTTGCATGACAACACCTGACCATAAAGTGCAGACTGTATGCATTATAACATGATTTCTCATTCAATTATCACCACAACTCTCATAATGGCCTATGCTCTGGGAGTTTAGACTGATTCTCAAATTATCTGACATGCATAATAAAGGTATAATTCGTGCAAAGAAAGTCAAAGCGAATACTTGAGACAGCTGATAATTTTGACCCTTTAAATCACCACGGTGTCACGCAGTACTTGCAGGACTCACATAGTAGGACATCATTTCCTGCATATCGCTAAGATGATGTTGCCCCCGCCTACCCTCATACCAGGGAATTCCTTGGAAGCTCACCCGAGCTGCACTTACGCCTAATTGACTCCTACACAGCAAATATGTTTGTAATGTGCTATTTAAGTGATTCGTATGATGCTTTGGACAAAAGTGTCTGCTAAATATGTAAATGTTTCCCCTCCATCCCACAAACACCATTACATACAGCAATAAGAGCTCATGGAAATGCACCATCGAATCCCCAGGGCGCACCGCTGTTGTGCAGATTACTCCAGACTTAATGGTTAATGGGGGCAGGATGACAGTCATAAACATCATCATCGTCTGCAGGAAACTGAGCCCACGATGCCCGATACGGTTCTGCATTAAGGAACCAGCAAAAATGATCCCAGAAAGGAAAAACACTCCTTCAGTACCACCACACAAAAACTAATCATGTGAAATGGTCCATTTGGACTGATCAATACCACAGGCCCACTCCTAAGCGGGGCTCAGTCAGCAAAGACTGGGTGTGACTTTTACCGAGAACACTCAAGAGGAACTCATTCACACAGAATCCAGTGCAGCCACTTGGGGAAACCTGAAGTTGAAACCTGATATTTGTAATAAATTAAAATATTAAAATTCATAAATCATAAATAACTGTATAAATGTATTTTACTGTAAGATAAATCTGATGATCGTCCTGTTTCCACTCTGTGACATCATCCACTCTGATGTCATTGTGAGACGGGGGTGGCAGACACCCCACCTGAATATACAGGTGACTATCTATTGCGATTCATTGCCCTCCAGGGACTGCTGATGTAAGATGAGTCATTTATGCCCCCCCACTGTCTGCTAAAATATAACCAGACAAAAGACCTGCCAGGTGCCGGGACCTGAGTTTTAGAAGTTGTAAGATGAAGCCACACTCCATGACTGCGTATGTTAGTACGGCTCTTTTTATCAAACCATCCATCCTCCAACCGCTTATCTCGTACAAGATCATGGCAGGCATGGTTAGAATGATTAATTTACCTGCCTGAAAGGTCCGAGGAAATCTGAGTACCCGCACAATACAGAGAGAACACGGAAACTACCTCTCGCACAGAGCAGGGCAGGACCTGAAAGGTGATGCAAAACTGCAGTCAAACATTCATGTTGACTATTCATTTTGACCATGACTATTTGCTTATGAATCGTTCCACATACAGCCAATAAGTAGAGAACAGGCATGGGGCAGATACCTCAAACTACAAATGTACAAACAAAAAGTGTGGGACAATAGGACAATTCACAAGGTTTCTGTACACAGCTCCTCACTATGATAGCTATGTAACTCACACAATCTTTCATGGAGCTGTAGAATACTGCATAAAAAGCAACTTAGGGTACTTAAAAAATCTTGAGCTATATGTTCACTGAGACACTTATCAGTCTACTGTGACGGGGGATAAAGTCCTCTTCTGCCCAGGAAGTGGCTTCTCATTTCCAGCTGGCCAGAGTGACTCTTCCAATAAGGCAGGTCAGCTCTCAGCTCCCAGATACAGCTGGTCCCTGATGCCCCGTGGAGACAAACGATAACAGAACCATCAATTATTGATTGCAGGGGCTTTTATTCTATTAGGGCCTGCTGTGGTCCTGGTTGATGAATCAGTCCCAGCATCCCCACCCCGGTGGTACTGCAGCCACAGACCCTGGGACCCTACCCAGCATGTCCGTGCAAAACGCCAACAGCAGACACCAAACAAGCATTACCACTGTACCTTACCACTTTGTCCACTATATGGACAAAAGTTTTGGGACACGCCTCCTAATCATTCAGGTGTTTCGTTCAGACCCATTGCCACAGCATGTATAAAATCAAGCACCCCGCCATGTAATCTGGTTTACAAATATTTATGAAAGAGTGGGGTGTTCTGATGAGCTTAGAATTCAAGTACTACCACATAGCATTACCCTAATAAAATAAAAGCCCGGGCAATCAATAATTGATGGCTCTGAAGCCTGGTACTGTCATAGGATGCCACCTCTGCAACAAGTCGGTTCATGAAGTTTCTTCCCTGCTAGATACTGCGAAGTAAACTGGTTTTGTTTGTGATATTGTTGCAAAGTGGGAGTGCTCACAAAAAATAGAAACTCAGCGGTGAAGTAGCAGACCACGTAAAGTAAGAGTGGGGCAAAGTGTAAAGGCTAGTGAAGGAGTACGGGGTTAATGGTACGGGGTTATTTTTCTGGACTTGGGCTAGGCCCCTTCATTCCAGTGAATGCTTCAGCATACGAAGACATTTTGGACAATTCTATGCTTCCAACTTTACGGGAACAGTTTGGGAAAGGCCATTTTCTGTTTCAGCTCGACTGTGCCCCAGAGTACAATGCAAGGTCCATAAAGACACGGCTGGGTGAGTTTGGAGGGGATGAACTTGGCCTCAACCCCATCAAACACCTTTGGCATGAACCAACATCAGTGCCTGACCTCACAAATTCTCTTCTGAAAGAGTGGGCATAAATTCCCCCAGACACACTCCAGCCTCTTGAGGAAAGCCTTCCCAGAAGAATGGCAGCTGTTATAGGTGCAGAAGGGGGACCAACTCCATATTGATGCCGAAGGAGTCAGAATGGGATGTCATAAAAGTTACTGTCAGTATAATGGCCAGGTGTCCCAATACTTTTGTCCAGCAGGCAAATCTGCTTGAAAAATGCTGATGGCGAATAAGCATACAGCGTATAATCTTATCAAGTGTGTATGGCACTTAAAAAAAAAAATGCATGAGATACACCTACATAATGGAGCAAATTATTTCATAAAACCTGGAGGCTTTGTAACGGGAGCAGAGTGTTCTTACCAGATAGGATATAAGCGTTTGCTTCCTTCAGTGTCAAGTAACCTCCTGTATGCAGAGTTCTACCCTGCATCTAGCACAAAACACTCGTAAATTGTGGGGGGGGGCGGCAGGGGGTGAACGCAAACATCTGCAGCTTGCTGTCGCTCTGTAGTGGAAAGACTTGTCATCGGCCATTTCTCTCAAAATAGCCGGGCTCATCGGAGCACAATCATGTCTTAGAGTACATTAATATGCTTTCCTGGAAATGGACATTTTCCATTAAAAAAACTACCACAAAAAAAGCTGTAATTAGAAGATAGCAGCGGCAGGGTAGCTACACCGGCTGCTACAGAAGACATGCGAGCCTAGATGCATTCTCTTTATGAACACGACATTGAGAAAAGTACATCTTTGCTTTGTCTTCCTGATCAGCTACAGGAGTCTTTTGAATAGGTCAAGATTCACTATTGCAAACAACGAATTTCAGGTGCGACAAGAAATTGCTCATCAAATTGAGGACAAAAGGGAAATTTAGATGCAACAAATTAATGTGCAGTGATGCAGTTACCCATAAGACGACGGTCTGTGGCATCCACACACTGCACCGTGTTGGTGAATCACTCAGACTTTATTAAGTATTATGCCTAGGATGAGAGCACCCCATCCCACTTGCCTGACAGGCTTGGGAAGACCTAGGGAAGACAATGTATCTCCAGGGCACCAAGCCCTGGCCACCCGTGCGCAGTCCAGGAGGAGCCCCAACTCACGGAGGGTGCTGGACAGAGCTCAGCGATGCACTGGACCTCTGCCAGCCCCCTGCCTGCCCAGCTCCACATTCCAGTCCCGAGGCTTTCCAACAGCCCCTTTATCCTGGCATGCTCCCCCAATGGGGAACCTCTGCTCTGCAAAGCTTATTGCTGTTATTTATTCATATTTCCCGACAAAGGCCGCACTGTGGCCGCTCTGCTCCGGAGGAGCTCTGCCGTGGCCCTGCTTTGAGCCCCCGCTATGCAGTTTTGTTTCCATCTCTCAAAAGGACAGAACGTTCGGCTTTCGTGCACTTTACACTGGCAGGGGCTCGCAGCCACCGCCTTACAGCTCGACAAAAAGGAGTCAAGTATGCCGAGAGGGGAGGAGGAAGGTGTGGGAGACTCAGATGTGTTAGATGTGACCTCAGAAATGCAGAAACGGATGGATTCGTTCAGTTATTTAACAAAGCAGGCAGCTCAGGGAATGCATTCATACCCACTACATTCGCTTTCCCCTTGACCCAGGAAGCCCCCGTCTGAATATCAGGACAAGGAGGCCTGTATAAGCTTATGAAGGAGACGGCAATTTGTGGAGACACAGGACTGTGAGTGAATGCTAACTAGCCATCTGCGAGATCTTCCAGAAGCAGAGAGACAAAACCTGTATGAGTGGAGCATCTGCTACCTGTTACAGGCCCCCGACAGCTAGCAGCTGCCCGGCTATTCCAGGGGGTTAGTGGCCAAAGTCAAAACTACAAGATAATTTCAGAATAGCTTTCTTCATAGCACAGCCATACCAGCAGGATCTCCAAACAACGCATGAGTGAAGCATATCTGAGGCTTCAACATAGGTGTAAGTCCAAACATTTTTGTAAAAGGTATTCATCACTATGATTATAGAATTTTTTCCACAAATAGAGTCATTAAAATGAGTGTTAAATCGAGTAAAAGCTATTCAACAGGGTCCCACATGGGATAAAGTTCAGATTATGTTTTTAATGTCGTATGCCAGTGTTTCCCAGCCTGGTCCTCGAAGACCATCAGCTGGGAGGGAACATACATGTGGAGTGTCTGGAGGTCCCTGAGGTCTAGGTTGGGAGGAGGCCCCTGAGGTCTAGGTTGGGAGCGCTCGTCTTATGCTATCCCTCCCAGCTGCTGCCACGAACACTGAAGACTTCATTTAGTGATATAAAAACCCCATGTGAGAAGCACATGCTATGCAACCAACCAGTCATACGCACAGGAACGTAATAAATCATATGATAATCAGGAGCTCTGTGTGTGTGTGGCCGACGGTCACGGCTGGTTCCGTCTCCTGGACCTACTGCTCGCTCTGTTTCTCATCTTCTCAGTCTACCGGGTAGGAGGTCAGAACATAGCCCTCTCTGCTCTCACGCCATGCCTTTGTTCTGTAAACACACCAAAGCATGTATCCTGAATGGGAAGAAGGGGAAAAAAAATAAATAAAGAAGGTCCCAATTACAGATTTAGCGGTATCCTCTCTCCGGCTCTCCCACCTACCCAGACATCCAAAAACGATAATCAAGGCCCACTTGGAAAGCAAAACCGTGGAAGCCGGCCCTGGGAAGACCGCCTTCCTGTATGTCGAGTATCTGTCGTTACCCCGTTTCACTAGACTCCATCCAGGGTGGTGCCCAAATACCCAGGAATGAATACCACTGTGTCCCTCCGCAACAGAGAAATACCACTATGGAGATGATAATTATGTCATTATGGTGCAGATTTCCTTTCATCCCATCCTCGCCTTTGAACATCTCCCCCCTGAAGATGTGACAGACCGGGTGCATGTTCCTGTTTGAACACTAAGACAAGGGGTCCTTGTCGGGGGAGGCTGCATGGACTAATGAAGGCGATGGCGTGCGGGAACTAGCACATTTGCAGACAAGAGGCTTCTCTTTCACACGCTCTTACACTCACGCTCTTGGTATGGAGACACGGAACCCAATCCTGAACCCAGAACTAAGCCCAGCCCAAGTGCTAAATGAGAAGAATTGTATTACCTGGTAAATAGTCTGCAGGGTTTGCAAATTACCCCAACGCTTTTCATGTAGCTAATTTTAGGTTTATTATGAAATTATCCAGATTTGCCTTATGATTTATTGCGTGAGTCTGAAAATATGAGTGTCATGTCAGATGAATGAGAGTCGGAGTCCCTGTTCCTGCATCCACTGAGGCCTAAACATGTCGGCAAGACTCTACTCGGGCAGCATAGGCCCTGTAGTCGGAGCGGTAGCTTGGGACACTCACATCCATCGGGGAGAGGTTAGGATCTGCTGAAAACGGACGGGTGGAGTGCCAGGATGCCAAGGTGGGGGGCAAACCGGCGGCGTGTGCGGCACCAGGTGTGTTAATGGCGGCAGGTGACCGGAGCCTCGTGAGTCAGCCCCTCGAGGATACGAAAAGCCAGCGTCGCCTTTCCTCTCCTCATGCGAGCGGCCCCACAAGCCTGGCAAGTGCCTGCAGCAATTTCCCACTCCGCTAAAGCCGAGAGAAGCTGAAACAATGAATAAATAAACTATGGCTCACGCACGAGCCAGCTGGAGGACGGCCAGTACAGACACCTCCACAGTCCGGCGGCTCCAAAAGAGAGCGGAAGGGGCTCCTGCCGCCGGGGGCCTGTCGAGAGCCGAGCGGCATGGCTATTTCAGCTACGGTGACCCCTTCCAAGAGGGCATAAACCCCAGAAAAGGAAACGAGAACCTCAAGGCGATTCCTCGGCTTGGCTCTTACTAGGTTCTTCAGCTCTCCCAGGAGTTTGTACCTGGAGTGCTTTCAGGACCGAGAACACAGACGGAGGGAAGCTGGACGGGCCGTAGCCGTGACGGTCCGTGTGCCTGTTGTCCATTCGGGCTTCACAGAAACGACTCAGAGAGTCCAGTGACGCCCCGGTCAGCCTCATGACCGTGATTCGGGCAGAGAGGGTGCCAATACAGCACTTCCTAGGCACAAACGGAGATCCCAGATTCGCCCTAACCCCCCCCCCCTAAACCTGTGGTGTTAAACATCAAATGACAGAGGCTACAGTGACGGAGCAGGAATACACAGCCCACAGACTTCACACAAATCCTTCCTTCAAGAAAACGAAGAAATGATAGTGTAATGAAAGATGCCTTTGTTTTAATGAGTAGCGACAAATAATGCAGAATTACTGCGGGGGAGGGTGGGGGTGTCAATCCCACCGGAAATTCACCCAAATGTTTCACGGACATCCACACTAGATACGGGGCTGGGGGTTGTATAAATAATTTATGGCGTTCAAAGGAATCACACACACCTGGTGTGTTTCTAGCCCTGGTGAAAACCACAGCCATAACAACAAGCCAGGACTAACCCGGGGTGGGGGGGGGGCTGGCAGTGGAGGAGGAGACCACGTGCTGACCAGCAGGGGGGAGTCGTTTTCTGATATCTCCCATCAGTTCCCTGCTGAGAAAATGCACTGCATTTCTCCCCCATAACGCACTCTTCTTGTTTATTGATGTAATTCGGGGAGGTGGAGCGCTCTGTGGGAAGCCCACGGCAAGCGAGTCCTTCACAAACCATCTTTTTAAGGTTATAATCAAATGATCTGAACCACCGAACAGAATGAGCCTTACCGCCACTCGTTTGCAGGGGGGGATTCGTGGAAAAATAACTGGGGTTTTCCCCAAGTATGAATCAAAAGTTTCTGCACGCCGTGTTGCGTAGCACTCATCAGCACAGGGAACAAACTTCTCAGATATTACGGCACGTGGGGAGGTATATGTATACATGTGGTTCCCAGAGAAGAAATGAAGCTAAACAGAAACATTACAGCACCTACATCCAAATATTATTGTGACACAAACAGCCGTTTCCACAAAAGCAGCGAGCCATGAAGTCACTTCTGGGCTCTGGATTAACCGGGATTAACCTGTAAGGTTCAGCCTTGCATGACAGCTGGAGGTGGCAAGGGGCGGGGTGTTGGGGGGCGTCTTCGCACAGCCACAAAGTTCAGGGTATACACACAGTATATGTCACCCCGGTTACAGCCGCTGAGCGGTGACAAGGCTGAGTGGATGCAGCAAAAACACATAAAACAGGAAAGGACTGTTGTGCGATTAATTGTACAAATGTATCCGACTCTGAAACGTGGATTTGTGGAGGTCATTTCATGTTAGTTATGTGGGATTTTGGGGTAAAATTATACTGTAAGTTATATACTGACTACTATATTTAGCACCATTCGATGTATTGAATGTTCAATGTATTAAAGAAAATTCAATGTATTAAAAAAAAAATAACATCTATGATGATGAGCCTTGTGTTCTACAAAGTGGGTTTTGATTGGATAGTGTTAGAAAGCCAACACAATCCCAGGTTTCATCATAAGGGGCTATTCCACAAAGCAAGTTTAGACAGTTAGCCTCATAACTACAAAAAAATGCTGTCAGGAAACCCGATCACTGGCCACATATCACCCCCCATGGTCCAGCGGTTCTTCGGGAAGTTGCACGGATCCCTGTGGAGCCCGACTGCCTGAATTTAAGCAGGTAATTTGTTCTTGAAGTTTCCCTGTCTTACATCAGCCATGTGGAAGTGCATATTGCCACTCAGCCCGTCTGAGGGGGCGTGTTCTGGCTGGAGAGTCATGTCACTGCATACCCTCACCGACTGGAAGGACATGGGCCTTTCTTTAACGTGGGAGGGAGCCGGCCTCAGTGACCAACACTCCTCAGCTAGAGCTGCCGTATTAGTGATGAATTTGCTCTGATAAATGGTGCATATTAGTAACATAAGTAACAGATGGAGCAATAAAAAAAAAACACAGTTCCCTTCAAAACAACGGCAGAATTAGTAACAATAGCCCTAAGGAAAACATTTTAACATGGCCGTACGCTAAATATGTCCAGTAAAAAGGTCTCTCTAGAGTGCAGTCGCCCTTGGGATATTTAGTGACCCCAGGGTCGGCTCAATGACAGAGGTCTTGGCCCAGTTCCCTGTGTGTGTGTGTGTGTGTGTGTGTGTGTGTGTGTGTGTGTGTGTCCTCTAAAGCACCGCTGTCTTATCACCAGCAGGCTACCTACGTGCGTTTGCATGAGTTTGTATCCACTGAAGGACCGCCATCACTTTTTCAAAATGGTGCGCATGCTTGTCTGCTCGAGAGGCTGCAAAATCATCCCCGAATACAAACCTAAATAAATGTTCACACGCTCACTCACACACACACACACACACACACTGTGATTTTCTACGCCCCGTCGTACATCATGAGTGACTCAGAGCCCGTTTCCTCCCGACGCTGCGCGCTGCAGACCAGGCCGGGCCAATCGCTCTCACGCTGTGCCTGAACGGAAGAGCCGAGTCCCGCTCAGGGAATTAAAAACAAACAGCTCAGCAGCCAAGACTGCTGCGGGAAACCTGTTAGCGGGAGGCAGCCTATCAAACCTGTGATGAGGGGCGTCGCCGACGCGCCACGCGGACGGTGGTACTCACCAAGTACCCAACCTCCAACGGTGGGCATCCGCTGGAGAAACGGGGACACCGACCAGCCCCCCTCTGAATCCCCACGAGCTCTAGGCCAAGACCCAATGAGCACAAAGGTATGCGCGAAACTGCAAGGCCACCTGGGGATTGGTCAGTCTGTGGTACCTGCAGAAGAACTCTCCACACAGCCAATCAGAGCCGACTGTGCGAAACCATCAACTGCCAGGCCGGGGAGAGTGAGGCATGTCTCTTCCTCTTAGATGCCTCCCCCAAAATGGCTGTGAGGCCCGACACATACTTCCTACTACACGCCCTGCTCCACTTGCGACGCAACAGGCTGAGCGGAAAAACTCAAAGAAGGCAGGACTGACGTACCCACAGCCCACCTCCGGGCGGGCAGGTCAGGACCACCAAGAATCCAAAATAAAAAAACACAAATTTATTGCATTCCAGCAAAACATCAAATGGACATGAAACCTAGTAGTACAAGTACTAGTTGTGCTACTAGCAATAGGCTAATTATTGTAGAGTATGCCTGTCTCTTTAAATTTTACCATGAGTAATGTTGACGATTCACCCCCCCCCAAGACACCTGTGCCAGGCAGGCATGGTCGCTGTGAGGAAACGGCCAGCGTTTGTCCCCAGGAGCCACAGGCCACCTGATTCCGGGCTTCCGGCCGGCCCTCGAAGGCCCATTCACGGAGCTCGCAGGCCCATTCAAAGCGCCGGGGCTTTTCGCTGACCCCCCCGCCCCCATGCTGACGCCCCCCCCCCCCCGCTGTCCGCGCTCATTGTGCCATTGTTTCCCAGCCGCCGTTGCTGTTCCCACACCTTTTAGGCGCACGGCCCTCTCTCGCAGGCTCGCGCACTGGCACTTTGGTCACGTCACAGTGGCACTTGGCCTAACAAGCGTGTGAAACGCCAGATAAACAGGCATGGAGGGGAACTGTACGCCATTTCGACCCCTGCCTCCACTGCCTGCAGAATGCTCCAGTGGGTCACCGCTGCCCTGGGTGGCCCACTGACAATCTATTGCCCCCGCCCATCCGACCCCCATGCACCAGCAGGTATCACTGCACGGACTAGAGCCATTCATTACAGATTCAAAAGCGTAATCCGTCAGGAATAACCGGTTTGTTAATGGTTTGACAAGATAAGCATTTCACTTGGCTCGGGGTATCTTGCGACACTTACTCACACCCGTCACCGCAGATGTTCTCGTAACGACCCGGGGCAGAGGGCCCAACGCAAACGACCCTGACTGTATATACCGGAAACCAGAGGCTGGCCAAGGGAACCTTTATGTGCATAAGTAACAGAAGAGAAGGGACTGGAGGCTGGGACACTACCAGATCTCTAGCCAGCGCTGGAAGGTCAGGGTATGAGTCCGTTTTCTGAATGGATAAGTTTGTGTTCAGTCTGGTGTACACAACGCTGTTCTGGGGATGAGACCACCCACGAGACCCTGCTGCAGAGGGACCCCATTCATTGATGCACTGGAGGGTGATGGAAGTCGCCCATTTCCTCTGAGTGAGAGACACTCAGCGACTACCATGTGGCACATGTGAGCAATGCATTTCACCTGGCAGTACGTATTAATATGATTTTATACAACAACGAGCTCATTGTAAGGGAAGAGTTGTTTTGCGAGATTTTGCGCCAAGACCTGCAGGGAACCTCTTCCCGTTGCTTTTCAAAGGCTTTCAGGAATGGGTGTGTGCTGACGGTTGTTGGGTCAGTTCCCAATGGTTGGGGGGGGGAGCTGGTGTTTTGAAAGCTTTTCCCCTTAATCACATCTCAAGAGGTTTAGGTTGTCTCTCACACTGCTCCTCAAATATGCAAGAATCCACAAGACAAGCCTCTCCTAACCCTCCCAAAATTCCCTCTCAACGGGGACCAACTGCACTTACTCCAGGCATGTGGGAGTCCATGTTTGCAAACGACTTATGAAAAACACACACACACAAATTTTAGCAGATCACACGTCCTCAGAGAAATCACTTCAAAATGTCTTACACGGCACAATAAAAACACTTCCAAAGCAATTCCACGATAAATTTGTGCAGCTATCGCGGTTCCCGTCACTTTCAGTAGCTATGTCACGTATTTGTCAGTCACTTTAAACATCCCCCATCTCTCAGACCCTAGAGGGCTAGATTACCCAATCCTCGAGCTCCACATCTAAAAGAAGGAAACTTACTGAACACAAATACTGCCCTCAGCCACCCTAATGTCAAGTTAGTTTCCCTCCTTCAGGCAATGAAGCTGCCACTCACTCAGTTTCAGAGACACACTATGTTCCTATTACACCATAGCCATCACTGTGAATGACATTCTGGACAGCACTGAACAGGAAATAAAGACGTGACAGCCGTTTGAGGCCGTCAAGAGCACTGTGTATTGGAGTACCGTCCAGAAGACGAGCTAGCGTGTGGGCGGAGCCGGCCGGCTCTCGACAGCTCACAGCTATTGTTCTCGCCATATGTAACATACACCATTCTCGCCGTGATGTCACAAAAGGCGGGTGGCAATCTATTTTGGGAAAGCGAAATAGGAAATTCTGTGACATAACACTATTGATTTATGTATGCTAGATAAACAACGATCACTCCGTGTAGTATGGTTGTATACATTAGTGCGTGCCATACTAAACCAGATTCAAGGCAAGATCACTATGTAACTTCTACATAATCCCAGAAGTGAAGCGATTTCAAACTGAATCATCATAACCAGACAAAATAAAGTTTGGAGGTCATCAGACGGTAAGATGTAGGCCTCTAGCCAAAGGATCAGCGGTGTCTTGCAGTGGAGAACTCACAGGCTTTTCATGAAATATCTAACTTACACCATCAACAACATAAAAAACTAAAGTATCATTTTCGCACATAGATTTGCCTGTGGTTTAATGCTAATGCTCAGAACTGGGAATTGGCCTGTTTCAGTTATGGAAAGATTAGTGTTTCAGTTCTTGTTTACATGTTTTCTTCAATACTGCATTTTCTGAGGGCAAGCGTGTGAACGCACACAGTGACCCCAAGGCCCTCCCAATACCCACATGGCTCCCACTACTCTTCCCACCCAGTGTAACCACTTATGTCCTACCTATATACATTCCTCCCCACCTCCCCTGTCCATCTACGTTTTGCACCATGTCTCGCATGTTCTGGCGAAGCCCCAACTCCCCTTTCATTTTCACATGTGCCAGCACATTGTGTTAATAACAATAAAAATTGAATTGAATTGAATTGATGCCAGTTCCTGAGCCATGTCAGAGTGAAGATGCACACCCAAGAAGGAGGCAGCTGTCAGAAGGGGGGGGGGCTTGCCTATCTGACCTAAACACCTAGGTTAGAAAGAGGAGGAACCCAGGGGAGCAGCCAGGGATGGCAAGAATCTCACATGAGGGCGTGTAGGGGAGAAGAGCGAAGTGTGGCTATTAGCTGCAGTAGCTGGGACCGTCAGCACTTTGGCAGAGGGGTGATTAATTACACTGAGCTCATTTCTGGCACGCGGTGTGTCACTTGGTTGGCAGAGTGACACTGAGAGGTCTTGTCTTATTCTCCATTGGTTCTGAAAAAGAACCATCTTAATTGGTTCCATGGTTTCATAAAAGGACCCCTTCTCATTGGTCCCTTAAATCAGGCCTTATCATTGGTCCCATGAAAGAGTGCTCCTAATTGGTCCCTTAAGGAGCCAGTCGCGGGACAGTAACGTACCCAAATTGCATAAGTGAGCGTTACTAGGGCGACTGTGTCTAGATGCAGTGTGCTCCAGGGAGAACCTTGTTTTCTTGGGTCAGGTGCTGGAGTCAAGGCATAAGCACAAGGTTTGTGCGCGCGGAAATGTTTCCAGCGCAACGGCAAGGCTGGTGTCATGACAGCCTTGTGCCAAAGTAGAGAGCTGCTGGGGGCAGGTCCAAATAATCAGTGCCAAGCACGTAGGCACACCAACTGGCACACGTTTACAGGACTACATGGGAACAAGCACGCGTCACTCACACAAACAGCATAAAGGCACAGACACACAGGGCATGACATCACAGTACACATTATGAGAGCCCCAGTGAATAATTTGACTGCACTCCGCTCTCCACGCCGCGATCAGAGTTGCCCCCTCCGGGATTATTTGTCTACCGGGTATCACTGAACAACCAAGGAGGGGGATGAAAGAGAAGAATACAAAAGAAAATGAAAACCCACTCTTTCCTGCTGAAAACACGGGCCAAGAGTGCTCTAGAGCAGCATGCAGGGACACATGAAGTGGCCCTGAATGACACGGCCTTTGATGTCTGCCTCGGCCTCTCCACGCTTCTTTCATATACAGCCAGCTGTGGCCCAAACGCCGTTCAGACATCAAGACTCTCCGTTCCCCTCTTCCACTGCTGCTCCCATAAAGGCAGGTGTCCCACGTACAAGGTCGTCGCCCCGTTCTGCTTTGACGCTAATCTGTCCTCCCAGGTCAGGATGCTAACCGACACCACTCCCCAATGAGGGAGGGAGGTCCGCTCCGCCGGTGACCCGCAGAGGCCCAGTGAAAGTTGCTGAACTTTGAATAAATGTACAACAGGCCTCAAGAAGAATTCCGCTGAAAATGCACACACTGCAGTTTGGGGCCAGCAACAATGTGGCATATTATCATGGGCAAAGGTTAATCAGAAAGCGAGGAGTGAAGTAAACAGCCACCCCCCCAAGGGCCGACATCGGCCCCAGGAGGGCAGGCATCATAAAAAAAAATAAAAAAAAACAAACAAAGCATAAAACCATAAAAAAACACCATCAGCCCCAGGGGGGCAGACACCATTAAAAAAAAAAAAAAAAAAAAAACTGAACACGAAAAGGTACAACAGGTACACTTCAGGCTTGTACACATCATCTGCAAAACACCTTACTGACTAATTTGCTTGTGACCCAAGCTTCAACTCCACCCTGAAAAATGCCCAGATCCTGGAGTGTGCCATGTTTTGCATCCGGTTGAGTGCAGATGACAGTAAAGCCTGCTACTGGCGATGGTATCACTTCTTAGTGCCAACGTCAACATCTACTCAATGTATGCAGTAAGAATGCAGCCGGATACAAGTTACCATGCTAAGATAAAATCACTTGAAAATAAAAATTCTAACCATGCATCCATCCATCCATCTCCCAAACACTTATCTTAATGAGGTTCAAAGTGGATGTTGAACCCATCCCCAGACTGCACAGGGCACAATGCTGTAATACACCCAAGATGGGATGCAGTAACTTCTATCCAATTTTCCATAAAACCACCAGAACAGCACGTGATGGAAAACAATTTAAAGTTTTCTGCATGTATCCTATCACTCAATCACCTGTGTCACTTGGACCGTATATTAAAAACAGTCAAGCTAGTCTGTCCAGTTTGTCCCAAATTGGTGCAAGCGTGCTGCATTATGGGAAAATAGCATCATCTTTATCAAGATGGAAACAGACTGACTCTTCTCGGTAGGTCTGGCCAGAAGCCTGGTGATGTCCTCTCTCACAAGCCAGACACCCCACCCAAAAACCCCCCCCCCCCACCCCCCCCCCCCCCCCCCCCCCCCCCCCCCCCCCCCCACCCCCCGCCCCCCCCCCCCCCCACCCCCACCCACGCCC
>JAODKM010000016.1:15967554-15983791 GCA_026780845.1 Petrocephalus sullivani | reverse complement strand
ACACTTTTTTTCAAAAGGAAAACGCCCGCCCCTTTCCGGGAGGGCTGGCCAGAAGCCTGGGGGTTTCCCCCCCCCCAAACCACACCCCCCCCCCAAAAACCCCCCCCCCCCCCCCCGTCACTGGACTGCACGTGACATCAGAGGGGACATGCACAACCCTAACAGCCAAATGACGGTAAGCTTGGCTGAAGACCCCAGACTGGAACTCCAGCTAGCTGACCCGGAAACGAGAAACACAACCCAATGCCTCACATGCCGTAACAGAGGCAGCCAGGCAGCCTTCATTTATAGCACAACAAGAAGGAGAAGGCATTCCCCCCCGTCTCCCAGACTTCCTGTAACATGAAAATCTCATCTGCCGTCCTCGTCTGTCGAGACCCAAAGCGAGGCAGGAATCATCTAAGCGGCCAGGGTTCAAAACCGAGGTCACGGACCACACAGCGCGCACGCTGGCAGCAGAAGCCAAATGCTGATTTGTGTTGGCACTGCCCAATTTTCTACCACTTGACCTGAGTCTAAAACTCAATAACATTACTTCCACTTGAAGAATGGCACTAACCATTACATGAAGATAAAACTAAAGCCGACTTAATTCAATTAATTCACGCAGGATCACGACTCCCCCAAACTGGCTGCGACTCGGGCTGTTATGCTCGGGGGGCTCGTGCCGCTGATCCCCGCCACCTGCTCGGGAGCGGCACACCTGGCGAGCCGCACTGCAGTAGAAACGGCTCCCGCCGCAAAAGTGCCAGCTGATGCGAGGTACCAGGATGCAGGAAGATAGGATGCAAAGCAGGAACCGTCACTGCAGGCCCAAAGAAGTGCAGTTCAGCCTTTCAGTCAGACTCCCACGTTATGTCTGCGATTTATACAGTAGGCGGCTCTCAAAATGTACTGACTAATTAAAATTTAATTACTTCAGACTGTTACAAGCTCAGTTAAAATAAATAAATAAATTAACTTTTTTATTTATCACCGGTGAATAGTTAAGATCATGCAAAAAAAATATACAGGCCTTTTCAACAGTTCCTTTTTATACATTTTCTTTTAATACATTTTATATATTAAAAATTTCCATACATCCAATAACCCAACTTCTGAAGCATAAAAGAGAATTAAACTGAGCATTTGGAAAAACCAAGAGGACAAAACCCGGGATCTGGCGTCTCAGATCCGCATACAGCATGGTAACAATAATAAAGCAGTAAAATGACATGCTGTGTACGACTCTCCCAACGTGAGATTTGTTCACACGGAATGAAGAGCTTTCTGGCAGACGGGGCCCCTCCCAGAAGGCAGGAGTGCAGACCGACATGGAAGCACACACCCCAGGGCCCCGATCCGCAGACCCTACTGTCCCTCTGCCAAATCCATTTCTATGCAGCGATATGACTGGCCTCTTTCACTGTATATCTGATTACTTTTTTTCCTCCCCCAAGAAAGCTTTTTGTTAAATGGCTCACCATAAGATGCTGAGGCGGAGATCAAAGCAGCCCGGCTGCCTCTTGAGGGCAGCCGTGTCATGGGCCCCATCGCTACGGCAAGCTGGCCCCCCTTTGCCGAGCTCAGCACTCCAATTATGATAATGCGCTCCGATGATAATGAATTTACAAGGTCCCGTTATGGAAGAAGAGCCCGAATCGTAATCAGTACCGATTTTACGTAAAACCGTTGGTCGACATTCCAAAATGTAGCTAGAATTTTTTTTATTATTATTATTATTATTATTATTAGGTTGACAATGATTTTGGAATTTGGCACGTAAAATTTTCCTGTTGACCGTCAGGGCGTACAGTCACAGTTTTTAGATACATAATTATGCTTGGAAACCAAAACATCTACTGCGATCAAACAACAGTATCATTTATGAGCAAAAATATTTTTCCACAGTTACAGAATTAAATCATTTTTGGATTGTTTTGCTCTCACCCCATGACACCACCTAACTCCCGAGACCATTCATCTGGAATATTTTGAATAGCTCTGATTTAACATTCCTCTAGCAAATAAAAAGCCACAATATATTAAAGGGCCGTTATCCCCGGAAAATAGCGACATCATTCTGCAAAGGAACAAAACAGGCGGAACTTCGTCCCGTTCCTTCAAAGCAGTTCTCTTTTCTCTCAGGTACATACAGGTCAACAAAAACTGAAGATTAACCATTTCTCGGTTTATTTTTTTCCGCATGTTACGGGTTAATAGTTGAAACCATGTTTGCTTTTTCCCCAGGTTTCAGTCAAGAGCTAAATCCTGTGCAAACTGAACAATGGAAATTTCACCACAGCTGGTTACTCATTGTTCATCATACTATTTTAGAGAGGCTGGGTAGTAGCGGTTTATGACATCAAGGGTAAGTTGAACTCAAGCAAGTGCTTATTTAAAAAAAATGGCTAATTATTCTCTCCCTCACCCCTCAGTCTAGCCGTTGCAGTTCGCCCAAGCTTTGGTTAATCCTACGCTACAAACACCAGCTCAAGCATAATCTACTTCACAAGAATATTCATTTAATTACCACCTTCAGTCACCAATTAGACCCCCCTCAATAAAAACCAGGATGAAAGGCAGCGCCAAGACCCAACAAGCATTTTATCATCTCCATGCGAGTTCGGTTATGAAACATGGTTTCCCATCACGGCCGTGTTCCAGCTTAATAGGGGGGGCTGTGGGACGCCGTGGCACTGCGGGGGGGGTACAGTCACTCCTTTGTTCTCCCCAGGCAGCTTCCGGAAAGTGCTTTACAACACTACTCCGCTTCCTCGTCGCCAGGGCGCGCGCACACACACACACACACACACACACACACACACACACACACACACAAAAGCCGAGATGCCCAGCTAGGGGGCGCCGATTGGCTACCGTGTGTCTCCAAGGGGCGCAGTTTCTCTGTACAAGGTTTTTAATGACAGTCGTCCCGTCTACTGTGCCCTTTTCGGCTGCGGGAGCGATAAGTCCGCCGTTAATAACTAAGCCGAGCTGTGTAAAACCACCGCAAATCTCACACCAGCACCCAAGTCAGGTCAGCCTCCATATCCATAATGAACACATGACACATACCCGGCCCACACTTAGGCAAGCCCAGCGATCCCAAAGATGCCAAAGCATTTCCCAACCATGGTAAACCAATTACCTACTTTCCAGGAGATGATGCATGCCATGTTTTCACGGGAGTAGCTCGAAAACCTGGTTATAGGCGCAGAGACAACAAGCCCGTGGCCCCAGAGTGAAAATCCCAGGACCTCAAACAGTGGCTCCATTGAGCCCAGATAAGACAGATAATCTGGGAGGACCGTGTCCACAACCTTGGTGACAGCCCATTGTTTTGGTTTAGTCCACAGCAGCTCCAGGCCAAGAAGGGGAGCGATATCCACTCTGCTGCCATTCTCAGTCTGTCACTGCAGCGAGTGTAAGGCAGCCGCGTTTCTCAAGCCGGAGCTCTGGGACCCCTAGAGGGTCCAGCTCCCGGTCAGACAGTCCACATTTTTGCACTGAAGGGAGGAAAAAAACCAAGGACTGGCCTGAGAAGCACCGTAAGGAGGTATGCTTCTGTGAGCGGGGTGCATCTTGGTGCCATTCATAGTTTTACAGATTTCAGGTTTTTAAATCTGTGAAACTGCACATCACAGAGAAGTTCACTCTCTGTTTTTTTTTTTTTTTTGCACAAACTTCTACCCTACTGGAAAGGTCTTCAAAAAGCAACGATATGGCCACCAAATGGTGCACACAGGCACCAGCCCGATCGTGCACTGGATACCAGAAACAAGTGCATAATAAGTCATGTCACCATGCTGCACCCAGTGTGCATGCGTGCACACACCAGTGCACACACCAGTGCGCTCAAAATTATGACTTCCCAGACTCTTCTGTGTAAGCCTCGTGATTGACAGAATAATATATCCAGCTAAACAGTTACTGTCCTTGTCACCATCACCAGCAGACAGTAGCCGTGTTCATCACACGCGCATTCAGGCACACCTGAACGGCACATCGCTGCAGGCCGGTAGATCCGGGACTTGTTACATAACCAAAGCCAGCTTGGCTAACCGGTGTCTAGCTCTCACCTTTAGTGGCAATTGCTCCTGTTCTGACCACAGCGGTAATTTGATTACCCTCAACTGCCATTAAGTCAACAGGATCTGCCAGCAATACAGTTTGCCTGTAAATGATTAATGTGATAAAAAAAAAAACACCAAAGCAAAACCAAACTGAAAAATCGACCCGCTTTCTGTACTCTGTGTCCCATTCCATAAATGTTAAGGCTATTTGGATTCTGCTACGCCATTTACAGCATACCATGTCTCCGTTCAAATACAAGTTCCAAAGCAGGACATAATTCATTAAGCCAATACTGAATAGCTACAAGTGAGAAAAAAAAAACTGATTTTGTCCCAAGTCCAACCAAACAGTCACCCAACATCCTTTTTCAACCGAAACGTCATAGAATATTAACTTACAGAACCCATTATCCCATTACGGAACGCAGTATAAGCTTTCCACTGCTGGTGTAGATACTTCTAGGAGTTCTCCAAGTTATTATAGACTAATTAGTGATTAAAGTTCTGAATATTGCAGATATGTATGATCTAGCAGAAATTCTTTGGAGGGCGTGGATTTAAGCAGCACTTGGTCCAGGTTATAAACGCTAAACGTGACCCCTCCACCCCAGTTCAGACCCTGCAATTAGTCCTCGTTTTGCATGGTTTCTCGAGGAGGGTTATGGAAGCGCCATATAGCTCATCCCTCTTCAGAGTCCTGCCTTCCTCAAGCCCGGCCACAACCTGATATGGGCAAATATCCTCCTGGGACTGAGGTGGAGCTGTAACGCATGCAAAGCCAAAGAGAAGGGCGTCTTCCCATGATGAGCTATACTGCTTCATGCCCAAGATTTTAATTACATTCTTACATTAAAATGATTGGCATGAAAGTCACAGCTGTGACAAATGTCAAACTTCAGGGTCCTGTTGACTCACTCAGATGTTTTTGCCAATAGCTTGGTCCAAAGCCTGAAGAACCTCCAGTGCACACAGTGATAACAGCTTGCCGATTCAGTCAGAGGACAGACAGTGTATCACAGCAAAACACCTTACTTCACATCACAATGCTTTCATCCTGGTGCTGAAGACCCACACAAACAAAAAGCCAGGAAATGGATATAGGCTTTCAATTTTAGAACGCTTTATGAGCATTTCGGCTTACATCTGAACAAAGGTATAGATCACTGCAGGTCATTCGTGAAGCAAATTGCCGAGCGCTCGTTCTCGGCCTCGTTGAGGTCACAGATGTACAACCAATGACGTTCTGGAAACGTTCTGAAGCATCCCACAACTGTGCCTCTGCCTTTAATCAAGTTAGTGAGTTTCTTAGAAGACAGACCCACCAGAGGAAAAGCAGAGAGTATGGAGGGGAGGATCGGCTTGGCGGTGTTCCCACATAGAGCCTGGAGACAAATGTTCAACAGGGAGAACATCTAAACCAAGTCTGCAGCATATGGTGAAAGGGGGGCCACATCTACACACTGCAGGAAACAAGGTCCAGTACTGCCCCCTCAAGCCACTTTTTTCCACAGAAAGGTTTTAACTATAATAAATTGTCAAAGAAAAGTGGTTTCAGGAATAGTACTGGTGACTGGGACTATAGGAGCAAATCTGGTAAGTACCTGGTAAGCATAACATCACTGGAGTAAATGCAACTATGCATTTTGAAAGGTTTGCCGCCCTGTTCCGAGATGAATATTCATGATCGCAGATGCTGGCATGTAAACATTGCACAGCAGCCCCAACAAAACACATCTAACAATGTGATTGCAGGAGTTTCCCGAGATGCACAATCAAACAAGCACGCGGCTTTTCTAGCCTCTAGTGAAAGTAGCGCGCGTTGTTTTCCCAATTTAAATTCACATTCATTCATAAGACTAGTCTCATTTTATTCTGTCACGGGCTCCAGGGACCGGCGAAAAGCCATGCTTCATGGAGTTTCCAGACAGTGAAGAATTATAATACTTGCAAAATCCGAATATAAAGATGTATGGCTACCGTTCGTGGTTACTTAAGCACAATTAACTGCGAACGTCTATCAGCATAGAGTGCCAAAAGCACAAAGGAGTTTATCGAGGGCCGGTCACATTTAATCCGTGTAACAAATGATTGTTTGTTCACATGCAACATGCAATATTCAAGGTCTGACAGAGACGTACGGAGCGAGAGACAATGCTGACAAAACTACATGTCAATACCCATTGAAATCAACTTAACGCCTCCGTGCGTTGGTGACAGCTGTCCGACGTCCACAGAACAGGGCTGTCAAACTCTAATTTAAAATCTTTGCAGGAATAATGTTTCTCCAAACGTAATTTCGAACTTGTCATTGGCTCTATTGACATTTTATTCACCGTGCGTGCATTTTACCCTGCAATTCAGTACAGTACTAAAGAAAGCATTATGTTAACTGGACGAATGGCTCGGAGACCATTTTCAAAAACCTGCTGGTTTTGGCTTTAGTTTTTGTTGCGTTTCTTTTCCTACAGGTTCATGTGTTCGTGTGCAATCGGGCACTTAAAAAAACCAGGATATTAGTCATTGCCTCCAAATTGACCAAAATGGATTTAACAACACAGCATGCCCTTCAAACAAATAAGAAGCATGATGTTAAATAGGAGTTTCCGCCAGATTTCTTAAAATTATAATATCCAGTGAATGTGATCATAGCTCTTACCGCCTATAGATGCAGTCCAGCAGCACGGTATAAAGCAAAAGAAATAAAGTTCAGCGACCCAGTCCACCGCTGTCTTCATGTTCCGATTGCAAAAGACGCACAAGTCTCTGATTAGAGAAAAGCACCAAAGCCCCGATCGTAGCCGACGGTCATGCTTCTCGGGGGACAGTGCCGTGCATGCTATCGATCTGCACGCCAGAACACTTCGCAGGCTGAAAGTAATCTTACAGCTTTGTAAAATAATACAGTGTATACCAATTGCTTGCCAGTGTATTTTAAAATGCTGTCCTGACTTGCAAACAGGAAAGAAGGCAGCGCAGTCCTTTGCTGGGAATAAATAAGAGAATGCCGGGTAAAATGCGCCGAGCTTTCTGTTAAAAGCTTCGCTCTGAAACATTCACGCCTTTATAACGACCGATTAGAGAATGAAAGGGAACGTAGGAGGCAGATCCGTAAAGACGCGTCCAAACGAGCCGGACCGAGAGCGTAGCGAAGCCGACAACCTGTGCTCCGGCCGATCGCGGCAGTGAGTCCGAAGCGCGACTGTGCGCGGCGCACCGCCTGCGGCCAGGAGGCGTAACCAGAACAGGTACGCGGACCATTCGCTGGCTCATGTGACCGTACGGCTCACTCTCCTAGCTAAAATAATTACCGGGACGCCTTAATAAATTATAATGATAGCATCAGTTACCTTATATTTTATAATAGTACACTTATTTCTAATAATAAAAGTGCGTTTTTCTTCTATGGTCAATATATGGTTATTGCATTTTTCTTTTATGATTATATTAAATTTACGTCGCTATTATATTATTTGACTAGGGGTCCCCGTATAATTAATTGGTTAAAAAGATAATTAATTACACAAGTGTGACCCGTTTTAAGTAGCCTTCCCATAAGCGCGGCAGGGTACGTGTCGTAATGGATGAAAGGGACCAAAAAACAAAGGAGGGATAAGACGCGACTTCGCGTCAGTCAGCGGGCGACTTTTAATAAATGTAGGGACGGGCGGATTTACATTGGGTTCGACTCGCCTCCCATCTGTCCGCTTAATCTGCGCCATGAATCGGGGACTACCCAATTACATGGGGAAAATGCATGGGGTGACGCTGAAAACAGATTAAGCTTGTGGGGTTAATTAAAACCAAAACGTATCTATCAATCCGATTGGGTTACACAACTCCGAGACGGCACAAATAAGTAATCCGACAAAAGAAATTGACTTCGTGCCTTCTAATGCCCTCCATATGTTCAGTACAGCGTCTGATTAACCGCACAATCGCAGCATGAGTAAGACGCCTCTGATTGTCCCAAGACTCATTTACAACTATTCATTATCAGTTTATTCATATATTCATACTTAATGAATTTCGTAAACCTCTTCTCTAAATATCGTGTATTCTCTTTTAGTACTCTATATACTATTATATAAGTATAATATCTTTATTGTTAGTTGCTAAACGAAAGTTAAGAAACATAATCGAACTGGAAGAAGCACAATAGTAGTTCAGTTTTCTAGGAGTGAAAACGGTACAGAATATGTAAGAATGTGATCCAAATTACTCTCAAATTTCAAGTCCTATGTATATTAAGGCAAGCTGCCCCCTGCAGGACAGGTACATGCATTCCAAAATTTTTATTTATTTACATCCGTAGAAATACTTGTTTTATTACATTTTCATATTAACCTACTTGAAACTGTAGCTGTTAACAAAACTGAAATATAAAACACAAACATAAAAAGAGAATGACATAAATCCCATCCCAATATATGAATAAATTAAAGATGTGTAATCATGAAATGGCACGTGGATACTCACTGTGTGTAACTGCCTGGTGGATTCTGCATTGTGGATATTTTCAGTAGCATGCTATCTCAATCTATTATCACATGAAATGCAAATTCCAACACAGGGAAATGAGAGGTGTTTAGTTGTACAGTAATACAGAACATCCAGCATCTCTGTGGTTTTTGGTAATTTGGTGATTTTCTTTGCACATTACAGAAATGGGATCCATTTTTGGCAGCACGGCAAATTGGAAAACATAAGCAAATAGCTTTGGATTTGGGGGTGGGGCGTCGCCCTGCCTGTGTAGCACTGGACAGGAAGTGAGGAGCAATGTGATTAGACTGAGTGATCTAAGCTGTCTGAGTCCTTCAGCAAAGGTCAGGACGCCATCCTAACTGGAGGCCTTTTCCCTCTGTGACGGGCTCTCCTCTCCATCAGCTGGAAATTACCCAAGGCCCAATCTCATAAAATTAAGAGCATTACAATTATGAAAAAGCATCGTGGGAAAATTTAAGGTTACTGAGGGACCATGCGTCTGACAAAGACGTTTCACAATGAGGTTCAGACTTCACCTAAAGAACAGATCATAACCCGTGTGGATCTGGGCTTGTAGACGCAAGCGTCAGGCTTGAGGTACTGCCTCCACCTGCACCGTTCAGATGAGACTGGAGTCAGCGGGGGCTGGGAATGGGGATGCGCTGACTGAAACTGAATGATGACCATCTTCCTTTCAAGGAGAGTGGCTCTGTCCCTGGAGAGAGAGTAGATGTGTATGAGCCCCCGAATGAGGGGGGTGGGTCAGATACGCTCGAGAGGTCCATTATGCCTTAGTACAATGTAAACAGACCCCTCTCAAAATGACATGCACACTTTTATATTCTGATATTAGTGACTTTCCCAATGACAGTCATTTTAATCCAATTAACAACAACAATCCCAGAACCCTCTGGCAAAAAAAATAATACAGATCAAAACTGAAAGTTTAGGCAGAGGAAGATGTAAAAAGGGGTTTGTTTTGCATCTTTTAAGGATCAGGAAGCATAAACGTACAAACACAAACCCGAACATGGTCCGATGCCCAGCACCCTCATTCTTGTGAAGCTATAATTAACTCGCCAAGGCTGACCACCTTGTCATGTCAGAAGCCATTTCTCTGAAACGCACAAAGGAGTCATTAAGTTTACAGTCAATCGTCATGAGAAAACACTGTAATAATTTTGTATTTAATCTTGAACCCCCCCCTCCCCCACACACACACACACACACACACACACAAGCCAAAAGTATTGGGACCTCTGCCTTTACGCACACGAACTTTAATGACATCCCATTCTTATTACATAAGCTTTAATATGGAGTTGGCCCACCCTTTGCAGCTATAACAGCTTCAACTTTTCTGGGAAGGGTTTCCACAAGGTTTAGGGGTGTGTTTTCAAAGAGAGCATTTGTGAGGTTAGACACTGATGTTGAACGAGAAGGCATGGCTCACAAACCTGGGAGCATGAAATTGTCCAAAACTGGTCAAATTGTGACAATCTGACACGTAATTAGTTGACCTCGTACTGGAAGTTGGAAGCCAGCACCACTCTAGACACAAACATATGAGGTTATGATGCCAAAGTCATGATGGGACAGGAGAGAACTAGTTATTAATGAGACATTAAACTCTTTTATATCTCAGTCAATAAAATAGACAGTAAGATTTTTTTTGGGGGGGTAAGACTTTTCCCATTTTTAGCTTACTCAAACACTGCCATAGCAAAACTACATGTAGATAATTAAACTTGTTAATTGAAACATGTAGGTACAAATATCTGATTTAATGATTAGTAGAAAAAAGGATTTTAATGGTATCGATAGATACTCAAGATTATATTTTCAAGATAAGGATAGGAACTGGACCACAAAAGTGATATTACACCATCATTAGTTCCAACAGGTAATTCTTTATATGTCTTATTAACACCATTTAAAGGCTGGAAAGACTGAGCTCTATATATTTGCACCACTTGTTAACTCTACTAGGAACTGAACATTCATAGTGAATGTGTGTCTGTAGAGAAATAAATGTAACCATTCTTTAATAAAATCTTCAGGTAGTGTTTTTTTTAGTTTTATAGCAAAACAGCCCTGCCTTCTATTTTCACAGTACAGTCTTTATGTTTTATAATTAAATAAGAGTTTGCATTTTGTAATTTGATGTTTTATTGAGTTTTAATTCATATTTCATATAATAAATTAGGGCGGCGTGGTGGTGCGGTGGTTAGCACTGTCACCTCACACCTCTGGGACTGGGGTTCAAATCCTGCCCGGTTCCATGTGTGTGGAGTTTGCATGTTCTCCCTGTGCTGTTGTGGGGTTTCCTCCGGGTACTCTGGTTTCCCCCCACAGTCCAAAGACATGCTGAGGCTGATTGGCGTTGCTAGATTGCCCATAGGTGTACATGTGTGAGTGAATGTTGTATGAGTGTGCCCAGTGATCCTGGGTTGTTCCCGCCTCGTGCCCGTAGCTTCCGGGGTAGGCTCTGCGACCCTGTTCGGATAAGCGGGTTGGAAAATGGATGGCTGGATTACAAATTAGTTATGAAATAAACAAACAGTACATATTGAAGGTCTTTCTCTGGCATTGCAATCTTCAGTTTAGTCATCAAATGTGTATGCACTGTAAACAGGGATTCTGAGGTATCCAGAGTAGAGGGTTGCAAAAAAATCATCATACTCAAACCTCTGACAGACTTTTTTGGCATTCTGATCCATCCCTGTCGGCTCTTGACCTTTGTAAAAAAAGACGACTAAACTCCTGAAAACCACCCCTACCTGAACACTGAGTGCTCCCAGCAAAACATAGGTGACCAGAGAGAGGAGAATCATGATTTTCAGCTGAACTATCAGGAACACATGTGCTTTAAATACTCAGTAACAATTCTGTGGGTATGGCCTAGCATCACACAAGTGTCATGCTGAGTGTCACGTGAGCTGGGGCGGAGCAAAGGGCCACAAAGTGGTTGGCCACGTGAATTCAAAGAGTGGGGACAGCGCATGCTGAGGGGCACAGTGTACAGAAGTCACCAACTTTCTGCAGAGTCAATAGCTACCGGTCACGTCCTTCCCGTTTGATCCCCCTGTATGCCACGCCCCCTCGTCGCCCTCGCGTGGAATCCCAGTGTTTCCCAGCTGTTTCCAGTTCACGTCTCATCAGTGGTGTATTTCAGTCTGCGTTCACGTTTGTTTCCCCAGTCTTGTCATTGACGTCTTGTGGTGAAGTCTCGTTGACGTTGCGTGTTGCCCTATCCTGATCCAGCGCTCAATAACGCTCCCGACCGGGATATTTTCCCAACCCTGCGTTCACCTTTTCCTTTGCCCATGACACTACCAGTGTTGAGCACGTTACTTTAAAAAAGTAATGAGTTATAGTTCCTAGTTACTTCTCCCAAAAAGTAACCGAGTTAGTTACAGCATTAAAAAATTAACTAGTTACCAGGGAAAGTAACTATTTCGTTTTCTTTTTCATATTTTTTTTAATGTACAAATATGTCAAAGAATTTGGATTCCCTCCCCCTTTAATGGAACTTTAAATTCAACTGTTCAATTATTTGTAATAAAATTAAGTATTTTATTGTTGCTGTGGGACAATGTGAGATTGGAATTGCTTACAACTGATGTGGAGAAACACTTTCTTTTAACATTTAACATTTACGTTCTTGCCTTCCCTCAGTGAGGAAAAAGTATGTCTGTACTTCCAACTTAAAAACGCTACTTTTGAATTCACCAGCTTGCCATTGCTCCGTGTGATTCGTGGTTGTTTGTGTGCACAACTGTGCGTGTGTGTTTGTGTTCATGTGTGAACACCCAGCCAACTCTGCCTCTGGTTGGCTGACCATGAAATTTTACTCTTCCTTATCCAATCAGCATCACTTATGTGGTTGACTGGCCTGCACTGAGCCCTGACCTCAACCCGATAGAACACCTTTGGGATGAATTAGAGCATAGACTGCGAGCCAGGCCGTCTTGTCCAACATCAATGCCTGACCTCACAAATGCTCTCCTGGAAGAATGGTCATAAATTCCCATAAACACACTCCTAAACCTTGTGGAAAGCCTTCACAGAAGAGTTGAAGCTGTTATAGTTGCAAAGGGTGGGCCAACTCCATATTAAAGCCTGTGTATTAAGAATGGGATGTCATTAAAGTGCAAGTGTGTGTAAAGCAGGCATCCCAATACTATTAGCAAAAGAGTGTAGTAATCACTATATAGTGATGGCCAAAGTCACAATTTCCAGTACTATATGCTTTTCTTATAATCTTAGCCAATGAATGTGAACATTTTGACCTGCTGTGATCCCTCCTATAGGCCTGTGGCAAATCAGGGCATGGCACAAGCAGCGCAACCAGCATTCCTCCCGAAAAGCCCTGACGGCTATTTGCATATGCATAGTGCGATGGATGAAAGGCAGTTTATGGGGAGGAGGGGGAACTCTGTCAGTTTTGGGACACGTCCTCTCCTGCCGCGACAGATGTTCACTGTCATTTTTCTGGGGGGAGGGGTGGGACTCTGAGTTGGACGATCCCTCTGTTTGATGAACACTCCTGAAGATTAAGGCTTAGAAGAGGGGGGAGGTATGAGCCTATCTGGGGCTTAAGTGTATAATTATGTGACATTAAAAATATCATATTTTCAGGCCGCCTCTGCCCACAGGAGCAGATAAGAGCAGATGGCTTGAGTTTGAGTTGTATTTCCCAAGATAACAGCTCTACACTAAATATATGGCCTCAGCGGTGTAGAGAGCATTCAACAAACAGGACGATTCAGATATTTCTGCTGAAACCGTGAGACTTCAATCAATGAGTCAAACAACAGCGGTTAACTCGTCGCGTATTCAGCGAGACACCAGCCAGCAGTCATATGGGAACGTCTACCCAACCTCTTCAGATATTCATGAGTGTGTGAGCCCAGGCGTGTATGTCCGGGCGCACATTTCACTGCACAGGCGTTCTCCCAGCCTAACGTGAAATGTGTGGGCGGAGCTGCCAAAGGGCCTTGTGCATTGGCCTACTCTCTGGGCATGGAGGGTAACGCCCATGCTGATACGGAGACTTCTCACACCATGACATGGCTTTGAGCTAACAAGACACATTCCAGGTAAGTAAGTCTGGCGACCCGCTTGGAAAGCCGTGCCTTTACAAGTGCATGTCTCAGATGGCAAAGGTAATTGTGAAAACCATCATGATTGATCATGACCATAGGCCAGTGATTTAGTTACTGTAGGAAATTCTGGAGACAAAACAGTTACTGAATGCTACACCCACTGGCCAAAAAACAGCCCTAGCCCTGCGGAGGCTGGGGCCCCTCTCCACCAGCATTTAATTGAACTAATTATATTTGTATTAGAGCAGCTAAGCCTGATCACAAATGGTTTATGCACTGCCTCTAATCCGCTGCTAATTTGAATATTAACAGACGTCTCCCCTTCACCAGCCCCCCCCCAAAGTCATCCAAAATAAAAAAAAATACTGACAGGGAATTGTCTGCAAGCTTCGGTGTCAGGGGCAAAGAAGCACTGTATTGATTTATGTTCGTACGTGCCATTGTTGACCTGTCATAAAACACAAAGCTATTGTATGGTTTGTGGGCTGTTGTCGAACTCAGCTCATCCCTCCAACATCGGCACCATGGTAACTATACACACAGAGTCTACCTTTAGCTATTCTACCAGGACTCTGCCATGTCTACATTAATGGAGCTTTGGTGTTAGAAGAACCATCTGCCATCCTGGCTCCAAGCCAGCAGAACACTGTTGAGCCAAGATGGCAAAAACTTTGGGGGGCGGGGAGATCAGATGTTTTGTGTATATGATGGGCAACTGCCAAGTTTGAATTGAGAATGAAGACGGACAAATCATGCTGGTGCGGACATGGTGAAAGAGGAACTGGCCAGAAAGTCTGTGGGTGCAATCGAGCATGAAGACTTATAACATCATGAAATGTGTAATATACACAGCTGGTACTGGGAGGGGAAACAGTAACAGTGCAGGTCAGTGTAGCTGTAGCCAAGGACACTGTTAGCCACCTGAAGCTATGTAGGTACCTGTGGAAGGTGACAGACTCGATCAGTGACATCACCAAGAGAGCTATACAGTGGGAGTAGAATTGGATTTGCATTTTTGTAAATCCTATATCCAAATCAGGGCAAGCTACAATTAGAGATGTTCATGAAAAGAGTTTAGAATAGTGTTTCCCAACCTCGTCCTCAGAGGCCCACAGACAGTCCACATTTTTGCTCCCTCCTAGCTCCCTTCCAGATGGTATACATTTTTGCTCCCTCCCAGACAATCCACGTTTTTGCTCCCTTCTAGCTCCCTCCCAGATGGTATACATTTTTGCTCCCTCCCAGACAATCCACATTTTTGCTCCCTCTCAGCTCTAAAAAATTTGGACTGTCTGTGGAGTATTTTAAAGGGTAGAACAAAAAAACTCATTTATCAAATTGTATGAAAGAAAAAAAAAGAACTATTTCATGTACCGTATTTATTCCTCCATCTGTCTGTTTGACTAAGTCTTGGTTTTGGAATGTAGACTTGGAGTCTTGACAAATATCATTGGTCTGGACCTAGACTGTGATCCGCTTCCAAGCAAGAAAACTGAGAAGTTACAAAAGACTGGTGAAATCCAACAAGAAGTGTGCTTTAGTGAAAAATAAAAATAAGCTCTATATATGTGGGAGGTTGTTAGGTCAGAGCTGGGTAATCAGTGTCTAGCTGTGTGGAGGAGAAGTATCATATTGCTAGTTGAGATAGTAGTAATGAGCTACATCTGCTCAGCAGACCAAGTGTCCAGACTCAAATGCATCACGTGTTTCTGCGTGAAGTTTGCATGCTCTCCATGTGTCTGCGCAGGTTTCTGTTGGTTTCTTTGGTCTCCTCCCATAATCCAAAAACAAGCATCTGGGTGAACTGGCGGTTGCAAACCGCTCATTATGTGTGCGATTGTGTGCGCTGCACTGAGCTGCAGTCCCGTGCAGGCTGTTCCCAGGGTGGCCTGTTTTTCCAGGGGTAGGTTTGAGCCTTACCGCAACCGGAGTGAGGGACGGAAGGAAATTATTGTTCCTCAGCTGAATCTGACCAGAGCTGAGAAGGTTGGCATTTTTTTCATTTCTGAAAGGCGTCGTGTTTCGCTGCAATGCGCGGCCTACTAGCACGCAAACAGGAAGCACTGAATGCTTGAGTCTAAGAAAACAACAGAAAGAGTTGTGCTAATTTGGGATATGTGTTATATCTGGGATATGTATTTGGATATGCATAATTTAAAATGCTGACAAAAAATCCAATGAAAAATTTAGGTGTGCAATAGAAAGAAACACCATTTCATAAAGCATTCGTATCCGTGTTTTTTGTTACTGTCAGAAGATATAAAATATAAAATTTACCACCTTCTTGTATTTGATGCACATAAAATCATATACTCCTCCACAGGTGACACCCAATACGGCTGGTACTGGTGAAGCTAAGGGCCCAGCGAGCAGACCAGCTGAGTGCTGCTTCTTCAAGTGCCTAAAAAATGTGGCCTTTAATCTCAGTTATTCAAAGCATGAGCATAATGCTTCAGGGCTCTGGCCCAGATATCCACGCTCGACGCCTTATGGCATTTAAAACACACTTTGCAAGCAGCATGTAACTAGGCGTCTTTTTATGCGGGGGGGGGGGGGGGGGGGGGCGGAAAAAAAGGCACTGTTGTGAAAAAA
>JAODKM010000016.1:15949175-15963701 GCA_026780845.1 Petrocephalus sullivani | reverse complement strand
GGACACTGATTACGTGTGCGAGCTGATCCTCAAACATCAGTTACATTCTCCATCCAGCCAAAAATCTTGGGACCCGCTGTATAATTCTTAGCCGCCCGCGGCAACCGTAAAACCGCCCGCTCCCGCAAGATTTCCCCAGTCCCAATGCAGGGCTCTAACCCCAAGTGCCCTTTGCGTGAGGCATATTTTTTTTTTTAATGTTTGTGTGCGTGTGGAGTCCCGCCCGTGCCCATCAACAATAACATTTAACTATTAATCACAATTTTGCTAAATAAAAGGATCTGGTTTGCATCAGTCACATGATGACCAGTAACCAATGGTCACCCGGGACGGCAGAGCGCGCTGGTCACGAGCCGGGAACTAGCTCGCAGAGAGCACGCGCACGAGCTGGAGGGGAAACGCACAAATTAGCTGGGAGGCGCAGACTGATGCAACAAAAAGCAGTACGTGTGGTGTACAGCGTACACCATAGTCTGAAGCACACAGGGGTATTAGCTTATGTACACGTTGTTAAGTTTGCAACTGATGAATTGAAACAAATGAGCGTGCTGTGTGTGCTCAGTGTGCAACAGCGAGACAAAACATTACCTGTCCTTTTATTAACTGCACAAGAAGTGGTGGTCACTAGATAACTGGGTAAGGGTGGTCACTAGCCGCTAGCTGGTAAGGGTGGTCACTAGCCACTAGATAACTGGGTAAGGTTGGTCACTAGCCGCTAGCTAACTGGATAAGGGTGGTCACTATAGCTGCTAGCTAACTGGGTAAGGGTGGTCACTAGCCGTTAGTTAACTGGGTAAGGGTGGTCAGTAGCCGCCAGCTAACTGGGTAAGGGTGGTCACTATAGCTGCTTGCTAACTGGTTAAGGGTCTTCACTAGCCCCTAGCTAACTGGGTAAGGGTCGTCACTATAGCTGCTAGCTAACTGGGTAAGGGTGGTCACTAGCCGCTAGTTAACTGGGTAAGGGTGGTCACTAGCCGCTAGCTAACTGGGTAAGGGTGGTCACTATAGCTGCTTGCTAACTGGTTAAGGGTCTTCACTAGCCCCTAGCTAACTGGGTAAGGGTGGTCACTATGGCTGCTAGTTAACTGGGTAAGGGTGGTCACTAGCCACTAGCTAACTGGGTAAGGGTGGTCACTATAGCCGCTAGCTAACTGGTTAAGGGTGGTCACTAGCCGCTAGCTAACTGGGTAAGGGTGGTCACTATAGCTGCTAGCTAACTGGGTAAGGGTGGTCACTAGCCGCTAGCTAACTGGGCAAGGGTGGTCACTAGCCGCTAGCTAACTGGGCAAGGGTGGTCACTATAGCCGCTAGCTAACTGGGCAAGGGTGGTCACTAGCCACTAGCTAACTGGTTAAGGGTGGTCACTAGCCGCTAGCTAACTGGGCAAGGGTGGTCACTAGACGCGAGCTAACTGGGTAAGGGTGGTCACTATAGCCGCGAGCTAACTGGGTAAGGGTGGTCACTAGCCGCTAGCTAACTGGGTAAGGGTGGTCATTAGCCGTTAGCTAACTGGGTAAGGGTGTCATGGGTCTGTAACTCTGTCCGCCGTTTTAGGGAACTTATTTTGTTATTATGTATGTTACAGGCCTTTTCTGGATGGTTTATATTTCACTAAAAACTAATCTAATATGCATATCCACATAATAATGGATTATTATAATTATGATATTAAACACACACTGTATTTGAAAGAAAATACATTAAAAAACAGATTATATTAGATTTATATTTCAAATATGACAAAATGCTGATTTTACAGCAGCGACCCCTCAACAGCAACATTGTGCCCCATCAGGTAAAACATCATGATTACGACCATCTTTCTGAAAACTTTATTTTATTAACAGTTATTTACAGTTAACATATATATTCATTTACATGAGAAAGGCATGTATCATCTTATGCATCAATCAATCAATTCATCAATCAATCAATCAATCATCAGACTAGACAAATGATAAGTAAAGCTTAAAACTCTGTGCAGATATTTTACATGGTGCGACTCACTGGAAAAGTCCATGTTTAGGGTGCAGGAAAATGTTTTGTCTCAGTGAGTCCTTCTTCAACCCTACAGTCACTGGTGTTTGCTAGGGGGCTGTTGTCTGTTGGCAAATTGCTTTGGGGTTTGACTGGTCTTGATGTGGTGCATAGAAATGTAATATGTATTTCCAGGTATATGAAGTTTAAATTAAGGGAGGTAATGTTAAGACTTTACCATTCCTTGGTAAGACCCCACCTAGAATACTGTGTGCAGTTCTGGTCACCTTACCCTAAAAAGGACATTGCTGTCTTAGAAAGGGTTCAATGCAGGGCTGCAAAAATGATTCCTGGGTTAAAAGGAATGTCGTACGAGGAAAGGTTAGCTGAGCTAAATTTGTTCAGCCTGGAGAAAAGGAGACTAAGGGAGGACATGATCCAGGTATATAAGATTCTAACAGGTCTGGTTAGAGTATGCAAAGTCTTCCTGTTATTGTAGTGCAAGCTAAATCCTTGGGTTCCTTTGAAGCAGAGCTAGACAAGATTTTAACATCCCTGAGCCACTAGTGGAATTCTCCCCAAACATGCTTGATGGGCCAATGGGCCTCCTCTTGTTTGTAAATTTCTTATGTTCTTATGTAAAAGATACATAAAATTTTTATAATAAGACAATAAGTAATTATGCCCACAACAAGGACAACCATAGCAGTCCCAATCACAGGGACAACTTGATTGTCTATTGATTATTCTGCTCCGTTTCCTCTTGGTTCTCCTGTATCATTTTGTATAATTTTTCTATGCTCTATGCTGTGTTCCACTACAACTGCTTTTGCATATTGATGTTGTTTTATTCTTGTTGTTCTGCGCTGTTATATAGTGAATCTTTTCTGGCAATCCTGCACCTCATTGCTGTTGTACCACATATGGATTATTATATTTTATTATATTGCATTGTATTGTTACTATCCAACATTTCTTGTACAGAATAAAATATTTGTAATTGTTATAACTGTTTTCAGGAATGTTAGCTGGATATGTTACACTATAACCATGTATGAGCTTTTTGATTCATAAAAACATCTAACTGACCTATGAAATGCTTGCAGGTTGCCATGTAAACAACATGTAGGAGGATTTCCAGGGATTGAACATCACGATTACAGCCATTCTTCTAAACACTTTATTTTATATTATATTAATATTTATATATATATTTTATATTAATAGTTATTTACAGTTAACATATATATATGTATATATATATATTCATATGTATGAGAAAGACATGTATTGTCAGTATAAGATATTTAAAAATATTATCCATCAATCAATCAATCAATCATACAATCAATCTGTCAATCAATCATCAGCCGAGACCCAGTGCAAATGGCAAGAAAAGCTTAAAACTCTGTACAGGTATAAAATGATCAGTATTTTACATGGTGTGACTCACTGGAAAAAGTCCATGTTTAGGGTGCAAGAAACACTTTTGTCTCAGTGAGTCCTTCTTCAACCATGCAGTCACTGGTATTTGCTAGGGGGCTGCTTTCCATTGGGGAGCATGGAAATGCAGCATGTAAAAGATACTTAAAAGATGTATAATGTGTCCTCCATAAGACAAGTATGCCCAAAACAAGGACAACCGTAACAATTACAATCACAGGCAGAACTGGATTGTTTGGTCCTTTTATTCTTGGTTGTGCTGTCTTATTATGTATAGCTTCTGAAAAAAGAGACACATTCCATATAATTATTCCTTAACATGGTTGAAATACTTGCCATTTTAAACAAAAAATAACTGAGCGACGTAATTTAAAAATTAATCTCTGTTTCTCACCATGTGTCTGTACTGGAGAGGTGGTTGTCAGATCTGTGGAAGTAAGGAAATAGAAAAGGAAGTTTTTTTTTAATCATTAGAAAAGCTAATCAGATTTTTGTCCATCCATCCATAACCACGGTCAGCATGGAGCCTATCCCTGAAAGCTGAGGGCACGACACCCTTAACATAAAAGTTCACCTGTATAATTCAATAATGTGCAAAATCTTAAATATTTTGTTTAATGTACATGAATGTATATTAATATTTACCTGGAATATCCAAGTGGACAGATCTCTGAACAGTGGCACAATCACTCATTATTTCATACTTATATTCCCCACTATCTTCCTTTGTAATGTTGTTTATCTGGAGAGAAATGTCCGGGGAGCTGGTATTCCATGGCTGCTTCCTGAGTCCAAAGCGATTTGCAGGTGTACAGTTGGACTCATTACACACTACAAGTATCGACTGATTCTTGGTCCACGTCAGAAAAGTAATCTGACTTAGACCCTCGCATTGTATGTGACAGTACAGAACTGCAGTTCTGCTGTAAATCTCAGGAGTACACGTTACATTCGCCTCTGAAAAGACAGGCATAATAAACATGCAGTAAGACACTCAGTGTGAAGGTAAAGATAAGCAATTAAAACTTCAACAGTCTTTAAGTTTTAGATTTGGTAGGTAAATAGGCGAGTGTAAGACATACACACCAGCTGTCACTGATTTGAGGCCAAAAACAGCAAAAACAAAAAGACATACAAGTGACATCATCTTCTTAAGCGGTGCTTTAGTATTCCTGAAAAGCATTAGAGAAAAATACCTATTTCATAAAGTTTTTCCTTTCTTTTATCATATATTAATACAAGAAAATCAGCAAACCTGCAAAATCTTTCCAGTAAGTACTAGTGGATCTTACATTAAAAACATAATCTCATAGGTATGAATGTTCCTAGGGTAAAGCAGATTTTTTTCTATGTAAATGAGATTGCGTAGCAGTTGCATTAGGACACTGACACTGTAACAATATGTAACAATATTCTAGAATAATGAAATCACTAATTTAAGAAAAACTGTATAGCTGAACACTGACCGTGATCTCAGTCCACATAGCACCTTGTCAATGCCTCTGTTTGCCTGTTCTCTGAAACTCCCAAATAAATAAACTGCAGAGGAAGACAGACCAACAGCTTGGTGACCGAACTCTGCCACTGCCTTTCTGAGGGAGAATTGGATTACAAGCTGAACTAGGTTAAAGGGGAGAAGAATACACTTTCACTTTCATTCTGACTGGATTATGTCGCCCCCTTGGACGCACAAGCCAATTACAAAAATTAATTTGTAAGCTTATGCAGGAAGATGGAAGCAAGTTTTCTATGCAGCAACAATGCAGGTACAAATCCAGGTGCACGCACACGTACTCGCTCATGCACACACACACACACACACACACACTGACAATAGCTGGCAGATAATGGATGGATGAATATGAACATATTGGCAGAAATATATAAAACTTTAAACAATCTGAAGCAATTCCACCCTAAAAAATCCGTTCCTTTCAGCAAATCAGTTAAACCCAGATGGAAATCCACTCAAGTTCTAGTGTTTCTGAGATTCCGCCATAACAGTCATTAATAGGGGCAGAAGCCCTCTTAAGGAAATAATGAGGCTTTGGTTTTTTTTTCAAAGCCCCCCCCCCCCCCCCCCCCCAGCGTAGCACTGCTCTCTTTCTGCTATCGATGTTGTTTTGCACAGCTACACATTCACCTACTTCCTGTTCCTCTAGCAAAGGGGAAAGGCTGTCAAAAGGTCATCTGGAAAATGCTTAGCCTTTGGGAGCTGAGGTGGAAAGGGGTGGCGTGTTCGTGCCGTGCGGTCACATGACCCGCAGCTAGTCACATGACCTGCAGCTAGTCACACCATAGGCTTCTGGATGAAGGGATTTACGTGTGGTATAACCAAAGTAAAACTGTACAAAGATGATTCACGCAGTACAAACAAAGACCTGTGCCAAACACCGAATAAGCACGTTAAACAGTAGGCACTTTTTTTAATCTCAAGCTTGAGTCTTTAGATGTCTATATAAAAAAATGTTTATCATTGGCGAGAAGGAAAACGATAACATGTTGGATTGCTCTTCAGCTATGTAAAGCTAAGCAACAACAACAACAAAAAATGAAAAAGCTATAAGAGCAATAAATGCATAATTTAATTAAGTCCTTTCACAGCAGTCTGATGACTTAACACCATGCCTTGGATAAGTGTCGCTTGTTGGCCGGCGTTTCCGTCATGCAAGAGATAAGAATCTGCCATATGTGTGAAGTCCATGGCCATGGAGACAGCCCACACCAGCTGCACGTTCCTGCTGGTGTCCATATGGGAACGCCTCTGTAAAATGTACAGCGGGACGCTTTCTCATCATATGATGACACACTTTGGTGGGGAAAAAAGCAATCCCCAGTATAGGTGTCACATGGTACCCTGACACCCAGAATACTGACAGCCACATTTAACATCAAAGGGGTAAGAATTCCCAGCTGTGGGACAGCAGAACAGTCAGGTGACCCGGAGTCCCATTGTTTTTGTTCTATGTTGATGCATAGGTCACCGTTTATTGCCGTTGAGGAATTTATTTGGGCATCAGGGCAGTTCCCAACAACCTATAGTAGTTCATCAGGAGACAGAGAACATGCCCAATATCCCATAATTTAGATTTTGTGTCTATATAGACTGCCACTGCCCCACATTAGGTGGCTGCTAAACAGTGTATGACAAACACTCAGCCTGACACACGGCTCTGAACTCACCAAGTGATGATCCTATGCTTATGTAGGGCCTTCCAGATGACTCACCTGCCCTGGAGATGCTGTGAATTAGGAAGCACACCCTACTCCCTAACTACCCGTGTGGGTGTAACAGCGTATACACCGGAGGAATGTCGGGCCGGTCGGGCCTGCTGACTCAGATGGGTCGTACCGGACCGTAAGGCGATACATTTGTTTGCTTGAGTGTTCGGTTGCTAAAACACATGCTGTATTGAAAAACAGAAATGCAAGATTAATAGGCTTATATGTGAAAAGTCTATGGCGCACATAAAAACATCTCTTTCAGCAGGGGCCGATGAATACGCAAGCGGGGGTCTCTGTCTCCTCAAATGGTCTATGAGCGCCATTGTGAGCTTAGCGGATGTTTCCGTGACAAAGACGGTGCCTGTTCCTAATGACTGATAACGACGAGTACTGAAGCGGCTTTCAGCCTGGAAGAAAAGGAGGACGAGCAGCAGGCCTCCGCGACTGGACCAGAGTCCAGATCGGAGCTGCGAGCCAAAAGACAATTTGTTATGGAGAACTGCGGCCAAGTTCCTGCAAAGTATATTTCAGATCCGCCTGGAGGCCCAGAAGCTTCTTGTTTTGATTTACATTTCTTGCCATTATGTTTTATCCACTATCTGCATCTTAAGTTATCGTTTAAGATTCAATGACTGTGATATGAATCTTCAAAGGTGACTCCTTAGCTATTATTCTCTGTGCAGGCAGTAAATAAGTATCACTAAGGAGTATGACCGTGAGGATTCATGTTATGGATGCATACTTTGAGGGTCGCAACAAACTTATTCCTGAACTGTATTGCAGGGACCTGGCTGGCGAATGAGGGACACACTTTGGCTGCTCTATAACTGACTACACGACCCCCGATGAAAAAAAACAGCCCATGTCTGGGACTCCACGCTCCACAGATCACCCTGCCCACTCTGACAGCTCTTACCCTTCCCGATTCAGTGCCCGTGTCACTTTGAGATTCCGCTGCCATGCTCCTGTTTTGACAGCAGGAGTATCCTAGCTTCTCCCCTAGCCTCCGCCTCAAACCCTCTGGCAGTTTCTGGATCTTTCCATTTGGAAACACATCTAAAGTCACATTTTTGCTTACCAGAGCCTTTGCTGCTTGTTTATCCAAAGACACTTGAGTTATTTACCCTTTATATGAATGGAGATCTTATAAAGCAACATCTTGATCAAGGGTGCTTTTACAAATACTGTACTGTTTTGTGTTTAATGAGAAAATATTTCCCTATTTTACATTTGCACCATCTGAGAATTACTTTTAAGACTGAAACTGTTAGCACCAATTTATATCAAAATATAAATATAAATATGTTGTTGAAAATTATTCCCAAATACAGCAGTTATAGTACTTAACAGACTTGGATTAAGATGCACATCATAAATATGAGCCTGATTATCTAGCATCAACTTAATGACTAAAATTATACAAATGAATACTAATGAATTTCCTGGTATCATTTCCTCTCAGCAGCTTTCAGAAGAGATGTTTTTTGCTTTTCGTGGTGCAACCCTCTTCATATTTCAAAGATCTGAAAATTTTGCCTGTTTTTGTCAATATAGGCATTTCAGAAAAATGTTGCCGAACCTCCTTCACCGTGCGCCTGAATCACTCTCATCTATCATTAAAGGTCCACCTGCTGGGGATTGTCACAGATCTCCAGATTGTACCACAGTAAGGGCGGGCCAGCTGGGACTGCCCTCCTCTCACCCCCATCACCAACCCAAAGCACCTACAGAGCCACCCCTACAAAATCAGCTATGATTAACGTATCTCATCTCTTGCACGTACAAAGCACTTGGCACTATGGCTGTTAAGGAGAGTACAACCAGCCAATTCCAGAGCAATGCCGTAACCCGACTTCACTCCTCACGAAAACAGGAATACGAATGTGGTGTGACAAATACACTGCCTGGCCAAAAAAGACTGGATCATTATTACAGATCAGCAACGTTATACAGCAATAAAGTGACATGTGCTGAGTACCTGAGTCTAGTGAATGGCCGGGTTCTCTCATCAATGGATTCTCTCTTTCCTAATGGCATGGGCATATTCCGGTATGAGAACCCCAGCTCAGATTGTGAAAGAGTGGCTCAGGGAGCATGAGGAATCATTTTCACGCATGAATTGGCCATCACAAAGTCTTGACCTTAACTCCATTGAAAGTCTTTGGGATGTGCTGAAGAAGACTTTATGGAGTGGTTCAACTCCCTGATCATCGAGACAAGATCTTCCATAAGTATGTGGAAACAATGCCATGACGAATGTGCACCATAATCAAAGGTAAAGGTGGTCCAATGAAGTATTTAAGTGTGCAAATATTAAAGTGTGTATTTTAACATTGTTAAGTGATCAGAAAAACACCATGTTGTCCTAGCCATGTGAGGTAAATATCCTGCCTTGGCTAAAAATACAATTCTCCCCGGGCACACCATCATGTTTTCCCAGGGAGATAAAAGCAAGTTTGTGTATATTTCATAAAGACAACCTCTGTACCTTCAGCTGCAGACACATCGGAGTGCTCAGGTTACAGGGAAGCACGGCCTTGTTTAGATTTAGTGGGTTATGTCCCATACTTTAATGAAACTCATCATTATCTGTTTAGGCTGCGTCAATAGCCTTCCGCACACTGAAACTGCATTGCCATGCTGTTGCGTTACTCAAAAGTAAAACAATCTAGATCGCCACATGTCAGAAGTCGTACAAGCTGGTTATGGGGTTGTGGTGATTTTGCCTGTTTTCGAAGGGACTTGCATGTGCCTTCAAGGTGAGGTGCCTTTATTTGAGCTGTTAATTAAGTAATAAATCTTGCTAGTAAATCAAAAGACACGTCTTGTTTTTTTGACAGCAGTGCTTCTCCTGGGGGTGAGCCATCCAAAGACAGGTCTATTTCTCAGATGTCAGGCAGTTAGCTTAATCCAGTCGCGATCAAAGGCTGCAGCTGTCTCCCAGGGAGATGGTGGCGACCTGAGAGCCAGGGGTGGCCGCTCACGTATCAAATGTTCACGTAATCCCTCCCAGTGCCATGGTGCCCATCTGTTGAGTGTTTCCTGCAAGGACAGGCAATGAAACGTTATTGAAAATGCGTCCTGATGTTAGTGAAATATTTATCTCAATGTGCCTCAAAGTTTTATAAGCTCTTCCCAAAATAGGAAACTTGGTGTACTTTAATGTGGATCTGTCTGGCTCCACACAGTCAAAGTCACTTCAGTAATTCACAGCAATAATTGACATTACCAACTATTTTTTCCCCCTCCCTCACTTTTTTTTGTGGGGGTAAATTATTTGTAAAATATATCCCCAGCCTTTTTACCGGGCCCATTTTGAAGTCAGATTACCATGGCAACAGAAGATTAGATAAAAACCAGCCATTCTGCTGCACTTGTGAAACCACTTAGTTTAGAACCACTCAAGATTACTTTTACTTTTCAGACAAGAGGCAAGTCAATACCCAGGGAAGGAAATGGCTGGGACTAAAAAGCTTGATAAGAAATGAATAAAGGTTGTATTAAATTCCCACATGTTAATGACTTTCTCTTCATAAAATAACTCCTATCAGATAACCACGTTTGCTGAAAAGCTCAAGGGGAAAGGCCACTTTTTCCCAATGAGAATCTCACCTCCGACTCTCACCCCAGACCTTTATGTGTGAAGCCATCAACCCTGTGAAGTTACGGCCCGGACACCCCTCTATATCCCAGTAACCTTAAGACTTCCAGTGTTTTATGTAGCTCTGCAGTAGAATAAGCAGGCAGTCTCCAGCACAGCATGGGAGATCGCTGGGCTTGCTGCCATGCCGCACTGCAATGCCCTTAACCTGGCATTAGCTATTTTCCTTCACCAATATAATAACTATTTTTAGGATACGGCCCTGAATAGAAAGAAAATGCCCTGTGATTTTAATTCATTATTATTTACACCATTTACAGTGTTAGATCAGCCTAAGGTGGGGGCCAACCCAATGTGATAGGTTAGCATGGGTGGCTAAGTGTCGAGCATAGGAGTGGGTCAGTAGATCAGTAAATCAGTTTATAAGCACTTTTGAGTCTGTATGTTCAGGTTTGTCACCCTTCTGGCTACTATTTGTAGGCTACGACAGTAATTATATGCAATTCCTTGTAATGGACAGAATTCAAACATAAGCTTAAAAGGCAAAACTAATTTAATCCGTCCATGAGCCCAATGATTTGTTTTACACGACTGTCAACTGAGCTGAAAGCCAAAACTCACCCAAGACCAATACAAGGGAATATTATCTGTCCTAAGCTTGTCTAGCACCAAGGTCCCTGACAGAAGAGAAAGGCTAGGAAGATAGTGACCTCATGCATAACTGGCTCCAGTCTGACTCCAGCAGGACCTCTGCAGACCCTGGCCATGAGGTAATCATCCAGCAGCTTGTGTTGGACCACAGGAAATATCTACAGGCACATTTGCAGTAAATTCACAATTATCATTATTATTATTATTTTTTCTAATTAACCAAATAAACAAGTCATTTATTCTTTCTGTGGCCTATATAGAAATATATGTAACTTGCTTTAACATTGCAACAGGATAAAAATGTATAAGATAAATGTAACTTGGTGAATAAATTGTGCGGTGTACCCAAACCTACACGAAAGACCAAACAGAGAATAAGGCATTTGCTTCTTGTCAAGTTGACCTGCTCCAGTAATCACACTGGGGAGATCAAATGCAGGGGGTGCTGACAGAGGCCTTCTGGGTAACTGCAGCTGGCATCACTGGGTAACCGCGGCAATTGGAACGCGCCCGCTCACTTATCTCCCAGGACCAGACCAGCACAGCTCCGCATCAATCCCTGTGCTCCCGTAAAAGGATGTGTCAGTGGGTGCCACATCTAATTTCACGACATGGCAACCACCTAAGCCTCTTAGAGGCTGCGACGCCAACGCACTGAAATATTCTATGATTTTTCTACCTCCTGGGAGTCATACTAAAAAGACTTCCTGGACTAATGAGTTCCTCTAGACCACACGGGCATGAAAAAATTTCACACAAGTTCCACAACAGTTCCATAACCCAGGTGTTAAAATTTCATTTTCCAGGACAATAAATTGACAGATACTGTGCAACATGACACTATAACTATCCTTAAAAATGGGGATAACTAACTGGCCACTGAAGGCCACTGCAATCAAAATTTTCTGCAAGTGCCACTGCTTGCTGTGCAATGAAATGTGCTGTTACTGGGCAAATCAATGATTTTTTTAACAACAAATGCCACCACAGAAGAAGTGAGAGAAGAGAGCTTTTCCAAATGTAATGTTTATATACAATTCAATGTTACCATGAGAACTGGCATAAACTGATGTGAGCACTATTCCACTTCAGAACAAATCAGACATTGAACAAGATGCAGTGAAATGAAGTGGGCCTTTTTAACCTGCTTTAGACACCCAGTGTTGAGAGAAGAGGCAGGGGAAGCATCCAAAAAGCAAGATAGCAAAGGAGAAAAGAAGAAAAAGAAATATGAAAAACAAGAAAAAAATATGAAAAAACAAAAAGTCAAGTGAAGCAGAGAAATGACAACTATGCAGTGGTTGGGGAAGAGAAGGATGGACGCATGCGACTGCTGGAGAAAGAGACAAGTGGAGGAGGAGATCGGGACAATGGTGGAGCTGATGGAGGAAGAGATGAAGACAGTGGAGGAGGAGATCAGGGCAATGGTGGAGGTGATGGAGGAAGAGATGTAGACAATGAGGGAGGAGATCAGGGCAATGGTGGAGGAGATGGAGGAAGAGATGAAGACAATGAGGGAGGAGATCAGGGCAATGGTGGAGGAGATGGAGGAAGAGATGAAGACAGTGGAGGAGGAGATCAGGGCAATGGTGGAGGTGATGGAGGAGGAGATGAAGACAGTGGAGGAGGAGGCTGAATACAATGACCATCAGTAATACTTATAACTTATGAATAAAGCATTATTAATGTAGCGAATGGTGATTTTATTTGAATGTATTGTTGTAGGTAATTTGTTAAATGCCTAATAAAGAAGATTACATGCACATTGTATCTCAGGAAGACATTGTCAAATGAAGATTCTGAGGTAACTGAAATCGTGAGGTTTTTACAGCTAAGGAGCTAACAGGCTTCTTGTTTGTGTGTTAAGGGTATTATTAGTATTCTGGGACTGTTCTGTAGTACAATTCATGCGGCACAAAACATTAAAAGCCTGACTACTAAATGCAAAAGAAGCAGTTTAACATAAGTTCATGTTCAGAACAGGGATCAGGCCTTCAAGTAAAGGTAAACCAGGGAGCTACAAAATATGTAATATATACATGACCACACACACACACACACACACACACACATGCCTGTATATCTATCTAAGTGGGGGCCCTCTATTAATTTATAAGCGGTATGAACCTTAATCCCAATCATGTCACCCTTAACCCCAACCCAGCCCTAACCTTAAACATAAGTAACCAACCCAAATACAAGACATTTGGCATTTTTACTTTTTTGACTGCATTCACAAATTTTTATAAAAGTGAAATTATCCAAATGGGTCCCCAAATGTGATCTATGGAAACCCACACACACACACACCGTTCTTTCAATACGTACAGTATGTTGCTGCAAGCATTGACAACAAATCACTTGCTTTTGCTCATTGTCTCTGTGAAATCCAAAGTATTTCCATGCAGTGGAAGACAATGCCTTTTGATGATCAGTTCTTGTTCACTTTTCTCCTATTCACTTATCTTTGTTAATTTTTCACAAACACGCCATACTGTCTGTGAGTGAGTTCAACAGCAAGGATGAAAGCAGTTTTGACTGGCTCAGGAAATGCATGCAAAAGCAGCGGGGTAAAGTCTAGAAGGATTTATAACATATACTAGATAATCTTGAAAAGGAGATGGCAAAGCTTGGAAAGTTTGGTATGGGGTATAAATATTTTAGTGACTGTCCTGCCAATCTGGCAAGTCCTTGCAATGTGGCAACTGCATATGCAATATTACAGTTTTCCTCAATCGCTTTGGTGCATTTCTTAAAACATAATTTACGTTTGCACAACAGTCAACAGTATGTGCATTTCTTAGAACAATATGTGCAAACTGCAAAACACAGTGTATTACTTGCAAAAGCAAGTAACTTGCTCAAAATGCTTATTTTATGCCCCAAAAGCAGATATTTATGTCAATGAAACTGTCAGTGCTGTCAGAATGACAAATGACACCACTGCCTATGAATGAGATGGTCAAAATGTGTGAACATGTTTTCAATATAATTGTTTGATCTGCATTGGAAATTTTGACAAGGATTTTGGTAATACTGCATGAAAATCCATAAGGCAGCATATTTTCTGTGTGGTGTAACAAATTCTATACTAAAAAGTTTCAAATTACTGCGTTTGCTGTTTAGGGATTGCAAGACAGTAACATAAAGAAAAGAATGCCTTTCACAGCGCCAAATCACATAAAGGAAAAAGTGCAAATGAACAGAGGAAACACTCCGTAGATCGTAGTTGTGTGGGCATAGCCATACGTTTTTTACACATCCTGACCTTCTTGTCTGTCAAGCCACAGGTTTTCATTCACATCGCATCGGATATTCTCTCTAGCAATACAGCATGGAAAATACCTTCTTGGATGACGGCTCTATCCTCTGCAGGAGTCCATATTTATCTGTTCACATGCTGCATTCATGGCATCCAAAAAGCTTACAACTGGGTATGGGGCTGATGATCATAAACCTCCCACCTCCAAGCAGAAAAACATTCCTCAATTGGAGAGGGAACAGGGTGGGAGAAACTCCATGATCATCAGAACAACTCTCTGATGGTCTGTGAGAATTATACTTTATTGATCCCCTTGGGGAAATTGACTTTTCACCTCCCCCAACCTTGCTCTCCATGAAAGCAAGCT
>JAODKM010000016.1:15917480-15934623 GCA_026780845.1 Petrocephalus sullivani | reverse complement strand
CCCTCCACCGGCGCCCCCCCCCCCCGGCTCTCGCCCCGTTCCCCCCCCCCCCCCCCTCCCCCCCCCCCCCCCCGTTCAGGCGTGCTTTGTTTTACACAGTAATATCTTCTGCTAGACAGACTCACATCAGCCATAAATGCCTTTCAGTTTGGTCTGGTCTGGTCTAGGCTTGAGCAGTATCTCAGTGTGCATAAACCCTGTGTTTACACTGCCCCCTGCAGTCTGTTTGAAGTGTGACATGCAGGAGAGACTACTGAGTCCCGCTCTACTGCCTGGTGTTCCGGATCTTGGTGCCAAGACCGAGAGCATCCGGGACTTCTCTTTGCCAGCCAAAGACCCAGCCAGGCGCAGCGTGTTCCCACACCAGCTGACCGTCATCAAGTAAGGATGGTCCCTTTGAGGAACTGGGACTTACTGGCATTAACAGTGGAAACAGTCCGGAAGTAGGTGCCGTGAATGTCCTTTCCAGTTGGGCATGTAGACTCAGAGCAACGGAAAAAGCTTAATGCCAAACGAAATCCAGGCCGCCCCCTGAGGCTGCGTAGCACACTATTGAGTCGTGATGCGGGCTGACAGGCTCTCTTGCCCAGAGCAGGTCGCTGCCTCTCCTCTGTCACAGAGACCCATGCAGTTGCCTGCACAGACAACCTTGCCACATCCATTTACATGTTTTGCATATGATGGACTGACAGTGACTCATCCTGCTAAATACTGACAGCGATGTTTCCAAACACAGAGGACGCCAGAGACACTCCATGACTCTGTCCTGCTCCTCCCCCTGTACATACAATGGCCTGTCTTCAGTAAATGCAAATGTGTGGGATGGAGTTCTGGAAAATGCCTAACCGCAGTATGCACGTGTACCTTTCTGGCATGTGTTTTTGTCAAGTATAGAAGTGGCACATAAGAGGCTTGTGTGTGCAAATCTGTTTGTGTAGGTCAGTGAGATCTGTCTGTGTGTGTGTTTGAGAGCTCTGAAATCAGAAGGAGTCTGCGAGTCTGTGCTCTATGGCCTGCCCCTCATCGTCCGGCCCACAAGCTGCTGCCATCTTGATTGGGATGAGATGGAAATGAACCACCACCACTTCCATGCACTCTGCCACACGCTCAGGGTGAGTCCTTCCCAGCTGAGCCCCATAGCCAACCAGGAAGACGTGCTCGTGTCTTATCTGGCCCGGGCTTTGCTGTCCTGGTGTATACCCGTGCCCCAGTCCACCTCTTTGAGGTGCACTTTTTCTCTCCATGGGCCCGGTAGAGTCGGGACTGGTTTCTGCTGGCGAGGCATGAGCCACCCGCTGACGCCAGTGCTGATGTGACGGCATTCTCCCACTACATACTCCAGCCGTCCACCTCCCTCTCGCTGCTGCTGAAACCTGTGGCCGGCCAGGAGTTGCTGCTGCCCTGCCACATGCCCGTGTCCAGCCAGGACCCCCCTGATGGCCCCCTCGCCACCATACAGGTTCTTCCCCGTACCCACCATCCTCTTCACTAATGAGTGTCAATGACCTTTGATTGGGGCAGAATAGCTTCAGAATATTTATGTTTTTGTATGCCACCCTTCCTAAATGATTAGCAGATGTTCACTGTGGGCTGTATTACAGTCTGGTATTACAGTAGTTGTAAGTGACGTTTTTTATCATTTACAATGTTGCTGCTTATCCAAATTCAAAGTTTTTCTAACATGAATAGAAGATGTGTAATTTAATCATATCTCGTCAGTGAAAACTATCCCATGTCAAGAAATAGGTTTAAACAAGAAAATCAAGAAAGGCATAATAGTGCATTACGTAATATTAAAATTACTCTGATCTTCATCACAAAACGCGGCATTATTATATAATACGTTGTCACACAACGTGTAAAAACGCATTATATAATAACCTGACAAAATGTAACAAATTTTGATTTTATTAAATTTGGTAAATTTAGGTAAAATTTCTCTGGTGCATTTCCCGAAAGCTTTGTGTTGCTAAGTATTTATTTTTATTTTTATTTTTATTTTTATGGTTTATTTGACATTGACAGTGCACATTCATAAACATAAAATGTAAATATGCCAGAATTAGCCAAAGTGGCTATTTTACATCTGTCGTCCATGGACCGATGGTAACAGGTCTAATGCATAAAAAACATAATATAAATACATAAAATACAAAGTTAAATAATGACGTGGAACATGCACAAATAGAATAAAATAATAATAAAATAAAGTAGTAGATTATTTTATACTTACGAGCATTTCTTGATTTAATGAGTATTTCCCGAAACCCTTTGTAACTAGTTTGTAACTTAATTCCTAAATTAATGAGTGATCCGGCCCACTTGTCATTCTTTTTGTGACCTTTTGAACAAAAACAAGGTGATGCATTCTTTTGGACAATGTAATGATGATGATGATGATTGATGATGATGATGATGAAAGTTTACTGTTGCAATATATAAATATATAATGTAGGCTATACATTTGATAGGCTATACATGGCCTATACATATAATTTATTACACAGTGTGTTGTTACACGTTGTTACAGCCAAAAACTGTGAAATATAACAATTCGTTCTGCAATTTTGATTGTTGTTGATCGTTTGTTCGAATTTCTTGTTTTAAACCTTTTATTTTGTGATGTGTGATAGTTTTATGATGAAATATGATTGAACATATATCTCTGAACGTATATCTCTTCTATTCATGTTAGTAATGTAACTTTGAATTCGGATGAGCAGCGACTTTGTAGGTGCTACAAAGGTAAACACAAAAATGTTACTCTCTAATTTTAATAAGTACTTTATTTTCAACTGAATTTAAAATCGAAGTAAAAAACGTCAAAACGGAAGAGAGGAAATGAAATATTAGAAATAGACACCCACCTGCTGACCTTCTGAAAGAACTGCGTAGGTGATGTAAGGACTAAGGTTATGGGTGGACCCCTGGACATCAGTTCATCCAGTCTCCAGATGAGTCGAGGCTACATGACATGCAGTTTGAAGCTAGGCATGGAGGACAGTGGATTAAGATGTTTCATCCCTGGTGGAAATTCTTGAAAAGAATTGACATGGCCAGCCAGGTCCTTCAGCACACCAGCACTGATCTCCAGCTTCATGAGCCACCCAGCTCAAGACGTTAACTAAGAGCAAAATGCATTGTCACAGGACTAGGGTTTTATATGTCAAGCAGGTCCATCTCTCCAGGTTATAAATTGGTGTGTGATGGTTGGTTTTATCTGGCAGTCAACGTGATTTATTTCCTCATGCACCAAAACGGCTTTTCCTCTGTGCATTTCTGTGGTATTCAGTTTGTCCCCAAAAAAACTATTTCCCAACCTTATAATCACTGACTGGGCAAGTCAGTGAAGTCCAGCAGGAGTCAATTGCTGGCTATAAACAGTGCTGTTGGGTTTTACTGGGAAGTAGGTGTTTCTTTATGATCCTTCCAGGCATGTCAGGGAAGAATAAGACTTGATATCAGACCTATGATAATGGAGATGTACAGTACAGTAGAGTAATATACACTTCTTAATGTGATGCCAGCCATCATCTGAAGGGAAAATTATTTAAGGACAGATCCACAGAAGCCAGCACAGGACTTCAGCCAATGGGACGGAATAGTCAATACCAGTATTACAGGGGTTTAGTCAAACATTGCATGCAGATTAGGTACAGGTATTGGACACCAGGTTTTAGAACACAGTAATTTATTATTATGGTGCAGGGCCTGCTTTTAAGGCCCACTTGTCTTGGGAATGACAGATACAAGTCTGGCATTGTGGCTAGAGAGATTTTGAGCCATTCCTCTTGTAGAACAATGGCCAGGTCACAAAGTGATGCTGGTGGAGGAAAACACTTCCAGACTCGCTCCTCCAAAACACCCCAAAGTGCAGGCCATGGGAGATGTTCAACTTCACGTTTATGTTCATTAAACCACTCTGTTATCAATCTTGCTGTGAGTTTTTGAGCGTTGTCATACAGATAGAAGGTACCACTTTTTGGGTACAATGATAAAAAAACATTGGGTGAGCATGGTCCTTCAGAATGGTTCGGCAGTCCTTGGCAGACATGCCTATCTAGAATTAGTGGGCCTAGGGAATGCTATGAATATTGACCCTATGGAGCTCCCCACAAACAGTTTTGGTGGAAGCAGAGTTCGGCAGTTCTGGTTTTATGCTTTTTGGATAGAATCTGGGTTAGTGCCCTTTCATCCCTTTCAGACAGCTTCCCCTAGTGTCCACAGTTACTCCTGTTGGATGTGTTCTGTCCTTAATGGTGGTGTACCAACATTACCCCGGATACTGTGGCTCTCAATGCACCCCAAAGACTTGCTGTCCCGGTCACAGATGCACCAGCGAGATGCGTACCAACAATTTGTCCTCTTTTGAACTCTGTTAGCTGTGCTGTTGTTTTGCTATTTCAGCCTTCACACTCTGGTCATACTGAGGGAACCTGCAATCAGTGGAGATTGGCCACCAGACCGCACATATATAGGCGTGAAACCGCAAACAGCATTTTGGCCAGTGTTTCAGTTACCCTGTAGGTTACAAAACAGGATGAGCTACAGCCTCCAGAAGAGCTAGTTAATGAAACAAACATTTCATTCACATCTTATCATGCTTAAATCTCATTTATCTGCTTAACTCATCTATTTATAGGTATGTCTCCATTCTGCGATTCTTGTTTTTGTTCCTATAATCTTATCTTACTGTCGACATCTTCATAGCATTAATCTTTCAGAGCTCTCTTACTAGCCTAAATATGCTGTAGCTTATTTCACTAGATGCGCTTAGCAAGTCACTGGATAATGCTGACATTTCCCTCCTAATTTTTGATCTGATCCACTCAGCGTAGTCGTCTTTTGTTGGCCTAGTTGTGGAGTGAATCCAGGTGGGCCAGTTTGATATCTTGGTCCTTCTCAGAACTCTCTAGCACAGATGGAAGAGGATCCAGTGTTTAATCCCCTGTGCCTGAAGACCAGCCTATACCAGCAGCTGAGAGTCTTGCAAATGCGCAGATCGCATCCGTATAATCTGCAGCGCAGGGACCAGCCTTGGCCACCAGAGCGGCCGGTCAAACAGGTCCGCCTTGCAGGGGCTGGAGGGAAAGCAGAGAAGGTAAGCTTGAGCGTACGAATGCATGCAGAGGGCCAGAGGTGTGCAGTGAGGACGATGCGCTGGGACCTGATGAGTAGACCTCTTGTAGGACACAAACCTGCTGAAAGATCCTTAGTTTTTTCAAATGCAGTTTGCTGCCAGTTTTCCCAAATCTGTTAGGTTGTGCTGGAGTTAGTGTTGTAAACATTAATGCTACTTGGCAGTAACCATCATCAATGGTGATTTGTGTTTATGACATGGCACCCTGTCCATGTTTATGTGAAGTATGTTATGGTGTAGAGGCTCCTAGCTGGGAGTGCTACATGCTGCACACTAGGTGGGGCTGCTCTCGTGAAAAGCTAGCAGCAGCTCCGCTGTTGTTGTGCTTCGGATCACTACTTGCAGATTTTTTTTTCTCTCTACTATCACTGAGACAGTGGCTGCTTCTGTGAAACCAATTTTATCAACCAGCCAGGATTAAAAAAATGGCAGGATTGAATGTGGTGCCAAATAGGGTGTCACACTGTCAGTTTCCCATTAGGTTTTTTTCATAAGATCCCAGTAACCTCAGGGAACGTTCCCTTGTAAGCATTCTGAGGACTCTTCTCCTTACACCTTTAAAAAACATTTCCTTTCATGTCTAGAGTTATTATAGTCCTTTAGCCTCTTAAACAAATTTTTCTTGTGTTGTCGTTTAACAATTAATGGAAAATAACAGCCATCAACTCGTGACTTTTTCATGGTTCTTGCCGGTTTTGATTCAGAAAAATGACGTCTCTCTAGAACAGAAATGTGTTGAGACAGGGCAGGTGAGGCATCAGAAAACGGATTGAAAGTTTCCGAAGGTGGCTCTGGAAAGTCAGTAACTAGACAGTCATGGCCTACTTAGGATATGAGAATTAGGCATGACTGAAATTCACCCTCCATCATCATGGGAGCCTGCCCAGCATGAGATGTAAAATGACAGAGTAAAAGAGTAAGATACGGAATCTCAAGCTGGTTAGCAGCATCGAGCGTGGCCAGCCACCCCCGGGCCACCTCGGTCATAACGTAGCACACTTTGGAAACCATATGCGAAGCCTGTGTGTGGAAAAAGGAAGTGTAACTTCTGACACTAGCAATACTGAAACTGAATTTACATGATACAGACTGAGGTCTGTAATAGCTAAAATTTAAATACCGCATGCTTTACTGCAGTGGTATCTGCTGCCTGTGTGACCTGTATGTTATAGTTAGAACTTTCTTTCAAAAGCTTAAACTGACTTTGGACACGTTTGACCTACAGTCCTATTCCCATATGAGCCATTTGTAATGCATGATGACTGACCCTCTGCCTCCCCATGACACTCCCCCTATCCACGGGGTCTCTTGGTCTCCTAGTAGTGCTCACTGCTCAGATTCTCTCTGTTTCTGTCCAGGGCAGAAATAGGGCAACTGTGGCACCTCTCCAGTTTGCCTCAGCCCCACAGCCTGGGCTATGAGTCGTGCCCATGGCCCAGGCCTCTGCTCCGATGGATATGACGAGCTGCCAGAGGAACAGCGTAACCTGCCCTGCGAGTCTTCTATTCTCCGTTACCCGCTGCTCTGCAAGGCCTGTCGTACTCCAATCCTGAAATAACTTTTCAAAAAATATGTATATATTATTTCAGCTGTTTATTGTGTTTTTGCATCTTTCCTTATTTTTTGTGGAGACCTCAGACTCACTAGTTCTGCCTTATGTCATTCATTAAAATGTTTTACCAGGCAGACAGTTTTAACAAGTTGCCACATTAAAAATCCTTGTTAAAGTCAGTTCTCACAATATATTTAAATATATTCATTTACAGTAACAGCTGGACCGCACAGTTTCCATATTACACAGAGCACTGAGGGTGTATAAGAATGGCTGTCAGAGCAGTTTTGCTTTTTGCAAACTCTTTAAAATTTAGCTACCGTCCTGATCTGGGAGAGATCAGAGGTTACTAGCAGATGCGTGAGCAGGGTAATTCAACCAGACATCTAGAAATGACAAATACCTCCGCAGGAATTTACTGCGTAATAATGCAAGATTTGGCTGAGACAAGCCAGAGAGTAGGTGTCTATTATTATCGTATGTCACGTGAATCACCAGGAGGGAGCAAGGATTGTTGTGGATTCCAAATTAGAAACAGTACTACTTTTGTAAGAACCCGGAATTCGATAATACATTTGAATTATGGCTCCATGTGCCGATTCCTACACATGCATTTTTAATCAACTATGTAAGGGTTAATGCACAACAACACTGCTTACACATTTATTAATAATGCATTTATTAATATAACTATACTATTTATTCATAGGCAGTAAAATGGCAGCACAGTATACCACGGTCTGGACTATAGTATATCGCCAACTGATATTAAATGTTTTAGTTATACAGTATATGACCCAAGCTACCATCTTTAATTTGAAAATACTCTGTTGCAAAGATTGCAAGCCAGGTGTTAGTTTGAATATAGCTTACTGCCTTTAAGTACCTCCTGGAATTAAGCTGCGTCATGGATAAAACTGGACTTATTTACCATTTACCAATTATTAATACCGGATTTGTGTACCAGTTCATGCAAATTAAACAGAAATGTAAGGTATTACTGACACTAGCGGCAAACTGACATCCAAGACATACAAGAGTATGCTTGTTGCCCTTATTTATTCTATCCTGGAACACCCTGCTTTGGTTAATGAAAATTACTTAACCGCTTCAAGTAGCCTGAATTTCTTGTAAAAGTTTAAATAAAATTAATTAATAAATGCAGTGTTTTGTTACTGAAACAGTTTGACAATTTTTTTAGCGCATTATAATCAGATACCCAGAATCGATAAGAACTGGATTCAATGAGCAGAATCGGAATCAGATTTGGAATCAATAAAATCTAAATGATACTCACACCCTATTAGCTTGTGTACGAGAGCGAGATTAGAGTGGAGAGCTAATGCGAGGCTGTCGTCATAATAACTACACAGGTTGGGGACGATTGCGCACAGGATGTCATCTGACTGTGTCTGGTCCATAAATAAACTCACTCTCACTTGGCCCTTTGGTGACAATGAAACAAACTTTGGTGTTTATGTTTAAAAAAGCAGCATTTAACTTGATCTTTTTTTTTCCCTAAGCACTACTTCTTCCTTTACTTCCTTTACATTCCATTGTTATTTCTATAGAATATGGAGATTTTATATTTATCTCCAAAGCATTTTTCAGTAATCCAGTTAAGATGCGTTGCATTGCATGCCGATTTAAGTGGTGTGCCTAAATTCTGTGCTGATGCTCATGGAATTTTCAGCAAGGAGCACTAGTGCTACATGTGGAAAACGTTCGTGTGGAGCCCTGTTAATGCTTCTGTGATAAGCTCCCTGGTAGCTTTACCTCTCCCTCTGTCTGGACGGGATGCACTCTGCCCTAAGGAGAAAGCTGCTGTACATAAATGTCAACACGCCACAATGTATTATGCTTGCAAGACTCATGACTCACAAGCTGGAAGTCTGCAAATAGCTGTATATTCTGTAACCAGAAAATGTATCTTGCCGTTTTCTCCTTCTTACTGAACAAGTACCATCTTCAGATTATCATCGGGTCTGTTGTAATTACACTGTATGCTGTAAGGCTGATAGTAATAGATAGGCCGATGATTATGTTATTGACTTACCGCACGATATATGGACAATAACTTTGATGATTTTTTTTCTAACTTCGGCAAATTGTTTACTAAGACTAGTTTGTGTTACTAAAACTAACAGTGTACTATGTACTTACAGTGCGCAGTTCAGGGTCATAATCGTTAAGAAAAACATTTCCATAAATTGAAATTAAATATGAAAATAAAGGCAACAAATAAATGACAACTATACATTTTAGTTCGGAAAGCAACTGAGGTAGAATATAAAGCAAATGTCAAATACTTCCTGTTACCATTTTAAAATACCATTTAGCTAAAGTAATGAATTGTTTGTCTTTGAGCCTTTAGTGCAATGAATTTGAATCACAGAAATAGGCAACTGCACCACACTGTGACATTTTGCAGTAGCTATCAAAGTGCTACAACTTTGTCTGTCCCTAGAAATAAAATGACTAAAACCTAAAGTAAAACATATAACTAAAATGAAAACCTAATAAAACCTTTATTTCTCAGTCTTTCTAGTCAACCAATCTTATTTTTATCATAGAGGGTATGCAATCTTTGTCTGACTTCTTTCTGACATCCTGTTACTTTTTTTCTGGCTGACGAACAATCGAGGTTTGTTCGCATAACTGATCACAACCTCTAGGTTGGCAGAATATTGCCCATAAAGGGACGATACTCTCTACACCCTGTGCCAATATGATGAATACAAAATACAATTTTTAACACAGCCTGAGAGTCCATTTTATCTGTTTTTTTTGGTTATGTTTTTTTTTTGTTTTATTTATATTTATAATATTTACATTTAATTTTTTTGACATTGATTCCAGTGGACCATATACTTAATTAAAAGTTAATTGCTCTACCACTGACATAGTGGTAATATAATGGCATAATACAAGTACAGCATTAAATGATCCTAATATCATTTATGCATTTATTTCTGGGACAATGCATCGTCCAGCAGAAGGAGTTATCAGGACAGGCCTAGTTGTCGTGCACTAAACTGTGTCATTTCAGAATTTGTCTTATTGCAGTGTTTTGCAATCCAGGTCAGTCCACGTTTTGTGGGTGCCTGAAGACTGGATTGCGAAACTGCTTCATTGTATTATTCATTCAAGTCCATGGCCACTAATGCCGTACAGGGTGATAGTAAAGCCATAGCCTCTGATGGCTCAGGTTACGGACCTATGCCAGTATCATACAGCATGCCTTCACACTCTCTGAAGAAGCAAGAAACATATCTGAACATGAGAGGAGGAAAACGATTACATACAGAAGTTTAGCTCACAACCCTGGAGTACGTTACATTTAAACAAGCTAATAATAAATCTTGCCTTTTTAGATCAGCATTACTCTTCAGTGTGTCACATCATTTGTCACCTCTTCATATAAATTGTTACTTGACCAGCTACATTTATTTACAGAATGTATGGTTTTTTATGCTAACGTCTCCAGTTTTTTTTTTTAGTAGTAAAAAAATAACCCGCAATAAAGAGAAAAGCTGAACAACAGAGAAAACAGGAACTTAAGTAATATCGGTAGATCACCCCAGCAAAACCAACACGGCCTTTTTTGGTTACGGAACTTCAACCTAAAACAGCTGGTTTCATGGTGGATTGAAACTATAAGAAATCTATTTTTGGAGTGACTAGAAAAGGTGTAAAAGCTATGCTTCTGAACAATATGCACTAGAGAATGCCAATAGACATAAGGCAATCACTAAACGTGTGTGTGCGTGCGTGTGTGAAAAATTACACGTTTAGTGGGAGGTGTCTATAGGGCAGTCAAAAAGGTTATTTTAAAAATTATAAGTTGAAATGTAGATAATCAGAAGCAAGGCAAGGAAAAGGAAGCAAAAAAGGAAAAAAGTGAACCTGCAGACCTTGATGGGCGCCTTTCTTGCATTTCAATGAGGCGTTTCTAAAGGGCATTCTCAGTGACGGTAATGGCCTGCTGGGAATTTATGTCAACAACATAAATGGGTTTAGCAGAGTAAAAGACGCAAGCTACTTTGAAAAGAAAATCCCTTTTTTTTTATAAGCATACTTCATAGTGGGGAACTTGGCCAGAATTGTTATGATTTTAGTTTTATAGCTGATTTACCTACGTTTTAATTTCAATGTGTAGGCAGAAGAGGAATGACGCCCTGGTAAACAGATTCAAATCCTGGCAGCATGAAGAAGTAGCTTCAAAAACAGGTCGAGGAACAGCTTGTCCCTTGTGAACAAAGCCAGGCAGACAGACTCTTTTAACTAACATCCAACTGGAACTCCAGCAAGGCTATTTTGACTGGTCGTTATTCAAAAAGCAATGGATTCTTTGGTTCTCTCTGGCGAAGCTTAATGGTAACTAGATTCAACAGAAACGGTTCAGACAATGTGCCATTTTTAATGGCCAGTTTAACGGTATAAAACTCTGAAAGGTAATGAGTGATATTTAAAAATTGCCAGCATGCATGAATACTGTATTCAGATGATGAGAGGCGACAAAAGTATATTTTTATATACTTTTATTATTATTCACAACAGTGCAGCTGTGTCAGAAAAGCATAATAGATAGTGAATTAGCTTAACTGCATGTAAAACAGAAGCTTTAAAAGATATTTTGTCTTTTAAAAAGAAGCCCAAGTATCTGAAGTAATTCTGGCTGCTTCTGTCTGATTATCAGAACTCATGTGGCGATCCCAAAACCTAATGCTGTCCTAAACAGGTTGTAACCCAAGCTGGGCTCATAGTTTTAAGATAGGCTATCCCTTTTATTTATATATATATATATATATATATATATAAAAATAATTATTTAAAAAAATAAAAATAAGTGCTGAAGACGGCCTGGCATGTTTCAGGAGTAACGATAGCAGATTATTAGGAAACAAGTGCTTTGCAGCTCAGTGACAAGTCTGGTGTTAAAACAGCAAGGTAATATAAAGGAGCCACAGTCTTCATTTAATCTGTAACTTTCAATGAAACCCCCAAGAGTGCTGGGCGACACTCCTGTGACAGAAAGGGGGCTGCATGGTGTCCCCGGAGCAGAGAGCCACATTCCTGCTGTGGTTACCTCTACCTGAGGCAGAAAGTGGGACCTGTGCAAAACTAAACACGTTCCAGTGAGAGCAAACTGTGCAAAACAAGCGTCTGCTACTCCCCCCGCCCACTCTTTTGCTTTTCTTCCCAGACCAAAGAGGGAACCATGTAGAGACTCCCTGGAGATTCCCCATGCCAACAGTGCAGATTGTCAGGGCAAGGTAACCGGGCCCCTCTGCCAGGGTCTCTGAGCATGTAACGGACATGGCGAAGATGTTCCGGTCTCACCGTTACATGTTCCACCACAGGATGAGGAGGCGGTGATGGAACTCATTTAAGTGCATATCCCGCCAGCAGAAGGCACTATTTAAATTCCCTAGTTCTGCACTCACCGGCAATTCCTAGGTCAGGGGGCATTACAAAGAGGCAGATAAGGAAATTTGCGGACCTGAAAAAGACAGGTGAGATGAGTGATTGAAATTAGATGTCCCCGAGGTTGTCATAGATGACATCAGGAGAGCGTGGGCCGGACTGCCAAGCGCTGGCTGGTGGCGTGCGTTTAGAGACATGGCTATAGAGGTCCGAGTGCTTGGCCCCATTGCCGCTGTTATTATTGTTCAGGTTGGCACCTATCTTGCCTTGTGGCAGGGCAGGCGGGTCCTTACGAGGCACTAACGCCTTGTTAGGTTTGGGGGCTGGGAGTGGCTTGGGGCCCTTGGCTCGAAGTTGTGGCTGTTTGCTGTATGGCGGGACAGAGTAATCATCGGTGATGGGGTTGTAGGGGAACTCGTGGCCAAGCAGGGGGTCCTCCAGTCCTCGGTTTCTCCATGGCTGGGGCTCGATTCTGGCTTCGTCATACAGCGTGGCCCCCTGGGGTATACCACGACCTTCTGGTTCATCATAGATGTGATCCATGGACGCTCCCTCCACTTGCCGAGCTCCATTTCGCGCCCTCCCATCGAGGGCCAAGGCTGCAGTCCGCTGGGTGAGGTCTACACGGTCATAGATGTCCGAGTAGAGAGGCTCTTGCTTGTTACCATGATTGCGTGTACCCTCGTCCCCCTGCGGTCGTTGCCGCGGTGCCGGCATGGGGGTCTTGATGCTATCCACAGGATCAGAATATAGGTAGTCCACAGTGGAGGGGGGAATGCGTACTGAATCTGCTGGCTCAGAGTACAAGCTGCTCTGGTCATCCTGAGGAAGGGCATTTCTGGTGCCGCGGGCCATGGGGGAGCGGGGTGGGGTGCTGGATATTGGTGGAGGGGGTTCTGGAAGCATGCGGTTTTTCAGGTTCTTCCCCTCCGCATCCTTCCTCCCAAAGACACCATCAGCTGACCCAGGCTTGCTGCCCCCAGAATCCCCATCTGGGTCGCCACCGCTATCAGAATTGGGGGAGCGATTCTGCTGGAGCGAGCTGCCGTCCAGGTCCAGGGACGGACAGCTCTTGTGATGCTCTTCTGCCTGGGCCTTCTGCTCCCGGATGGCGGCCTCCACAATCCCGAAGATCTCGTTACCCTGCTTTGTCTCGAAGGTGAAGTTCCCAGGACCAGAATCACAGCGCCGACCCGCCTCAAACGAGAACATGACCTAGAAGGAAGAACACGAGATGTAAACAAGATGTGAAAGGGTGGACATCTGATAAAGCGAGACTACGTTTTAGTAAACCCTTTATAATTTATTCTCAGAATCAAAGGACGTGATGACGTTAAGTGATGTTGAAGATGCACACATGGGCTGAACTTACATTCAGAGCAGATTAGCAAGAGCAGATGGCAAGACTACAGAAAGCAGATGCCCATATGTGACATGTGTAGGTGACACGCAAAGCCCAGGGGATAGCCAAACATAGCCATATCTGTGATATAAACGAGTTACAGCTCAATGCGTCCCAGCAGAGTGAAACCATGCGGACGTGCACACACACTACTAGTCAGCCGATTTAATTAAATCACGAGTTTACATATTTTCCACCCAGAAGCCCTCAAGCCTTGAATGAATATCTGAACTTGGTTTTTTTGTGGGTATGTACATTTTGTTCTTTCTATTAGCTGTCCTTTTGTTCTCCAGCCGCCCTGCATTAGGAATGGTACACCAAGCTGAGCTTGGTTTTAACACCCTACCACCACTTTCCAGAAAACAACTATAAGAGACCCACAACACCTAGATATAACTGCCCCTCCCATCCTGGGGGTTCAGAGGCCCAGGGCAGCAGAGCAAAACCAGAGCAGCCGACCAGAACAGCTAATCATCAACACATGTTGGTGTGTAGGCGGCACTAAGTGAGGCTTCGACATTACGTAGCCCGTCTTTTTCAGTGTTTCGCTATCTCTCCATTATCCCCTACCAAGCCATCTGCTAACTTCATTACACTCCAGAAATCACACACTTAGAATAAGAATCCCTCGATTACTTTTACTAAGAAGTTGGTAGAACTGAATTGAATGTACAACCCCAAATCAGAAAAAGTTGGGACGGTATGTTAAATGAAATTCAAGCTGAAAACAGTACTTTGTCAAATTATCTTTGACCTGTATTACATTGAAAATGTCTCCAATAGAGAATGTGTGGCGCATTTTGAAGCGCAAAATGCAACAACGAAGACCCTGTACTGTTGCCCACCTTAAAACTTGTTTGTAGGAAGAATGGGACAAAATTACACCTGAAACACTTCATCACTTGGTGCCTTCACTCCCTAAACGTCTTTTAAGTGTTGTGAAAAGGAATGACAACATTACAAAGTGGTAAATGCTTAACTGTCACAACTTTTTTTGAAATGTGTTGCAAGAACCAAAATTGGAATACATGTTTATCTTGTAAAAAAACAATAAAATTCATGAGGTACATATTAAATAATGTGCTGTTGTATTGTTTTCAGTGTAATACAGGTCAAAGATAATTTAACAAAGTACTGTTTTCAGTTTGATCTTAATTTAACATACCGTCCCAACTTTTTCTGATTTGGGGTTGTACGTGATTATCATCATTTCTGTAACATTAAATTAAATGCTTTTAACTATTACCATAGACTTTATTTCAAATAACTGATTAGACTAAACCAGAACTCGTTTATAACCTTTAGCGATGACAGGCTAAGCTGAACCCTGACCTTATCGCGTCCGTAGCGACGGAGTAGCTTGTACGGCCACATCAGCAGCATCTTCCTGGTGTTGGGCTCCTTCAGGACCAGGCTGTCGCTGTCGGCCTTCAGCCAGTACGTACCCTGGAGGCCACAGCGCTCGGAGGCCTCTGTCCGCTGCACGCTCACCCAGTACTCATTTACTGTGGGGAGGGACGGGACACACACAGCAGTGGGATAAGTCACACAGTCCGTGCTCAAACGGAACGGCATGTCTCCTAAGTAACCTGTAACACCTGACACCGGGGCTGTTGTCATGGCAAAAATCATAATAGAAATCACTTGGTCAACACTGAGATCACAATTATTTAACATCATTACTCATTGACTGTGGAAATATCTAATTATTGAAGAAAAAAAACTGCATTTCCTTGAATATAATTCAACTGAGAAACAAATAAAAGAGGGAATGGAAAGGGGTGCTCTCGATGTATAATGCACAACAAAACAACGTGAAACAAAATGCGCTGGAAGCCAAATTTGATTAATTGCCCAGTCCTACGTGACACAGGAGCTAAGCAATCAGCATCTGCCCATTTTTTTTTACATTTTACCGTTACTTTTCTTTACATTTAAATGGAGAGGGAGGCTTTAGCACATAGTCGTCCCTTATGCAGCACTACTGGAGCAGCTGGGCTAAAGGGCCTGTCTCTGAGGCTATACAATCATTTGATATGATAAAGATCACTAACCTGCTTAGCTACACATAGCTGATTTTTTTTCTAGGTTAGCACAAGCTACTTTGGACAAGCATTTGCAGCTATACAATTCCCCACCCTAACCTGGGAGTAGCCACCGTCACTGATGGCAATTGATCTTGAAGAAAGTGCAAAGCCATTCTTTAACCCCACAGCAACAGGCTGCACACAAACCAGGGCAGCTGGGGGTGAGAGATGTCTAAGAGCTTCCTCTGTATACAAGCGTGTTTCTCTGTCCTTCAATTCACAGCCTCTCTGGCTGACAGGAAGAGGATGCGAGTGTCTGCAAAAGGAAGCGTCTGCCTTTACCCAGCGAGCGCACACGCTGAATCACTCCGAACATGTGACTGGGGGGAAGTGATGCCTATGTCCACGCGGGCACTGTGTGAAATTGGAATGGCACCGGAAGTGACAAACAAAAAAGGAAAGGTGTCCTTTGTACAGACCCAGAATCGAATACTAGAAAAGCAGTGTAGATTCAGATGTTCTTTGGCTGAAGGCTGAAATCTTAACCCCTGAATTTAAATAAATGCCTCTTAAATGAATTTAATTATTCTTGATCAATAGGATGCTGCTTTTCCAATAGTTTTTTCTTTTTTTATATATAGAAGTAGAGTCCTGCTGAGCTTGTCTGCTTGTCAGCCTGTACCTTGGACATACACTGATCTGTGTCTAATCTAGGAACCGGCAGAAACCCATCTATAAGAGCTTGCTGATAAAACATGCTGGCGAACGCAGGGGATGGACTCTGGAATATACAGCCAAATATCACGGCAGGAGGCACTGTACGCCTCCAATAACAAACAGGAGCGAAAGGCACCTTCTTTAGATTGAGTGACCTGGGCCCACACAGTAAGAGATGCCTCATGCTATACCGAGCTGTCAAAAAACCATATAGATGGCGATTACACGAGGCGTCATGACCACCATGTCAGAGCTGCTTCCTTATCACGGGGTGACAAATGCAATCCACGCACCAAATGTGCCAACCAGGACCTCTGAATTGTGCCATCGGGCGATTAAGCTGCTCCCTACCGACGCCTTGGCTTATCAGTTCGGCTAATGCAGCTAGGTTGAGCGTATTGGTGTCAGCTTCGCCACTGCTATTAAGTACTTCTGGACAATTGACTAAAGCAGGTAGAGGAAAACGTCAGCATTACCTAGAATAAGAAGCTGTCCCCCTGAAACGCACAGTTTCCTTATGAACCAGGCTGCAATAGGCCAAGTCACTAGGCTACACTTTGCACCCTTTTTCCGCAGTTAATCTTTTGGGATTTCTGTTTTTTAGCAAATGGTCTCCTCTTACCTTCTTCCCTGGAGTAGTAAATCAGGTTCTCTGCCATCTGGAGCTCCTGGCCATTGGTGTCTGTCCCACTGCCCTTCTACCGAAAGAGACAGAGAACAGCGTCCGTTGAATTTTAAGCCACTTGCCAGCAGACCCATGGTGACGACCAAGAGATTTTAAAAGATTCTACATGCAGCTCAGTGTTACACTCAGCCCCGCCCTTCGTGCCTCGTTCCCTGTTTTGCCCTCTGGCGGGGCTTAATTGGCCCCTCCTGAT
>JAODKM010000016.1:15903721-15914477 GCA_026780845.1 Petrocephalus sullivani | reverse complement strand
GGAAACCGCAATTTTAAATGGTTTTGTGTGTATGTTATTTTCCAGTGATTTTTGGTGGTAAATAATATAAATGAACATAGATAGAATAGATAATAAATGAAATACTTCGAGCTGCCTTACAATAAAATAGCCTATATGAGTGTTAGGCACAGAGTAGGAAAAACACAGCACAATGTGGTGACACTTCAGTGAACGTGAACGCTACGTGATGACGCAATTGATATGCAAACTTTCTGGGTATAGTTCAGCGACTTCTTGTAGGAAATAGTTGGCAACACTGGGGTTATTATGGAGGCCAACATCCCCATTTCACTGATGATTTTGTCAGTTACTACTGACGCAGGGTAACGTTACATATTAAGTTGTTCTGCTTATCAACGGCTTCATAATTACAGTTGGCTGCACTGCTACCATGTTAATACAGCTGATTAAAATAACGATTTACAGCTCTCCTCGTGTCACATGAGTAAATGTGAATTTACTACCAAATATGGCAAAATAGGTTATTTTGTGGTCATTTATTTGCTAAAAAATACCATGTTGCAGTAAAGTGTATGTATTATTACGTGCGCTTTTTAAGTGCTGCATTTGAAAACAGCGCACAAACAAAAAGTGTTTTTTCTGATTATTTCATCTCCCTCATGTTGAATTACTTAAAATATCATCATTATGGTATTCAGTTTAACAGCAAGATCACACTGATCTTCGGACATCACATATCACATCACGTTCACTTGTGTGCGGATACCCTGAATTCTATATCCAGGTACCGACATGCCTGACAGAATTATGGGATGGTGCAAAATAACAAAAGATAATGTCGGGTTACAATTAATTTGCCATTGGCCATAACAGTGATTACTCATAATGATAGCAGGTTGTGTCAGAGCTGAAAGGGTGAAACATGTACACTGACATAATATACAACATGTGCCTCCTCACTGAATACATCTTGGATTTAAAAAAATAAATATGTAATATCTCTATGTTGGGGGGGGGGCTGAATAGCATAAGCTGCTACACCAGCTGGCTGCAAAAGATGCTGGTGTTTATCTTGGTTAAACAAGGAAAAAAGCCACTTATAAACACCTGTGGGCAGGGACATGTGGTGAAGAGATGGTGTGGCTGTGTGCTTCAGAGGAAGTGACACATTCACCATCAGGCTTCACTTCCTGTCAAAACTGCAGGTGCACATGCCCCTGGGCAACAGTCTCCAAACTGCATGCCAGACCAGGCCATAGTCGGCTCTGGCTCAGGATGACAGACCTCAAGTCTCGTCTGGAGACCCAGGGCCCTGATCGTACTGCGATCCATCATGGAGGGTAGTTTCAAAAAGGCAGACAGGGAGGAAGTGAGTGAGGGAAGTACCTCAGGCTTCAGCGCATTAGAGAGACACTGCATCACCAGTCAACTGAAGCTGACAGCACACGCTCCGGAGAGTAGGACCACACCTTTATCTTTATTTGGCCATGTTAAAAACAATCTTTTCTAAATCTACCCGAAAGTGCCATTATTTCCATCTGATTTGTTGCTTGCTATATAAAAGACCATGAAGTCATCAAACAGTAAAGTATTTATGGTCTGATATTAAATGTGCAAATGGGAAAAAAGCTCTCTTTTTCTAAATATGAAAGTGATGGCTATCGTCGAGGATACCATAAAACAGTCACCGGATACTCTTTATTTCCATGGTAACTGTTGCAGTCCTTTAAAATGCATCAAATAGGCTACAGGGAAGGAAGGAAGAGTAGTGTGGCATGCAAGATAGAAAATATGCAAATTTGCTCCTAAGCCCAGAAAGACAGCTGACATCAACTTCCTCAGAGCATGTGTCCGGTCTGGAGAGCTCTCTGCCCCTGAGCACAAAGTTTAACGTTCTCTACTGAAGTTTACATTCGGTCAGACGGTGGTACTCAGCACTGCCTGTATTTTTTTCTTTTTACCCGACTGAATGCCTACATGCATTTCTAATTCTCAACAAATCAAATCCCACTAAGCACATCCAGACAGAAGCTGGCACACAAATGGAAATGCATTTACACATTTAGTTCTGATAGGCAAAGTGGCCAGTCAGCAGCTGAAACAGGCTGTAGTACTGGAGCCAGTGGGGAGCTGGAGTTACACCAACCTACCCTGAAATCGGCCCAGCCCCTAATTTCATTGGATCTGAGTGATGTCAATCATAGAACTGGGAACAATTTTCCCAAATGCACGTATGTGACAACTGTACATTCAGCTGCTTCCTGGATAGCATGAATATACACAATTCATGACCATAATAATTGGGTAATTAAGATGTTTTAATTCTGAGTAAGCGCCCTCACTTTTTCATCTTGAGATGCCCCCTCCTCCCCAATTTCATTGTTACCCTTGGGCGACTCCCCTGCAAATGATTTGGTGACGTCACTACCTTGTATCCCAATATTCCAAGACTCGGGGTCAGAGCGCACCCTGGCAATATTGTGGCAGTAAATGGTCACATGACTGTAATCTTGTGTGTAAACAACACATCGCTAGGGAGGGGGCGGGACTAAAAATCTGGAAGTCAGTAAGTGCATGGAAGTAGGAAGAGTTCAAAGGCCAGTCTGAGTCAGGTCACGTTCAGGTCGTTTGTTCCGTATAATTATCAGCTCCAGCTCCTCCACCACTAGCATGGCCATATACATTAGCCCTGACCGTAAAGGCCTTACATATTCATAGTCATTCTTAAACCGAACGGGCTGGAAGAAGAAACAGCGAATCCCTGATTTCCACTGCTGGACAAACAGCGAACGAAAGGTCTGTGTGCTCCTGAAGTGTGTCAGGGTAACTGGGTCCTTCGCGCACACTGCAGGCATTCAGTCATGGTGCTACTAGAGAATAACATTTCGGGGCGCATCTCAACCAGAATGTCCACCTGCCGAAGCAATTACTTTAAAAAGAAAAAAGCCTAATTCTCTGTTACATCCATCTTCCAACCGCTTATCCTGAGCCAGGTAACTACTGGACCTGGACCCTATCCCAAACAGCACAGGGCACAAGGCACACACTGGATGGGACACCAGTCTGTCACACATACACTGGTGTATGAGAGTTAGGAGTATTATAAGTGTGCCTGATAGGAAATGCATTTCCCATAGTCAGATTTACATAAATAAAACGTTAGTTCAGTCGCCTCTTAAGCAAATGCTGGTTTAACTAATTTCCCTGCTCTTTCCCACACTGACTAAGACCCGATAAGAGTCACGGGGCAGAACGAGTGAGACCTAGACCTTTAGCTGCCAGAGCGTGCCGTGTGGGTGGAGTGCAGTGGCAGAGCTGCAGCTGTGGGAAGCAGTGATCAAGGCCGCAGTACTTTGAGCTGCGGTGCCGATGGGAGGAAGGAGTCTGTGAAAGCCCACGCCAGCAGGATCTGCAGCTACTGCTTTCAGTCCGACTGCAGCCAACGTGTCACTAGATGAGCGTGATAAGCCTGATCACCATTAAGAGCAAGCGACTGAAACCCGCCCACTGCAGGTTTCGAAGGCTCAGGTGCTCCGGCGCCGCTCGGCACTCCGCTCCCTTTAAGGGAGCACTCATCCTGGACGCTCTGGAAAGTTCTTCCAGGGCACACCAGTCCATGCACAAGACTGCAAAGAGGTAAAGGCACAGGGCGACACACCTCTAACCAAGATTCCAAAAAGATTCCAAAATACATCATGACCTTCCTATTCAACCTTTGCACTTTCACAACTTTAGGGTGGGAGGATGAAGAAGTGAGGACTACAGGAGAGGTGATTAGTGCCTGTCTGAGTAGCCAGTCAGGGCCCGGGGGCTGGGGGTCTTTTCATTCATCTCTTGTCTTACAGTCATGGCATTCTCAGCTAGTTCAGAATGTGGTCTATTAGGCCCTATTTTAAACATAAAATACAGATATTAGAAGAACAACTTTCTTGCATAACAAACCCAACTCCCCAAAAGACAAAATGTTTATTTCTCCCAGCATGAAATGTTATAAGCTGTAGCTCAGTGTAGGCGGGCTACAAACTCGAAATTACAAATGACTTTGAGCATTTTTGACCGCTCTTAGTCAAATCGTGCTTTGGTCAGATCTGCAATGTGGAAGTTTGGCTGGCTGAGCACCAGTGCGTGCATGTCAGGGTCCGGCATGCGGATGTCGGGGTCCGGCTGGCCGAGCACCAGTGCGTGCATGTCGGGGTCTGGCTGGTCGAGCACCTGCGTGCGCATGTCGGGGTCCGGCTGGCCGAGCACCTGCGTGCGCATGTCGGGGTCCGGCTGGCCGAGCACCTGCGTGCGCATGTCGGGGTCTGGCTGGTCGAGCACCTACGCGTGCATATTGGGGTCTCGCTGCCCACTAACAGAGAGTGACTCATATTTAAGTGGCTTAAAACATCACTGTCAGATTTCTAACTTGATGGCTCATGTCACAGAGCAATCTGATTGTTTTTTTGCATATAAATGATATGTTATGTTAAAAACTGAATTCCATAAATAACTGACTGTTACTTTCAGTAAACATGGCGCCTAATGATTTAATATAACCGTTATACTGCAGTCGATTTCCACTCTGCTGACAGTTCACATTTTGTAATTAACTAGCGAACCAAGCAGTTTCACTCCAATAGTAAATGCCAACAACACCGTGTGTGCACAATTAAGGAGTTCCATAACAGTGCTGACTTATTTAGAAGTTACTGTGGTTAACAACTTTATAATCAATACAGTTTAAAACACTTTATATTCAACCAATATTTTCTTAGCAAATACTGAAATGCAGACACCTAACATAAAAAAACTAAAAAATATTTAAACAAAGCTGAACTGATCCATACTCTTGGTGTAGTAACGGTTTATTTGGGCCTGACAATGCCTACTGAATGTATAAGCAGATTGGTATGTTTCCGTTTGTACTTTATAAAGTCCTCTTACATCACAGCATGTTTAACAGATTGTCCCCAGGGTTAGTGACATCATCCAAGCCACGTGCCTGGGCACACATGAGCCCCACCTGCTGCCGGTTTGCAGGTAGTGGCCCCGGGAGGGTCTGGCTGGGTGCAGCCATATCCAGACAGAACCAATGGACTTGTTCCCCAAGCTACACTCACGCCTCATCTCTTAGTCCGGAGAAGTGGCTCGAGTTTGACCAAACCTCCAGTCCTGTGCCACGGACGGCAAGATCCAGGTCAGCTCCGACGATAAGAGAGGAGGGTGCAGCACAAACCGCACCCCGCACTGCCATGCATTCACAAGACAGCAATATTGACCGAAACTGGCAGGGTAACGACGGCCACTTTGATTACCTGCTTAACTTACACATGCTGCGCCAGTTACGCCCACGGCTGTGACTGACAGGCTGAGGCCACCCGGTAAACCCGGTAGAGCCGGGAAACAAGTATACCCTCCCTGCAATCACTCACAGCCACAAAGCAAGGTCCAGAAAACGCTATACGGTCAGAACATCAGCACCAGGCCATCGGCGTCCCAGTTCCTCTCATGGGAAGAAAGCTCTGCGATTGTGAAAAGTGTGTGTACAGGACCTGAGGACTAGCCTTTTGTATCCTTATGGTTTGTACATCATGGTTTCAAAGTAACTGCGTACACGAGCGAAAACATGGCAGCTTCCCACAGCAGACACTGACTCGGACACTATGCCAGTAGCTGTCCTCCACATCACATTTTAAACAACCGTGATTAACATGTTCAGCAGAAAAACTTCGACTTCCTGTCTTTTCATATTTTGCTCGGAGGCCCATGAAGAAGCCTGTAAATGTGGAGTACAGGAAACTCAAATGGCTGTGACTTCCAGCTACCCGGCTAACAGTGAACAGGACCCATAAAGAAGCCACTGGATACGGAGTGCAGGTAACTCCAATGGCTCCAACTTCCAGCTAACCGGCTACCGGTGAAAAAGACCCATAAAGAAGCCTGTAAATGTGGAGTACAGGAAACGCCAACGGCTCTAACTTCCACCTACCCGGCTAACACTGATCAAGATTTAACTATGACCATAAGGCTGTAGCCCAGCATAGGCGGGAGCGACCGGGGGAGTCCTGGAAGGTTATCATTAACGCACACGGGACGTGTTGCTCATGTAGTGTTCCAGGTGCCGTAGAAGGAGCCTGGTAAAGCCCTGCCTTTGATTTGGGAGGGAAGAACAAAGTGCTAAACAGGACTCATTCAATGGTGTGTGTGTGCCCGAGTTGGGGGACGGCATTGACCCTTCTGACCTTTACACAGTACTTCTGTGAGGCAAAAAGAGTTCCACAGTGCATACAGGCACACGGTCGGCCACACATGTGAGATTGCGTAGTTCGCTTCACCCCCCGGGTCCTCGGCTTCTCCTACGCACACACGTCATCGGGGGCCAAGTGCTTCACGCCGTGACATCACCGGTCTGGGGAGTTCACCAGCGGGGGCAAAGAGGCCAGCAGTACTTAGCCGTGGGGGAGGGGGAAGCCAGCGAGAGAAAGCCAGGGAGTGTGGATTGAGGAGGTAATGCTTAGCTCCCCTAGAAGGGTAAAACTATGACGGCGTGCTTCCTCTCTAAGTCCACAGTAAAGGCCCTTGAAGACAGACATTATTAATCAATCGCAATCACGGTTACAGAAAATAAGAAAGTGGACAGAATGAAAGATGTACTCAGGATCACCACACTGCTGAACATATTACAAGTTGATTCCTATGTCCTAGGCAAACTAACACTTTCAAAAGGCTGTGTATATACACATTACCAAATATCAATGATTAGAATGCTGGTATAATTGCAGTGTCATTGCACTCTGACCTACCCACCAACGCATAAGCAAATTCTGCCCAGTCAAAGATGTTCACTTCAGCGCCCATGAGGGGGAAACACCAGCAGAAGATGGGAAAGTACATGAGATGATCTACAGCGGACTGTTTTGTGACGGTGACATAACTAGGCAGTGAAAGGCCCGGGGACAAATGTCCAGCTTTGGCACACACAAGGGTGTGCATCGCACCCAGGTACTTGGATATTGGAGGCGTGTTTAAGGTGTGTGTCACCACACTTTCCATCTCGCTCGGCCGTCCTATTCTTGCATGCCTATGTGTCACTCCATTGCAATGTGCACTGTTGTGTAATGACCAAGAAGCCATGCTATTCTCTGCTAACGCAAAAGATAGGGAGCGAGGCTTTGACACTAAACGTCAGGAATGCAGACCGGGACTGCAGTATTGTCAGCAATATTGGGACATTAACAGCTAGGGAGCAGCAGTAAAACAAGTAAACCTTCGTTAGCCTTTCTTTCGAAACATAAAGACAGAATTGGGTCTGAATGTTTTAAAATCTATTCAAAATCCAATGTATAAACCTAAACCGATCAGCACAAATAACATCCAGGCAGTTTGCATGATATAGGTTGCCTAAGTCAACTTCCATGACATTTACTTAAGGGGATTTCATAAAGTGATGTTAAGACAAATAGTTTTTGCGTTCATGTGACTGTCTTGGGCCGTAGGGGAACAAACGCAGTTATTGTAGAATATTCCTAGATATCAAGATATATTTTAAACAGGAACATATAAATGTTTGCGTCAATTAGGCAGCCTTTTTTTGTTTAATCTAAGCAATACACAGTTGTTTCAGTTGTGTTTTTTCTTGTAATCCTTGTAATCCTAACTTTCTAGCTTCCTCTTTAAATATTAAATAAAATATTCAAATAAACAGTCACTGAATAGTTCTGATCACCCCTAAATCACCCGAGAGCCGTGCTTCGGAGGGCATAGGATTTGTTAACACGGGCTGGCAGTGGATCTCTGAAATAATGCCACATGCCTCAAATAGCAGACAGTCAACGTCACTTTTTTTAAAAAAACTCCAGATGCGCAGGAACCCCGCCGTAAATGACAGTCGGCGGCAGAGCCCGGGAGCCCCGCACCCCGCCGGGCGCACCTTACCTTGCCAAACTTCTGGTGCTGTACGTAAAGCTGGCCCTCTTTGACGTGCGCGTCCATCGCCCGCTCGGATTGCCACTGCCAGGCCGGATTCGGAATCTCTCGGCTCCCCGCTCGCCCCTTCAGTTTCTTAACTTCTTCCTTTGCAGACTTCCTATTGCGGCAACTTCCGCTTGATAAATGCGAGCAGTGCGAGCCGCGGCGCTGCAGGCAGTCATTGGACGCGATTTGCTAGGGAGCGAGCGCACTGAAGTAGCCCCGACATTAAAAAGATGCCTCTGAAAATTTAAGCACGCTCTGAAGTTGTGCCCTTCGGAAGCGTGGTCTCTCCCCCCTTCGCCTGTTGTTGTGGGCGCACTTCAGTGGCAGCCCCCTCCCTCTCTCTCTCTCCCTCTCTCTCTGCCTCCCTCTCTCTCTTCCCCGTTAACAAAAGTTAAATTACAGATACAACATGCAGAGCTCTTATATGACTATATTTTATTATTTCCGTTTTTTGCTCCTGACATTTCTTTTTAGAAATGTGTTACCGTGTTGGGCCCTCATTATACAGATGCATCTCACTCGAACGGAAATGTATCTTTATCCTGGTGCAGCTAGGTGTCAAAGATAAGACACCTATATGGATAATGTCCCTCAAAGCTGCCCACGTGTATAGAGCTTGAACCTTCACATACAGCTGGGTTTAGCTCTACAGCGGGACTCGTAGACACTGCTGCGCATAGCGGCGTTCGCAGGTCTGAAAGGTCCCGCGTTGGGCGTAAGCGCGAACCTTACAGGCTGTGACGCCAGCGTGCATCCGTTACAGCCCGTTTGCGGTGTTCCTTCTGTTTAACGTTCTCTTTTTTCGGTTTCTTCCTCTGTCCAAGATCATTTGGCAATGGTTCATGTCTCTATGCGTCTTTTTTTCCATACAGGATATGAGGCAAGGGTCTCTCGTCTAGGGAGATTAAAGATTAATGTCTGACAGGTGAGCCTGGGAGGATGGGTCACTAAATGGTTTAGGAGCTGGAATATGTTGAGCAAACATATTTATATTTAACTAGGGGAACTACTGTTGTAGGCCTGCCCTTCAGCAAGATATACGTCTTCCTGTTAAAAATTGTCCTGTAGGTTGTTTGGCAGAGAACCAGCACTTGGTAGCAGGAAATGTCCAGATGTGTTACACAATGCATGTGTGAAGTCCAGAAGAGGTGATTATGTCTGAGGATAGCCCAGGCTGACTCAGGATAGCCCAGGCTGACTCAGGACTCCACTCACTGTTTAAAGTGTCAGATGGCTCTAATGCTAGCCAGCTGGGAGGGATTTCATAAAGCCTCTGGTTACCTCACCCTGCATATTTTATGGCTGTTTACATTACTGTTGCCCACCTGGCATTATCCTTCCGGGGTACATTGCACAGCTACATACATTTTGCAGTTTATTCTCATTTTGACTCTTGTACTGTTTAGATATTTATCTCTCCCAGTTGTGTTTAATTTGACATTGTTGTACTTTCTGTGGAATCTGCATAGCAGCGCCGCCCCTGCTACTTCCACATATGCTGTACATACTTCACACTGTGTGTATATTCGGTTTCTTATTTTTATTTCTTTTAACTTTGCTGCTGGACTAAGAACCTGTCCACAGGGTAGCTGTAGTCACCCCCTGAAATTTATTTCCAGCTAAGGGCCTGGTATACTGAGTCAATTTGATTTCCTGTCCAACCAGACTTATGGCTCAAATGAAATGGATTTTCGACATAACTATGTGCACACACTGCTATGCACTTACAGAACCAAACAGAGCACGGCATGGAATAATGAAGATGGATGGCCTTTTGGGTCCTCCAGCCCCTTCCTGCAACTTCCTGAAATTTGTAACATCACTGTGTCAAAGTGAAATCAGCCTTGGTTCCGAGCCTGAGTGAACGGCATGTCGGTGTTATAGTGTGGGTCCACATATGCCACAGCTGAGCATATCAACTGGTCGATCTCTGACAGGCTGATTGCTAAGACATTGTTAATCGATAACAGTATAACTTCCACACAACTTTCATAATGTTCTAGGCTGAGGCAAACTATACCAAGAGGACCCCACCCCCCTGCTCAGAGAAATATACCATTGGGATTTGGTAGCTTGCAGAGCTTTTTTCTTTGTAAAAGTAGCTCTTGCTGTAAAAAGTACTTGTATGCGACATGTTGAACGCAGAAAAAACGGGCAGGGGTAAAGATCTGACTGACTTTGACAATGGTCAAATCATTATTACTGGACAAAGGTGTCCAAAATAGGTTTGTGGAGTGAGTACCTACTGGGAGTAATCAGATGACCTACCGGGTGTGAAGTGCCCAAGGTTTGTCAATGTGCCATGTGAATGAAGGCCATCCTGTCTGGTGTTAACCAACAGAAGGGTTATTATGGGATGACTAGCAGATAATTTTAATGATGGCTACAGGACTACTCCGTCACGACACACAGGGCATTGAGCCATACTGTGTGGGACTGTATAGGCATGGATCAGATGTGTTGGTGTAATGCAAACCACAGTTGTTTGACACATACCCTGTCCACTTAATGTAATGGAAATGGGATTCATTGGATCAGGTGACCTTTTTCCAACACGCTAAGGCCCAGTTCCGATGCTCGCGTCCCTAATGTAGGTGCTTTTGATGCTAGACAGTTATCCAACAGTTATCATGGGCATCTGACTGGCCTCTGGCTATGCAACAGTGTTCGATACCCTGTGTCCTGTGACCATCATTAAGATGATCTGCCATTTGTGCCACAGTAACCCTGCAGTTGGTTGCTCCCAGACGGGATAGCCTTCACTCACATCTCCCGTCGATGAGTCTTGGCCACCCAGCACCCTGCCAGCAGATGGTGG
>JAODKM010000016.1:15875298-15892473 GCA_026780845.1 Petrocephalus sullivani | reverse complement strand
CACACACACACACACACACACACACACACACACGTGTGCACTGACCTGCCGGTTGTATTCCTCCTCGTTCTCCATCCACATGTACTCAGCAAAGGGGTTGGCATCGCCTTCTCCATGTCCATTGGCCACCGGCTCCTTGCCTTCCTTTCCGGGGCCTCCCCCTCCCGGTGTCTTCGCCACCTCTGGACCGCTCATGTCTGCCGGCTCTGAAGAAGGATCACCTTTAGTTGCCGAGATGCAGTCATTACAAAGCCAACCATTACCCAGTTCTTTTCCCCATGTGATTTTAAATAAATAAAATAAACCCACAACAACTGGCATACATAACACCCCTCCACCTTAATCTGAAACACAAAAGACCATCTCCATGCACGATATGAGATTTGCAGAATTCTAAAACAAAAGCAGATTCATTCAAACATGTTCAACAAGTTCTGCATACCCGGCCCAAAGCTCCATCGTGGTGTGAAAAATTCCGAAACTTCAGACTCATCGCTGAACAGTGGTGTAATTTTTCCCCAGACACTGTGCACACCAGACTCCTCTCAATCTTTGTCCAGTGACATTTGCTTGAGGTACCAGAAACCACTTTTGCGATCACCGAGTATATGCTGACTGAAGATTTCTGACGAGCTGGGAAATTTACCAGACTAATCCAGCAATTTCCAATGTCCCCAGCTTTTACCACCAAACAGTTACCTGCTCACAAAGGCCAGCATGCATTCCCCAGTGTCTGAACTCCATGACAAGCTGTGCTGAGACCAAGCCAGCAGAAGCTGATAACTGCACTTGGTTGAAAATGCACACACCACTCTCGCCTAATCAAGAGAATAAGCTACGCCCAGCCGCCTGCAATATAATTCTGTGGTAGTGGCTCCGCAGCCTGACGACTCTATGGTTGCGAGTTTGATTACTTTTTTTGTGGGCTGCATGTCTTCCCAGCTTACAGTTTTCCTCTTGGTACTTACCAGAGGTAAGAGACCCTGATCCTGGACTGCAGGTTCTCCCCATATTACCTGATGAGTTCCTATCTGCCTCAGATCAGGGGTGAGTCATCAGAGACCAGGTAGGATGGAAAACCTGCTGGACACAAGCACTCCAGGACCAGGGTTGCCTACCCTGGCCATTTGAAGACCCACAGTTTACTTGAACTGCCATCTCTAAATTGCCCATTTTCTGTGACTGCATATTGCCTGTGATGACCCAGGACCTCCCCTGGGCTTCTAAGGCTCACTGCAATAAGGAAAATGTACAGAACAGAGCTCAGGACGTCGGGGATGACAAGGCGAGCAAGAGCATAACAGCTAGTGAGGCATAAACTGTTCATTTCTTACAGACAGTCAGCTTATAGAGCTACATGACTGTGTGCTATCACATACCTGCATGCGGCAGGGCCTTTCTGAGGGCAGCTCTGCAGGGCGTGCTCCTCGAGAGACATGCATTTGTGGCTTCTGCAGCACATACTCAGACAAGCACATGCCGCTCTGTCTGGGTTAGCGTTTCCTGGGGTCTCTCAGGCCATAGCCCCGTCTACCATGGGGATGGGGGCATTATAAGCACAATGTACCAAACTAAGTGAAAACCCAGTGTGAGAGACACGCCCCATTTCCTCCCTACCGAGTACCACCCCAATATCCAGCTGAAGACACCGGACTATCATGCTAACACAGGTGCTTAAAGCTTACTAGGGCCATTCAGTCCCACTAAATGCCTCCCCTTCCCATTAAACGATGACTGCCAAATTTAAAAGAAGATACAGAACAAGAACTATAATGTAGTTTAAAGACATCATTCGAGCGGAAAGACCTAGATCACCTAATCTGGTACAGGGGGACAATGGCACAGTCTGTAACCTCTCATCCTATCCCATCCTATTCAGTTCTTGTCCAACAAAAGATACGTAACCCATAGCTAATGCTGACACAGAACGCTAAGCTGTCAGGGAGAGGGGACAGTTATTGTAGTTTTGAAAATGTTTAGGTTTTTATATTATTTCGACTATTTGAAACCCAGTCTAGTTTATTTTCAGTATGGCTTTTTTAGGATTTCAAAAGATTTCTATTCAATTTTTATATTGTAGTTCAGATTTTGTAATTTATTTCAAAGGATAGAGGTTGTATAGCATATTTTATGTGCAAGACCTTTAGGGACTCCCACGGGAATATAAATGAACATTATGTACCAATTTCACAAAACGTGTGTGTGACACTGACAGCTATCAAAGACAAAATACTATTTTAACTACAGTAAAACCCTCTCAACTATCAAGCATTCAAGAAACCAGCATGATTCTAAAAATGTAAAACACACCTTAAGTAATAACCCTATTCAATTAAAACACAAATAATCATTTAATTAAATTAAAACACAAATAAATATAAAAAAACCTGAGCAACATACGTGTCATATGCTGTGCCTGCCCACAGAGTGACATGCTTTAGTAGTCTGTTCCGCTATTGTTTACCTTATGATCTCTTGTGTTACAACACCAAACTCACTATGACAGTATAAATCACTAGTGTGTGCATAAAGGGATTCAACTATGTATAAGGGACGTGATACAAGCTGGCACTTTTCTGGAAAATTCACCTATCCAGCACTGCCTGTCCCAACATCACCAGACCTTTCACTGTAAATGCAACAGGAAGTATTTTACATTTGTTATTTTGTTTTAGAAGCAATATATGGTCTTTGTGGGGCTGTAGTTTTCCCCATTTTCATGTCCTATTTCAGTTCACAAATACACTTTTCTTGCAGTTTTAGTTTTCGCTAACCCTGGAGGAGGGTGGGATTTTCCCCAGCGAACAGTATCTGGCAGGTAAATATGAAGTCTTTCCACACATCCATCTGTGTGGCCAGGCATCCTTATGAAGAATCCGCACCCTTTATCTAAAATGCCGTCCCACCCTGGAACTGGCAGCATTCTAGTCAAACGCGTAAACACTTAACAGGGGTACCAAGAGCAGGATTTTGGAAAACGAATGTGCCAACTACAGTGCTTAGACGGGAGAGGCCTTTTGGGAGACAGGAGGCTAAAAAGAGTCACCCCTGGCAAGGTGACTGCCCCCTAGAAACACGCTGGGGACAGGGCGGCACACACACCCCAACCGGCCTGACCACCGCTTCTCCCTCAAATGGCCCTTTTGTTTTCCCATGCCAGCGTGGACCTTCTGGCATGCGAGGCGAGTACAAACCCCAGGTAACTGCTCCTCCCCCCGAATGAGTGTCATTTGTGGAGGTTTCAGACCCCCACCCCCACGCCTAGCTGTAACACATGGCTGGCTGCCTGCCAGCTCCGCCTCTCACACCGGGCCTGGAACACGGTGGGCAAAGGCTGCCAAACAGCACAGCCTCCCCATAAGCGGGAAGGTGGCCCAACCTCCAGGCCGCAGCAGGGACCCCAAGCTCCAGGGGCCCCGTCCCACCACACACGATTCAGCTCGAGGGCCCAGGGAGCTCCATCAGGCGTGATAACGAGGATAACCCCCCCGAAACGCGAAGGGGCGCTGTCCGACACCCCCGGCGCCCGTTATCCGAAATGGGTGGCGAGCCAGTCGGGGACAAAGCGCCTCCTAATCACACTCCGCAGCCGAGTACGGGCCGGCGGTCTCCCGGCCGGAGCCCGGGTCCCAGGTGACCGGGACTCCGCCCTGAAGGCCAGGCGGGCCCGTCGAGAGCCGCGTACCCGGGCGGCGCTCCATGGCAGCCCCGTCGGGCCGGCGCACGCCGCAGAGACCCCACGCGTGTCGGTACGAGGAGGCCGGCGTAGCGTTCGCTGCGGAGGGGGAATGGAGGCGGGCGCCTCCTGTTTACAAACACGGGAAAGAGCCATCGGCGGGAATAAAGCGAGAGCGCGCGGCGGGAGGCGGCCGGGGTACGGCACGGCGGCCCGGGAGGGGGCTGGGGAGCGGCGGGAGGCCACGCAGGATGCGGCCGGGGAGACGGGCCGGTTAGGGGCAGCCGCGGCCCCGCGCTGCTAACGACGGCCGGCCGCCGCATCGGCTTCGCAAACAGACGGAGGGCGCGCCGGGGGGGGGCTGCGCGTGAAGTGGGCCGCGGGTCGCCGAGAGCCGGAGCCGGAGCATGCGGCCCGAGCGCTGCGCAGACGCGGCCGCCGCTGACATGTCTGCCGTGCGGCCGAACAAAGGCGCCGAGCAGCGCGGGCGCGGGGCGCACGTCGGCCGGCCGCGAGGCGGTGGCGGAGGCCGGAGCGCCGCGCCGCTCCGGTCCGTACGGGCGTACCTGGCATGCTGCGTTCTGCGGGTCTGCGTGCTGAGGATCCGGCGGGCGAGCTCTATCCACTCAGCATGTGGCGCGGCGGTCTGCGGATGCGCTCAGGCCGGCTTAGCGCGCAGCCGAGGACATAGCGAGGAGCGCGGTCATGTGACCCGCGCTGGGCCCGCCCACCGAGCGCGAGCGCCCCCTCCGCTCCTCCGCCAGGAGCGTCACGTGACCTCCGCCGAGACGCGCGCCCCCTCCCTCCCCAACAACCTCTACCTACAAAACACACATGCGCGGCCCTTCACCTAGCGGGTCCGATACATGGCAAGCACACTCGAACGGAAAAATTATACTTATAACAATAAATGGTTAGAATCCGCCTCGGTTTAACAAAGACGGGAGTGGCAGAAGGATTTCAGTTACCGTGTGACGTGTTTTACCTCCAATTCCACGTGGAAATGTTCGCGTCAAGCAAACAGCCCCTATGCATCATACTTGTTCCACATTTTTCGACGTCTGGCAAACTAACCTGACAGTTGCACCGACTATTCGATTAGATGGAGAGTTAGCAACTTCATTTGGGCAGCTAAACAGCATGGCATTCTGTTTAGGCTGAGATGTTGTGAAACGTGATGATACGTTGTATAAACAGATTAACCCAGGTAACAGGCAACCAACTGCAACGCGACATGCTTTATCTGAGGTTCTCCTTATGAATTAGTAGTACAAATTCACAAAAATCCATTTGTCCTATCAGTTTAACGTACAAGTGGCACGCTATCATTCCATCGTAAACACTGAAGTAGCCTATATGAAATAATGCATTGCACTTACCCAATTTATTAAGGAAAAAAATATCCCAACCACCAACAAATTCTTAAACCGTTGTGTAAATAGCCGCTCCTACTGCAAAACGGCTTTTCCTCCGTCTTTGATTACAAAAATTAAAAAAAAAAAAAACATTAACTGCAACAACCAGGACTACACGCCTTTGTCCGTGTTTTTCGTTGTTATTGGCCAAGCAGGGCGCCTATCATAAAGTTTTGTCCAATAGTTAACCGGATTAGAGTCACGTGGCCGTAATTAAATAACCTCCGCGTAGACGATTGGTAGATTCCCTTATCAGTAATTTTCTACTGCGTTTTGACATCACTTTTAGGCAAATCCCTTAAGTCTAGGGTTCTCATTCGCGGTTTTTAAGATTACTTTTACGGGTTTGCTCTTGAGGCTCATAGATTCTGAATTCATTCATATAATTGTGGATCCTATAATCGTGAATAACCAAGAACTCTAAGTGTCGCTGTCTTGATTCTTAGTTGAATGTGATATTCTTATATCGATGTCAGTGCTTGTAAGTAACACAAGGGCGTCCCGGTGATTTCCTACCGATGTATGAAATGATGTATGAAAATTACGTGCTTGGTGCTGTACTATTTTTGATTACCTTTTGCGTCACTGATAGGTGCAGATACCTCTAGGCATTTTCACGTTCCGTCCCTCATTCACCAGCCTGCTGTATGCTGGTTGCTGTTTAAATGCCAAGGCAAACACATTATAAGCAAGACTATCATAAATGCAAAGGTCGTATAAAATTTAATGTTAACTGTGCGAATATAAAAAAAACATCCAATATTTTTTCAGGTGGTTTAAATAAGTGTTTATGAGATATCGTCATTGTGAGCTGTTCGGGCAATTTATACATCCAGTTAGAGAATATTAACCAATATTTGGTTAAATAAGTGATCGGGGAATGGGGCTTTTTCTTGAGATATTGGGCCCCATTAGGTATAGTATTGATTAAGTATATGGACGCAAACCATTACTGTCGCTTGAATACACCAAGGGTTTTTTGATCCTGCTTTTTGCTGGCAAGCAACGTGAGTTTCGTTTAGGGGGAATTGCATAAATATGTTTCCGGTTAAAACGATTTTCCTTTGCAGTGAGTGATCCCAGAGAATGCTCATTTAGATGCATTGCACACAGTTATGGGAGTCGCTGAGTGTTTTTATTTACAGAAGCAGGCCTTGTTTTTGTTTAGCTCCCTCTCCCATCTGTCCGCTCGCGTGGCCGGGGCCCTGTCCTTGTTCTTTGTTTTATTACAGGTTCGGCCATGCAGAACAGAAACCAAGAATGGAGACCTCGTTAATGGGCAGCTGCTGTGCTGTTTTCTGCATCTGCTTTTCAAGTGCTAAATGTAAGCGGTAAAATGAATTGGAAAACGTATATTTACTGTAGTTAACTGCTGGTTGGAAGATGTATGTATGAATGAATGGTGTTGTCTCCCTCTTGTGGAATTTTTTGATAATACAGCAATGTTCTTTTTCAGTCGCACTATTGTTCTCAGCCATTTGTCTGCAGCAGTCTATATATCCATCCATCCATCCATCCTTTTATCACAGTCAGGGTTGCAGGGTGCTACGGTAAACCGTTGAACAATATTCCACTCCACAGGGCATCAACACATTCACACAAATTTAATATATTTTTGTTTAAATATACAACACAAAGTGAAGTTTTTAAGAGAGCAGTGCATACATATTGATTTGTCATTGCTGTAAGATAAATGTTATGTTTCCATAGCCCTGGCCAGTGCATAGGATTTTCATATATTTTTTTGCCTCATAAGACTTTCATGCAAAAACATTTATTACTGTTATTTATGGTTAACTTTCTAATTTTTACATAAAAGAACAGCAATCATCTTATTTAGTAGCAAACCCACATATCACTTAAGCACATTTGACAGTCACTCATCAGAAAATGCAGGTTCTGGAGCTTGGCAGTCCTCCGTCCGTGGCCATGTGTCACTGATGGGCCCCAAACTGGCGAGTCAGGCCTGAATACACCGACCGTAAACCATGAAGAAGTCCCACACCACATCGGAACCATGGTGGGCACTTTACTGGAGCCTCAACAGTTCGCCTGCCTAGCACAGGTGGGCGCTGAGGACGCAATCGTCCATCCGCTGCATTGAGCTCCTGGAGAAGGCGGGGAGCACCGGCAGGGTCATGTTCTCAGAGGGACTCCTTGCTGTCCTGAACTGGCGACTGCCTCGTCGGCTACCTCACCTGCAGGCCACAGTTACGATGATGGTTACAAATCAGCGGCTGAGTGGCTGGTGAGTAGCATAGATGCCCCATCAGGACCTGTCCTCGCTCCATTTTTGCTTACCTTCTACATCTCTGACTTCAGGTACTACTCCAAGGAATGCCATCTGTAGAAGTCAAGTCAAGTGGGCTTCACTGTCCTGCCGGCCATACACAAGTATACAGTGTTACGAGACACCGCAAATGACACATGGGGGGGGGGGGGCAGTATGTACACAATTTCAGGGGTAAAGTGCAGATTAAGTATCCAAGTGCAAACATGGGGGTAGGACATGGACCCCACGTAGTGCACATGACACGACTGGAGGGCAGACACTCAGTATATATGTGAGCAGGTTCAATGCAGTGTTGTATGTAGTCCTCAGATGACTCTGCTATAGTGGGATGTATTAGTAGGGGGGGGGGATACAGGAGGCTGGTGGAGAACTTTGTTGTGTGGCGTCAGCAGAACCACCCCCATAAGCCCCCCATACCCCCGTCAGCATATAGGGACATCTACAGTGTTTGATTGACCCACAGTACACTGGGCTGGGATACAAACACATGCCCTGCACAAGAAGTTCCAGGCCTGTCTGTTTTTGCTGAGAAGGCTTGGGTCCTTTGGTGCATGTCAGAGGCTGATACAGACTTTTTTTTTTGGCTATGCCTCTGTGTGTTGGGGTGGCAGTGTGAGCTTTCGGATATACCAATGAGTAAGTTTGTCCCCTATTTGCTGCCGTAATGCCCGAATTTCCTTCCAGGGAAAAATAAAGTCTCCTGTCTGTCTCTCTGTCTACCTGTCTGTCTATCTATCCATCCATACATACATGCATACCAGTCTGACTCGGCAGAGCAACCCTAACTCATTCACAAACGGGTCCAACAATCCGTTTCCGTCACCTTTACTCATGTGTCTTGAAGCGGAATGTAGGTCTGAATATGATTTCAAGGGCATTTGTGGGCCCCTATTTAATCTAGTTTCTAAGGTTTTTTTTTTTTATTTAGGACAACTATTTTGTGGTTGTTTTATATTCATCAGAATTACTGTACTGTATGTGCTGGAATTTTGGACGGGTTGATCGATATTAACCCTAACCCTCCCCCCCTTTACATCTGTACAGGTCCTTTCTGGTCACCCTTTCTGGCTCTGCTGCCACCAAGGGTCACGTTACACTTGGCCACCGTCGTGCCCCTTGTGTGGGTCAACGAACACACCGGGCACTCTGCGTCAGAGTTCAGTGACTGCATGCGGTGGCGATTTAAAAAAAAAAAAAAAAAAAACGTACAAATAAGTAAACACCCGGAGAACTCTCGCGTATTTTGTCCCGCTGTCGAGCCGTTCACTGATTCGCAACGCCAGCATTTCAGCTATGCTGCATTTTCATGGTCTAAGGAGAAAAGAAAACAGCCAGGGGGCTCTTTAAACAGGCCCTGTTTGCTACACATAACAATGAAAAGGCCATGCAGAGTGATGGTGTGATTTAATCCTGTGTTCCGTCACACTGTGGCGACAAGGCTGAGCGGGGCATTGCTTAAGCTAAGGAAGGGCTCCCTGTGACATCCCAGTCCGTTTCGCTGTGACTGAGGGCATGTCACGGCAGCTCACCTCTGGCACGGCCTGCCACCCTGACTGGGAGGGGTGTACAGTCTGTACTCTCTTTTCTGGAGTCACGAGTGCCCCAGCTGACTCTTACAACTAGTTCCCGTCCCGCCCCGGTTCGAATGCCCGGCACTTGGTGACCCCTGGCGACCCCCACTGCCCCCCCCTCTCAGACACAGATATGCTGGTGGGGAATGGGCTGCTCCCGTATAATGGACGGGGGGGGGGGCGTCCGGGCATGCAGACACAATGCGGCGGCTTGATGGAGGCCCGGAAGGGGCAGGGGGCCGCGCCCGTTCCGGCTGCACGGCATCGTCCACTCACCGGGGGTGGGGGCCCGGGGCTGCCGGAAAGACGGGGGGGCGGGGATACTCACAGGCACGCAAGTGAGCTCATGCTCACTGATGCCACAAAAACGCCGTGTGCCCGGTGAAGCCCAGGAAAGATCAGCTGCTTCATGCTGTTCCATAGCTATTAAAAAGCATTAGATGAAGTAGAGACTAAATTTGACAGTAACTGGAGGGTTTCATTTGTAAAAAGGAATACACTTGTCCCTTGGTAGAATCCCCCCCCTGCACATACCAAAATCCACAGATGTTCAGGTCCCTCATATGAAGTGGTGTAGTATTTGCATATATAGCCTACGCACATCCTCTCGTAAACTGTAACTCACCTCTACATTACTATAATACGTAATACAGAGAAAATGTTACATAAATAGTTGTTATACTTTGTTGGTTAGGGGATAATGGCACAAAAAAAATCTGTACTTGTCGCTTTGCGTGAATTTAGCATTGCTCTTGGCGCTCAGCAAATTTTTGCTTTTGGAACCTTTTTGAACTTTTTTTTTTCTTTTTCAAATTTTTTTGATCCGCAGTTGGTTGAATCTGCAAATTCAGAGGCCCGGTAATATTTGCAATGAAGTAAAAAGTCCAAAAAAGTGATCCGTTCTGCAGGTAGTTTCAGCCTGGGCCTGTGCACGTGCTCCTTCCTGCGATGTGGCGGCATGACTTCCTGTTCCGGGTGGGGGGGCCCGCTGCTGAGAACATCTGGGCAAACTCTTTGAGTTGAAGCTTCCCAGCGTGACTCAGGTTACACTGGGTTTGGGGTGGCGGGGTTTTGCAAGGGCTGCTTTTCAGAAGTTATAGAGTATGGTGTGGGCCTTACAAACGTGAACCATAAAAATGCTGGTGGCTCACGCCCAAGGACGCCACATACGACATCATGAAGGCACACTTGGACTCCAACTCTAATCTGTTTGTCACGTTTGGTAGGGGCATGTCATGGTGAAGTGATGCGGGGACCATGGAACGAAGTTCCTGAGAAAGATTACAATGCCTATGGCAATGTGATGGTTTGGGTTCTGGTTTTAGTGCCATATGCTGCTTTTTTGTATTTCTCAGCTTCAGCCAATGACGTCGTGTCTGACTGGATGGAACAGCAGCCAAAAAGTCGGACTGGTCACCTTGCTGTTAAAGTAAACATGCAGCACATAGATGTCACCGCAGTGAGTGTGTGCCTGCACGAGCGTGTGTGGATGAGGTGGGTTCTGCTCCACATCGAGGAGGTTTACATTACACATACAGAGAGGCAGAGGGGGCCCACTCTGCAGACCATGTCCCGTGTAAGCCCCCCCCCCCAGTACCCGTAAGTGGTGCTGTCCCTAATGGGTTCCAGACTCCATTCCGCAAATTTGATTTGGAAGCATGACAGGCCCATGAGCACACTGGGGGGCAAGGTGGCGGACTTCCTGCACACGGTGGGGGCTCACTGCCTCTTTGTGTGTGTGTGTGTGTGGAGGGTGAGGGGGGCAGAGACTGCTGGGGAATGTGTGTGTTCAATCAGCGCTCCCTGGGGGGGTGGAGGGGGTCGGATCCCCTGGGAATCAAATTCCCTAGAAATAATGTAAGCAGAAACCTTCTTGGCCCCCTCCTCCCGCCCCGCATACACACTGAAAACTACACACCACTGACTCAGATGAGTGTGCGAGTGAGTCGCGGTATGCTGTGCACACCGAACCTGTAAATGCGCGTTGTCTGAGTGTATTCCGGATGGCGGCACCATCAAATGGCGAAAGAACAAAGATCGACAGATTTTAAATGCATGGCATGCATTTTGCATATATTTCTGAATTCCCTCTTACAATTCTGGAAACCTTAGAACTTACTCTAAGGAATGATGTCACTGCATTAATAAAACACCCTGGGCTCAAAATACAAGGTCCACATCAGTATTTGTAAGGCTTGGATGCTGTAGGATAAACCCGAATCCCGTGTGAAATTATGGGGCAACACACGAAACACCTTCCTCTCCTTCTAATTTGAGCCGGAAAGCTGTAAAGCAGCAGCAGGAAACTAGTTAAAGGGACGCTCTTGGTAAAAGTAGAGATTTAAAAGGATGTGGAAGAAGGGTGGGAGATTAAAGCAGAAGCGGTGAACAGGAAAAAAAGGGAATGGAAGCAGGCGGACCGGAGTTGGGGGTGGGCGTGCGGGGGCCGGTGGGAGCAGGAGAAAGCCGACGGAAGAGGGATGATTTCATTAGTGTGTGCTGTCATCTCCGTAAACTTTTACAAACACATACACAAACATGCTCGCACAATGATCCCCGTGAAGTCAGCTTTCTCCCGCCCCTCCCCATGCTGGTGCAGCTCTGCTCCCACCCCCCCGTGGGTGGGTGTGTGTGTGTCTCCGAGAGCCTGTGTGTTCTCTCTATCACTCCTTTCCTCCCTGACATTCCAGCCCCTCAGTGCGAGCAGCTGCCCAACTTCGGACGCAGAAGGAAGCGGACTCGTCCGCAAGGCTGACGGCGTTCTCAGGAGGGTTTCTGTGAGCTAAAGGCAGCCCAGCTTTTTAAAACTCTCTCTGCTCTTTTGTGCTCTGCGCCCTGGAATTTCTGCCGGGGCACCACACACTTATCTTCAGACACCGGCTAAGCATCCCCTGACGGACTTTGTCACCGAAGCCGAGGGACGCCGTTTGCGGGACGGAAGGCACGTTGTCCTCGCCAGCAAGGGGTGAGTTCCTGGCTTTCGTCGGTTCGTGTGTCCGCTGAACTTCACGTTCAGGTGCTTCCATCTCAAGTTCCCCGTCGGGCTCCGAGGAGACGGTGCAGCAATGAAGGTCAGCAGTGTGTAGGTGAGGAGTACACTCACTGACTGGCAGATGTTTTGTATGACGTTCCATTACAGTTGGGGATTTCTGTTAATAATTTCCAGATATTCCTTTTACTACCACTGCACTAGGGACGACAGGTAACAAAAAAAATTTTATTCCTGTAGTGGTGAAGGAGGTAAGTCTATAGTTACCTGCTATGCTGGTGCTTTTTAATCATGACGTTTTAATTTTCTGAGCATCAGTAGAGTAACGAGCAGCAGCTGAGGTTCTCCCTTTCTTTGTAGTCTTGTGTGCTTCAAAAGGGATCACACAGCACCTTGCGAATCGCTTCAAGTTTCACACTTTTGACTGTTCAGAGCTTTTCCTGAACAGAAACTTTTCCCCTGCCCAGAGAATTGTTTGGATTTAATTTACTGCCCTTACACTGCTATGTTAGAGGAGGGCCCAGAAAGTGAAGGAGAGCACCAGGATCATCATAAAGGCGCCAGCCCTGGCTCCACCCCGTTTTAATTGTGTCTTTTGGTCTGTGCAACTCTCAGAACATTGCACTCCATGACACAGACCTGCTCCAAGTTGATATGGAGACTGCTTTATCCAAAGCAATTCAGATCCTTATAAGCAGTCGCTGTCCCTGAAGATTCTCCTGCAACCATATAAAATAATTCCATCACCCCTGCAATAGTTTGTCTTTACCTAGCCACAGGTGGAATTACACTATAGTACTCACAGACGAAAACTAACCTTGTTGTTTGTGTTTGTTATATACCATCAAGTTGTCCATGAGAACTGCAAAACTTGATAAATATATGTTGAATGTCATTGCTGGAGAGTGTTAAGGAAGCGTTAAGGAAGACCAGGAAAGAGGAAATGCCTGATGGTCCCTCCATCAGCAGAAAGCTGGACCTGGCTGTGCATGCTTATCTTCACTGCTTGCACAGGCCAGCTGGATACCTTCAGGAGATCTCACTGAGACATTAATGTCCACAGAGAACCTGGTTGCTCCTCATCAAGGCCTGAACATGTGTTGGAACTGTGCAGAAAATGACCATCTTTGCTCATGCTGTCTAACCCTATGACCCTCAAACCTACTTGGGTGATATTAATTTGTACCTTTGCTTACGTAGATAGATACAGTTGGAGAAAAGGTTCCCATGGTTTTATAGCATGTACATCTCAGGTTTATACACTTCACATATACAAGAATTGTACAAGCAATAGAGAAAAGAACCTCTGCGTTACACAGGAAAAGGTCACGTGTTAATTACTTCAAGAGCTCACTTCATGCAAATCAAGTCAGCTGGCTTTCAAACTTTCCGTAAAACCATGGGGGTGGGGGGGCTCATATCGGGAGATATTTGCTCTTGGCGTGTTGACTTCCACAAGGCCAGGTGTGTGAATGCCAAGCAGCATTCTGTCCACATGTGGAGGCAATTGCATTTTCAGTGGGCAGAAAATGAGCCGACGCCTTGGTGAGGCTCGTGGTGGGAGTGTGGGGGTGTGGGAGTGTGGGGGTGTGGGGGTGTGCCGTCAGCAGCGGCTGTTCCTCAAGTTCCCACCGCAGCGGCCAGTGCGGGTGGCTACGGCGGACAGCCCCAGAAAAGACCCGCCGGAGCGCCGTCACAATCGGTGCGTCGTCCATCTACATAGGCCGGAGGGGTTCGCTCTTGTTGAAGCCTCTCCTTGTGGCCGACAACCTGCAGGACAGGCTGCCGCACCATTAATCATGGCTGTTGGCTCTACTGACAGAGAGATAGGGAGTGGAAGAATACAGAATCTGAAAATGCCAAAATAGGCTTTTGATTTTTGGCTGGGAGAGGCTGTTTTTGTCTAGAAACGTCACATGGGCCACCAAATTCTATTTTAGCAAAGGCTGTCGCTCTGGGCTGTGCAGTGTCACACGGGTACACAAGTATGCAAACAGTAATACACAGATTCCTGTACTTTGTAACATACTGCTAGTTCATGGTGCGTTTGGTCGTCTGCCGACTCGGCAATTAACACGCACTGTCATGTTACTTGTTTTATTTTGAGCGGTCCCTAGTCCCAGTGTTTGACCACAAAATTGGCAAAAACATGCTTTTCTGGGTGTGTGGAAATGAATTCAAGAAAGAGTATATTTGTGCAATTTTTTTTTTTATCGTGGTGATAATATTTTGAGAGGATACCCCTTGTAAGATGTTAATTCATACAATGCATAATGTCACATACAAGTCCTCCAAGGGACCAACACATGTTCTTTTGGGTACATCCTCACCTGATTGTGGGATGGAGTTAAAAAATTACATTAACAAATCAATTTGCAGCAAGTTTTACTGCAGGTGGATTTCAATATGTGGTAATGTTCAGTGTACAAGGACATGACAGAATGAAGTGTAACGCTCAGGGTATAAGGGCAAGGACCTGTAAAGTCTCACCTTAAGCCAGCATCAATAAGTGACCATTGTAAACTGTTGTTGCAGAATGTTATGTCTGCAGCTCTGTAAGTATGAAATGTGAGAACATGTTAATAACAAAATCACAGAAACATAAACATTTCTTCAGTATGTGTTTCCTTAGGCTCTTCTTGGCAGAGTAGGAGATGTTTGAGGTTTCAAAGCATGCCAAGAAAACAGTAACAGCAGCCTGATAAACGACAGTATGGCACTGTGTGCTCTGAGGAAGAGGGTCGCGAGATTGGCTTTTGAGCCAATCGACAACCTGAAGTATCCACTTAAGTAGGAGATTCTGTGGTCTGTGCTTACATAGGCCTGGCTGCAGACTGACATGCAATGCTGGTAGTCGCTGTGAGACACACATCCCATGTTTGATGAATAATGGGTGGCGCTTCCTGTTTACCGTTGGGGGATTTGCCATTTGGCGGACAAGGGTGTAGCAGAGCTCTGTATCAGACATTGCCAAACAGCCAGAGCCAACACGCATTAATGTGTCAGTAGAGGTTGGACGACTACTCCTGAACTGTGCCGGACTTGCCCTAAGAGTTCCCATCTCTCTTCCAGGCTGCAACGGCCCTGGCATTTAAACATGGCGACCCTCCTGCAGCCCAGCATAAGCAAACTTCAGAGTGCAGGTAAGCAGCGGGGTTAGTCCCAGGTAATACTGAAGCAGGTCTTCAGGCATGGTCCCATTTAAGTCCAAGCGTCCAAGGAAAGACCCTCGTGTGTTGGGACATAGAGGAAGAAAACAAAGATGTTCATTGCAAATCACAGAGAAGTCTTTCTCTGCTATTGGCCCACATGTCCTATATAATCACACTCCTCGAAGACTGCCAGATACTCCAGTGTGGTTAAGGATGGGACTGCAATACATTTAAACTCAGAGAAGCTATACTCTGACCCAGCACCCCAGTCATTCTGAAAATACCTGTTTAGCACATAACAGATTTTAAAGATAGTCTTAGTATGTGAAATATGTTGTCAGTCCAGTGTCCGGCAGGTCACCGGCATGGCTCTCTTCGAGTTAAATCCACCCGACCTGCCAACATTGCTGCTATAGGGCTTACATATTTTTACCTCCCTTACTCCCCTGAGAATATCACTCTCTGCAGATAACATTCCAGTCTTTCCAAATAGCATCACGCATTCCATGATCAGCACGAAGACCGTGCTGCGCTGCGTAGTGTGTCTAAGCCAGGGAGAAGCTGCGGAGAGGCTGCCATCATCTCCCAGATAAAAACAAGAGGGACCTCGAAGCCAAGTATAGCCAACCCTAAGCTACAAAAGGCAGACCAAAGACCGGCATGCGTGCGTTTGAAGCGTTATCAAATGTTTTGTTGCGTTGCTGGCATCAGAGAGCATCTTGACATGGCAGGCTGCTGGGTGTATCGCATGAGAGAGTTCAGTATGCAGCGAGTACTAGGGTGATGTTGATCCTGCTGTGAGGTCCAGATCATCTCCATGAATTTCCATATTAAGGTTATTCGACATTCGGGAAAGAGTGTTAACTCAACTGTCAGTTCATCACAATGCTGGATTCAATGACCAGGCAATAAGACTGAATTCTGCTACATGACAGGTTAGACCTGTGTACCTAGCAAACAGGGCAGAGAGGGCCAACTGACTGTTCTTCGTGCCCCCTTCTTAATGTCCTGCCTTACAGTGGAAAACAGTTCAGTGCCCCCCTCGCCTTCCTGCTCACCTTCCCGAAATGACTGCAGCATCGCCCCTCTCACCCCGTCCCCCTCTCCGGTAAGTGACGCCTAGAATTGGACCCTCTGGATGGCTGGGACATGCCTTATGTGATACAGGAACAGCGGGCAGTGGCACAGGACGTGGGACGCTCATATATACTTACAGGACCGAAATAAGGCTTAATGCAGGGTTTGAGGCTTAGAGGTCTTCCATACACAGGGTAAAAAATGCATTAGATCCGGTCTTACACCACTAAATAGAGATTAGAGTATGGAATTGGGAACACACACATACACAGTGCAATTACCTAACTATATTCAGCCGGAATTCTTTGCCATTGATACACGAGCCTGGACAGCGGTGGCATCGTGTTGGCATAGCTTCAAGGTTTATTTTAACAGTCATGTGCACAGTACAAAATCAATAACAAATACATTGAATCTACCGGTAATGCTATTTTCCAACCCATAATGATTTTCTGTGTAGCTTCAAACAGAATTGAAAAGCATCCCGAGTGCAAGATCACCAAAGCCCTGCCAATTGCCTAGTGTTTGCACTACATCAGATGAAGTGCCAGTCTGCACCTTCCTCCTCCAGATAATTCGAGCCCCGCCTCTCGGCTTTTACTCCTCTTGGCAGACAAAATGCCCCCTCCCAGATTGCACAGGCATAACATCAGGAATCAGATACAGACAGGCAAGCACGCTGCCAGGCTGCTATATATATAATATAATATAAGAAGGCTACATGTACCATTTCTGTTTGTTAAGGTCACCCTGGTCAGGGTTCGCTTCTCAGCCAATGAATGACAGGTAGAGCATGGGCACAGGAGAGGGCTTCATTTTGGCGCTTCCTCACCAGGAAGCCCCCTCTCTGATAGGCCCTCCAGCACGTGGGACTCGCTTTTCTTGTCTCTGTACTGTCCCTCCTGTGACTTGTCTGTGCTCCGTCCAGTGTGTCTCTGTACTGTCTCTCCTGTGACTTGTCTGTGCTCCGTCCAGTGTGTCTCTGTACTGTCTCTCCTGTGA
>JAODKM010000016.1:15856560-15866945 GCA_026780845.1 Petrocephalus sullivani | reverse complement strand
CCATTTTTTGGTCAGCCAGGGAATAAAATTAACTAAGGCAACATAATCGTTCTCCTGATTGCCCACTGCTAAAAAATGTAAAAAATACGACGTGACCCCCCCACAGAGCTCGCTGAGGCCCCCTTGTGGGCCGGGACCCCCCTGTTGGGAACCGCTGTTCTAACCAATCAGAAGTGCTGTGCTCCCCGCCAGTCATGCTCACCAATCAGAGGTGGCCCAAAGTGACTGCATAAACTCCCACAAACACAGACACGTGAAACCCGAGGAAAACATTACATTCACAGTGCAGAAAAATATCTGTTCCACTGCCGAGCCGTAAGTGAATTACCTACCTATTTAATGATCAGAGATTGTTCACAGAAAGGTCCTCTTATTAGGTACAAGATCCCTAAAGTTTATTTAATTTAACAAAGTCGTGGCTTTTGTGATAGTAGTTTTATGTGTCATTGTTCTCCGCTAATTTGACCCTTGTGTACATGGAACTTTCCGGAAGCACGTCACTAAGGGTAAAAAAGCAATGGAGCGCTGTTTGCAGATGCAGCACTTAAAATGTGCAGGTAAAAATACGATCACTTTACCATGTTCAGGTTGTTAGATAATTGTTCAGATTTCAATGTACAGTTGTGCTCAATTAGTTTTTCACACACATATAGTGGTTACTGAACTGAGTTTTAAAAAATCGCTAATAAAATCGCAATCGCAGTTTCCGTCGGGTTCGGGCTTAATTTCTATCATTTTACACGGGCTCAGGCCGAGGTGGGGCCTTGTCGGGCCGAACTTTTAAGACCCGATTACAGCTCTACCATCGATCCATCTATTTTGATTTTATTAATCGACTCCACTGTTGAGAAGGGCTGTCTTATCCTTGTCCTAATTCAATTTTTGTTTTTAAGTTGCCTGAGGTCAGAGATCTATGTCAGTCTCTGCAATACAGAGCACTTGTGGGGTGGCCCATGACTGTGCATAGAATAATGTGCATCCTGCACTACTCAGATTAGACTTAGAGCTGTGATACGTCATGTCGGTTTAATGTGTGAGAAAACATCCAAAACGCCTGACAACAATCAAGTGAAAAGGCCTGCTCATCCCCAAGGGGCTAGACTGAGCTCTGAGGCCAGTAGCCCTGCTTTTCCCATTACTGTCTAGTTGTGACAGTCTATGTACAGCTGTAGATCAGGCCTTGGCTCGCAGCATTTCCTGTGAGGAAAGTGGATATCTGCAATCTTAGCACTCCCACAACTAAAAACTCCCTAAAGGATCTTTATTGGGTTGCTATGGTGTCCCACTCTTTGTTCATGGCTAGTGCTTATTATGCACACAGGCTATTCTGAGTGAATGGCAGTGAATTTTAGGGAACCAGTGGTACGATGACAACAAGCAATTATGATGCTGCAAATGATAAGCAAATTCAAGCACATAGAGTGCAGGAGCATATATGCATCAGATAAGGAACCCTGGCGGCCTATAGAAATCCTGAACCACCTCTCTACCTCCCTTCTCCTCCTTTCAGGTTTCCTTCCGTTTAAACCCAATGTGCTGAAAGGAGCCGTATTATCTGCTTTCCTTTAGTGTGTTATATAAATTTATCTGCATGTAAATAGTTTGCAAAGTCCTAAGGCCCAAAGTGAATAACCGCAGGTACCATCCTTTCCTAATTTGCCTGAAATGCCTCATTGGAATTCCGACCTTTACTTCCGTGACATGGTGAGGTCACCTCGTAATGCAATCCTTATTGGCTGGATTCCTACCTGCAAGGATCTGACTGCAAGACAGGGGTGGGCCATGCACGGCAAGCCGATCAGTCAGAGCACAGTGAGCTTATCAGGGCTGAAGCTCTAAAAGTTCTAAGAGAGCGTTTCAGAGAAGTATAGGTAAAGTGAGTACAGATGTACTGTATGAGAAAAATAATATTTTTGTTACATTGAAGCATGTGTTCTAATCGACTCCAAAAATAAAAGTAAGAACTGTGAAAATGAGCATAATGAGGGTCTCTTTAAATGGACATAAACTTTCGTAATATCCCATGGAGCTGTACTAGCCTCAGATGGTACCTTGCTTGGTGGTCTTATTGGTGTTCCAGCCTTAATACGTGTGGTGTCATATTCTGCTGGCTGAAAATGCCCAGCCATTGTGTGTGGGAGCTGGATGAGTGCTCAAAGATCAGATTGGAAGTGCTTTCCCTCTGCTACAGATGTTTCCTGCTGTCACGCCAACCCCCCTGCCCCCTGGCCCATCCGCCGAGCTCCACCCCGCCCCTCACTTCCTCGAGTACATGTCAAATCCCTCTCTTTGTCCCACTCTTCCTCGACCGCTTGTAGATGCGCTTCCCAGGAAGCTTGCTTAGCAAATCTTATCCCAGAATCTTAATCCAACAGGACATAAGTGGGAAATTTTATTCCTTTGGAATGGACGCAATGATCATTGGTTGACATTGTGTCACATCCAGTGTCTCAATAACTGTGTAAAACCTCCAATTTTATCCACATTTTTGGAGTAACAATAAGTGGTCTTTTCTGGAACGTTGGTTTAGAGGGATGAAATGTCTATTAGCACCCTACACAAGGCACCATATTGGGTTGCATTAAGGACCCAGACCAGAGAAATGGCAGCGTAAATGAGAGACTCATTTTATCGATAGTCTTGGATTTTATTTAAAGTAAAATAGAGCTGGTATAGAAGCATTAAACCAGAGTTCTGCAGGTCTGGTCCTGGAGGACCATAATCCAGCACAGTTAGCAGATTCCCCTGCTCAAACATCTTAATTACCAGCTAATTACCAGGTTTAGTAGGTGTGTCTGAGCAGGGAAATCTGAAAAACGGAACTGGGGATCCCTGCATTAAACAATTTAGTGTAAAGGCAGGTTGGTGTTTGCATGGTGTGTTTGTGTGTAGGTATAGGTGCTCGGAGTGGAAGGTTAACTGTAAAGTGAAGCACTGAAGCTCTTTGTCCGCTCTCCTCAGGCGACCGGTACATTGTAGCAGACTGCGGCGGGGGCACAGTGGACCTGACTGTGCATCAGATAGAACAGCCACAGGGGACCCTGAAGGAGCTGTACAAAGCTTCAGGTGAGCACAGAGACAGCCCACTGGGTTCTGCACAGGTAGGACAGAGCTAAGAGAAGAATCTATGCATCCTGATGGGCGTCTTGCTTTCCGCACACAGATGTACCGACAAACACCTTTTTCTCGTTTTTATATGGTCAGTGTTCTGAGGAAGAACACTGTTTTTGCACTCTCACTCTGTCTTCTGGATTTTGGGGCAGCGTGTGGCTCAGCGGGCTAAGCCTTTGTGCCTGTGACCGGAAGGTCATCAGTCGAGTCCAGCCTTGGCCTTGAGAAAGGCCCTTAACCCCCAGCTCCGTGCAGGTGGCTGCCCGTCACGGCCAGGCTCGCTCTCACCTATATATGTCTGTGTCAGGGAGAGCAAGATGGGGTAAGAGAATTTCCCCACGAGGGATCAGTAAAGAGTCACTATTATTATTTTATTCTTTTCCTATTCATGTTCCAGTTTCTGAAACTTTGAGACTTTAGAAAAGGCCGCTTTATAAAACGACAAGCCATGTTTCCCCAAACTGAACTGGACACATCACCCCAGGTGGTCCGTACGGAGCCGTCGGTGTAGACATGGCCTTTGAGGCCATGCTGTGCCAGATCTTCGGAGCCGACTTCATCGAGAGCTTCAAGGCCAAGAGGCCGGCGGCCTGGGTGGACCTCACCATCGCCTTCGAGGCCCGCAAGAGGACGGCGTCCCCTGGCCGAGCCTCCGCCCTCAACATCACTTTGCCCTTCTCCTTCATCGACTTCTACAAGAGACACAGAGGCCACAGCGTGGAGGCCGCCCTTCGCAAGAGCAGGTGAGCTTCAGCTGTGTGCATATACGCGCCCGCTTTGATGTTTATTTTTTTATGGAGTTTAGTAAACTCAGCCCACCGGATGTGTATGTGTCTTGTTCCCTCTCTCAGGTATGAAATATTCGTGTGCCTATATCAAAGCTTTCCATACCTGCTCCTGGAGATCTACCACCCTGCATAGCTCAGGTGCAGCCCTAAATTAACATACCTGGTACAGATCATCAGTAGCATCTCAAACCTTGTTCTAATGTACACGGGTATTTTGAAAAAACAGTTTTTCCTCCTTTCGTTATAAAAAAAATAAAAAATCTCCGTCTACATGAAAACAGCAAAACACATTGTCAAGCGCATGAGAAACCAACAGGCGGCGCTATAACTCTAACCATGCAGCCATGTTGGCCAATCAGAAGCCTTACTACCAGTTCTGCTAGGTTAAAAATAGAAAATGTAAACAGCGAAAGGCGCACACTCTGATGTAAGTTAGATAACGGCACACACTCTGATGTTACAAGCCGAAAAACTCCTGTCTGCACATCAATGTTGAAAATTAAGTTTCTGAAAATCTTCACTCTGGACAGAGTTTTATAAAAGCTCAGTTACCAGTGACCTGAAACGCTGCTTGCATGTGGACGAAAAGCTGATTATCTCCTGTGGTAATTAGGGCTGCAGAGAAGCTCTGCAGGGTGGTAGATCTCCAGCAGCAGGGTTGGGCAGCCCCGGCCTACACAGTCTATGCTTTATCTGTATCTGTTTTAGAAGGGGAGCTAAGTAAATAGTAAATACTCCACCATCCCTGCTGCCACTCCACATCACAATAAGTAAATTCAGTTATTGTTTACATGGCTTTTCATGGAAGTGAAATTAATATAGTTAGAAGTATTGATTTCTAGTTTAGGTGTATGCCTGTATTGCAAACACTGTTTTTATGATCTTATCACACGACAGTTGATCATCTCCTTTTTGTTTAATGCCGCCCCCATAAATATACCTGGCCCCTGGTGGCCACCCCAGCTGAGAGTTTATGCCTCTTCCATTGTTGTCCGCTGCGAAAGACATTTTCCTAGGGGAAGCAGGTCTGTGTCTTGACTGCTTCCCACAGAAGGCTTTTGATTTTCCTCAGCTGCCTCTTAAGACTCGTTTTTGCACCAGGTTTTTTTTTTTTACACCAAACCTACTTAGTCTCTATCGTGCTTTTATCCCTTTTATCAGGACGAGTGTGTGTGTAGTGTGTGTAGAGGTGGTCTGACTCGGCCTTCCCTTTCAGCATGAACATCGTGAAGTGGTCCTCACAGGGGATGCTGAGGCTGACTCCAGAGGCCATGAAGGAGCTGTTCCAGCCCACCATTAGCAACATCGTCAGGCACATAGGTCAGGCTCCCCTGCGCCTCGCCCCACGTCTGACCCATCGCTTTTCCTCCATTCCATCACCTTCATTTCATTTTCACTTCCCTTCGCCTCCTGATGACTCTGGCTTTTTCTTTTCAGAATATGTCCCGTATCAGAGACATTGCTGTTTCATGGTATAACTTTGGACCTGGACTGGAGCTTGTGTCTCGCTTCCTAATGCCTGGGTTTTACTTGGAGAACCACCTAATCCATGTCAGAAAGAACAGTTTGAGTTACTGCAGTTTTTACAAACTACTTTAAACCTGAAAGGCTCCTCTGCTTAATGAGAGTTCAGTTCTTCTTGTGCTTTGACTGGTTTGTTTCCTTGATTGAAAGACTCATCCGGCTGTTTCATGTTAACATCAGTGACACGTGCATGATTATAGGAGACCGACCAATCAGCATGCAGCAATAACGCAGTGCTTAAGTGAAGTCCTGGTCCTTTTGATTGAAATGGTAGTGTTTAAATCCCGTGCTAGTCTTCTCTGACACAGATGATGTGGTAACCCTTGGTATTGCCCTTTTCTCTGGCAGAGGACATGATGCAGAAACAGGAAGTAGAAGGTGTGCGCTTCCTGTTCCTGGTGGGCGGCTTCGCGGAGTCCCCCATGCTGCAGCAGGCGGTGCAGGCAGTCCTGGGGCAGCGCTGTCGCATCATCATCCCGCAGGACGTGGGCCTGACCATCCTGAAAGGGGCCGTGCTCTTCGGCCTGGACCCCACGGTGGTGCGCGTGCGCCGCTGCCCGCTCACCTACGGCGTGGGCGTGCTGAACCGCTTCGTGCCGGGCCGGCACCCGCGGGACAAGCTTCTGCTGAAGGACGGGCGGGAGTGGTGCACGGACGTGCTGGACCGCTTCGTTTCTGTGGACCAGTCGGTGGCGCTGGGAGAGGTGGTCCGGCGCAGCTACACGCCGGCCCGCCCGGGCCAGCGCAAGATCATCATCAACATCTACTGCAGCACTACGGACGAGGTGGTCTACATCACCGACCCAGGTGTGCGCAAATGCGGGGCCATCACGCTGGACCTGCCCGAGGCCCTGGGACCAGAGCGCCGGGAGATCAGGGCCACCATGCAGTTTGGCGACACCGAAATCAAGGTGACCGCCATAGACGTGGCCACCAACCGCTCCGTCCGTGCCAGTATAGACTTCCTGTCCAACTGACTGCCTGACAAGCAAACGGGGCGAGACAAAGACAGACTCCTGCTCCACAAGGCCTTGCGGGGGCATCCTCCATTTCTGCCAAGTCTCTAGCCCCATCTCCGGGACAGCCTCTGCCCTCACCAGCTTCTGCAGACACTCAATGATAATATGAAAGGCCTGAGCGCATTTTCTGAAGTCCTTTGATATATCCTGGAATACTTGTAGAGGTTGCTCTTTCATATAAATGACTCTCCCACGTCACTCCCAGTTGCTGGATGCCTCATTTTCTCATTACCAAATGCCAGACAGCAAACCCATTACTGCCATTATCTGACTTTAACCATTGTGGACTGAGGTGTGGTGAATCCCTTGTGTAATTACAGCAGCACCACCTATTGGCAGAAAGAATTTATAACCGGCTTAAAAGCTACTTCTGCAGGACTTTGCTACACTGTTCATGTCTATCACTGTGCAGTCCAGACAACCCATAAAACATAGACATATATCATCATACATGTGGAACAAATAATCTGAAATATTTATGAACAGCTGCATATAATGCAACATTATTTATGGCTTTAGTTATGCATTTTTTAAGTGCTAAATCTGAAACCACACCCAAAAAGTGAGTGAATTGAAACACACCTTGGTTACAGGTGTCACTTCCAGTTTACGTGGATGCATCTATGACTGGAATGTGAAGGAATTCCCAGAGCAACCCTAACGCCTGTCCATGTTTATGTTACCCTGCCATATATTCTTCATTCTTTACTTCAATACCATGTCATTCTAGGAGTTCCAAGGACTTACCTAATCCGATTATATACTCATACAATTGTAGACTGTATAGTACAAGCATGTAACCCTTATGCCACTTCTTGTATGCATGCTCATGCTTTCAAAACCATATAAAGACAAACTCATCAGAATGAGGTTCCTGCCTGGCATCTCTACGTCACCAATACGGTATTTGGGTGTTAGAGCAGCAATTATCTTGACTAGCATTCAGATGAACGGCTCTCAGAAATGAGTGCAGAAAGTGGCACACCAAGGACATTAATAACCTGCATGGCCAGCAAACATCAAAACAATGCTGAGCCCCAGGAGTCATTACACCTGTTGTAGTATAACAACTTGAAAACTGATTTTATGTGTTTGGAGTGGCTCCCGTCACAGATTTGGGCCCAGTTCAGGACCAATTAAATTGAATTTTCTTTTATCCCCGACTGACCAGGCATTACATTCTGATGGCATTAAACTACATACAAATGAGGCATGAAGTACTCAAGTGTCCAAAGGTACAAAGACTAAGCTTTGCTTCTGAAAAGTCTCTCCTCCTGAGACCCAAGCCCTAACTAAATTCAGATCCCACTGAACAGACACCAGATGTGTTTAACAAATATGTTTAATAGCCCAATAAATAGTTCCACTGAGTGACTTACATGGTAACAGCCACAGCCTGGCAGGCACTCCTGCCTGCTGGAAATCAGTGCTATTTCAGTAAAGAGGGCAGTATGACTCATAGCTCACTTCAGGCTAATTATCATAACGCCCCAACCCACACAGCGGAGCCGTTTAACGCCAAGCACAGTAACTAGGAAAGAATAAACAGGTCGTTTATTGTTAGCTAGTTAGGTCTCTACTGGGTGTGCGTCTGCTGCTTGCTGGAATGCTGCCGTGATCAGTGGGCGTGCGGCCTGCCGCGGCCTCGGCCCCGACCCGCGGGAGGGGCGTCCATGCTGGAGCGGGGGTTCTTGATGGTCTGGTCCACAGACAGGACGAGGCAGGTGGCTTCGGAGGCGGCGGTCAAGGCGTTGATGCGCACTGCCGCGGGCTCCCACACGCACGCCTGGAAGTTGTCGGCTATATCCTCGTTGTTCACGTCCACGCCATACCACATGCCACCCTGTAGGGGAAGAAAGTCACGCATAAAGTCCATTTGCATGGCAACAGAACCTGCCCCACTGACAGCATCAAGCTCTACGACCGATGCCCAAATAAGAGCACAGTGACGAATACAGATTTAAATTGTATAAATGCATTCTAAAACAATATAAGCTCAGTCTAAGGGTGTATGACAGTACCCATGTTTGTGTCTGCACATTTAGGTTATTCACCTACAGTTTGCTAAGGACGTTGTTCTGTACCAACGTGTGTGTGGGAGACACACCTGAGCATGCTTGGCCCTCAGCTTGTTAAGGATGTTGGTGGCGTCAAAGCCGGCGTTGTCACAGAGCTGTCGGGGGATGACCTCCAGGGCCTTGGCATAGGAGCTGATCAGCAGCTGCTGCTTGCCCGGGATGGTCCTGGAGTAGTCCCGCAGGTAGCGAGACAGCTCCATCTCGATGGCCCCGCCTCCCGCCACTATGGAGTCATTCTAGGAGTAGGAAAGGCCGTCACACATCCACAAAAACACAACTAGACACACTGTACCGGCACCTCACTGCCAGGACAGGCTTGACGCCTGAGTCCTTATTTTCAAAAAGTTCTATAAAATAATATATATAAAGTTATATAAAGCTACATTTATACAAAGGCTTTATATTCGTAATTATCTGCAACCATGTCAGAAATGCATAAAAATACTCCTAGGTTTATAGAGGAGCAAAGCCCCTAGGAACCAGCCAAGCACGGACCTTGATAGCTCGCCGGACGATCATGATGGCGTCATGCAGAGAGCGCTCCGTCTCCTCCATGAACTGCTCAGCGCCACCCCGCAGGATGATGGTGCACGTCTTGGCCTTAGGACAGCCCTTAAAGAAGTTGAACCTGCCCCGGGGGGGGGGCACATTGGACGTTTAATCATCTAAGTTAATGACCACATGCAAGACTCACTGTGCTGCAGCAAATGTAACAATGGGACCCATGGATCAGTATTCATGCCTAATAAGTCTGGAATTCTGTCAGTATGCAAATGTCATCAAGTACAGCTAAACAGAATAAAAGAAAGCCTTTCATTGGGTGGGGTCCAAAGGTTCAGAAAGAAATTACCTCTCTCCTCCAATCTGCACCTCCTCAAAAAGGCCACACTGCCCCAGTACGTCATCACTCATGGAGCCGACACTGGTCTGGATGGAGCCTCCGCAGGCCTGGGGGACACATTGCATGCACATAAGTGGATGGTACATTTTGCATCCTTATCACACAAATTAACAGAGATATATGTGCACAGAATGCAAAGTCGTATCCAACAACCAACCAAATAAATAAATAATAATAATAAAAAAAAACGGTGAGACTTCAGATACCAGTGGCTCTGTTCTGCAGAAGAAAAGGCAGCATCATGCATGTCATGCGTGTGGCATCATCAACATACATCCCACTAGGGATTTCCAGTCAAAAAAAAAAATTAAAGTTACAAACATGAAAACAACCCACTGTAGCTGATTGCAATAAATCTGCTGAGAAGACCATGCACCTGATCTTAGGATGTCGAGGAATGATTACAAAGACTAACTTGGTGATCTCGGGAACAATGGCACATGACAAGCCTGGCATATATTAGACGATAATGTACTCGACGGTACTCGAATGCAAAAGAAATTGGCAGGGGTGAAGATCTGAGTGACTTTGCGCGCTTTTCCACCGCACAAAGTTCGCTACTTTTGGTACGGTACTTGCGCTTTTCCACTGACTTCCGGTTGAGTACCAGTACCAAAAATTCAAGTACCGCAAGTGCCAAACCAGATGGGGTACTTTTTTGGTACTTTGGGGCGTAACTTGCAATGCTTTCGCTGTCAACTGGTTATGCAAATTCTGAAACACACAGCCATCTTGACAGAACGTTACGAACTCGGCAACAAATTAAGTAATAATAATAATACAGTCGAACCTCGCTAAGTCGAACTCAAAGGGACCAAAAAAAAAAATTCGACTTAGGGAGTTTTCTAGTTAGGGAAAATGGCGTACAGTAATAGGTGCGGGTTAACCAAGGACATTTTTCCAGCTTAATTGTTATATAACCGTTTATTATATTGTCGTTTTATACGTATACATGTAGGCTACA
>JAODKM010000016.1:15820398-15831544 GCA_026780845.1 Petrocephalus sullivani | reverse complement strand
TGAATGTAGTCGTTTATCGATAGGTTTTAGACATAAGCAGTTGAAATATAACACTTGGAAGCCAGGAACAAAAGTTGGGTTACGTTGTGTAATCTATAGCAAGATTGCTGACTTTGGTCAGCTGGTTGGAGTGAGTTTTTCAATTCTGCATTCACATGCACACATGTTTATATGTATGTAACAGTTTTATTACCTTGCAAAAAAGTGTGCAGGGTTTGCAAACTGCCCCAATGCTTTTAATGCAGCTAATTTTATGTTTATAATGAATAATATAGATTTGCATATGATTTCTAGTGTGAGCATGAGAGTCTGAAAGTGTGTCATGTCATGAGAGTTGGTAACCCTGCTATAGAGACAATTTACTTGCAATTTATATTTTTATAGAAGAACATCAGTTATCTGTACATTCTAGGAATGTCATTTTTCTTCTTTGAAGGTGTTTGGGTTTTCTGTTTTTTGGCCCTTGAAGAAATGATCACATTGTTATTACTGTGATATAATGTATAATAGAAATACTGTAATAATTTGTCCTACGCATGAGGAAAAGGAAAGCTGTACATTGCAGTACCATTATGAGTCTTGGCTTCACACCTGACAATACGAAGCAGGCAAAGATTACACAAAAGGTGCAATTTTCAGGAACCAGAAACCTCTGTCGCTTTCCTATCACAGGAACTCGGCCCGATTGTAGTTCCTCAGAGGTAGTTCCTGAACCGTTTTTTTACTCTGGAATAGGTACTTCTTGCCTGACTAGGAACTACTGGGTGGGGCTTATAGAGATAAGCTGATTGGTTGACCACAATCACCAGTGCTAACTTGGAAGTTAGGCAGAAGTGTGGGGAAAGGAGATGCAGTGGAGCAAAAATTGATCTGATGGAATTATTTTCGTACCTCAATTACATCAAATGCATTATGGAAGACATTATTATTATTCTTTTTGCAGAACCAGGAATGATATTCCTGAACTTCCTTGGGAAAGGGGTGGTAGGGTGCCTTGACGTGGTGCTAGATGAGGTGGGTACGACCTGGGAGGCTTGAGAACTGTCCCGGTAACCATTGAGAATTTCACATAATTCCTGGCCTTGGGGTGGGCTGAGCGTCTCTCCCATGTGGACTTTTTCAGGAGGTCCATTGTTTCAGAAGGCTGACTTGTCCTGTTGCCATTGCTGGGTGGCTGCCTGTAAGGAAACCATGGTTACCGATTGCGTGCATGCTGCTGATCGCCCCCTGTTGGTGCACAGTGGATTCGCAGTGGGCTACCACATCACAAAAAGTGTAACTTTTATTACAGCATTTAAACTGCATTGAAAAATATTTTCTTTTGCTCTTAATGCTGTTTTCCTCGTATTGTGCCATGTGAGCATGGGGCCAAATTGGGCAAATTTGTTCAGCCATTATAATCAGAAAATCAGATAATCAAAATACCAATTCAAGGAGCTCATCTAACTACAAGTCTTCATTGTGTTTTCCAACCAAAATATATAAAATGCAAAATACTTGTTTCTCTATTGACAAATTATAAAATTATAGAAGGAAATCAACTAGCATCCTCTCCAGGGTGTACCCCCATCTGTGCCTTCTTTAATATTCAAGAAAAGAGTAGATGGTGATGATGTTTTAGGGTTACTACAGGTTTTTAAAAGTCCTGGGAACTATGACAAATTCACGGAAAACTACAGAAATCAGGAACAGTGTTGGGAGAGTTTGGTGCATTTAAAAACGATGATTTCTTTCCGCCAATAAGAACGACGGAATCGCCTATTGTCCAATGATAGAAAAGCATGGAGGCGGGGCTTCGACTTTTCGCTGGATCCTGGCAAAGAAAGGAAGTGGCCGGCCAAGTAGGAAGGGGAGCCGGGGGGATCCGCCGTCTGGACGCTGCTTATACGCGGGGCTCTTCCTCCTCTCTCAGTGACGCAGTCCGAGCGGCGTTACTGGGACATGGAAGATGGCGAGTGTGGAGACAGCCGCGGAGCATGAGCGGATCCTGCGGGAGATCGAGAGTACGGACACCAACTGCATCGGTCCCACTCTTCGGTGAGTGCCGGCTGCGGGGCGCCTGCCTGCCCGCGCCCGGCGGTGTCGCCGCGGCCCCCCGGCTCTTTTTAACGCTCGCAGAAGGGAGTCGCTCCGGATCCGGCAGCTAACTCCGGAGGAGACTTCTGCGCTCTTTTCCCAACTTGTAGATCCGAGGGAGGTGGCCTCGCCCCGACGGTAATTGACATTCTGCTCGCCGATGCGGGGAGGTGAACCTCCCCGCGGTCCGTAATCAGAAACTGCATTGATTTCTAAAGCAGTTTCTGTGTTTCCTCCCGCAGTCAGGCATTGCTGTACACCCCATGAACCGTCCCGGAGGCGTGACAGCGGCCAACATTTTGCATGTCTGTCTAATGTCTGCGACTTCGCTTGGCGATTTCAAGCATAGTCTCGCACAACTATTTAGTCTAAAATACCATTAAGTATGTGTCTGTGTAATGAGATACACACACACACACACACACACACATACACAATATAATATCATATATACACACACAATATAATATCATATATACACACAATATAATATCATATATAAAGATGATTTTTATCACGATAAAAATATTACTGTCTCACCACAGTAATATTATCCCCACTCAGATATTTTAAAGGCTGGCCGTGCGATGCTTTGTAGCGCCTATTGCCCGCCTCCACTATAAACCCGTCCTGAATAACACCTGGATTTCTGCGTGCGACTTAATTCACTGGTCAGATAAGCATAGGCACCACTAACGAATGGTCTTAAGAAGTGAGATTCTTCAGACTTATTTGTTGCCAAAAGGTCAAGAGTCAACCTATTTTAATTAACGACTTTCCTTTGGGGGCGTGGCATTGCAGTGTCGTTTACAGTACATAAGTGTATTTACAGTATATAAGCATAATGTTATATAATTACAAGGGACGTTTCCACATTCCAAACTAATTTCATGTAAATATTTTTTTTAAAATTTGTAATTTTTATTGACATCAAATTAACATGGCTGTGGTATCTAATAATAATTTGAAATTGATTTCTTCCTGGCCTAAACATAGTATTCTATCTATTTAAAAATGGCAGAATTAGAATGATCTTCTCTTTCATTGTTTTTAGTGAAAATTTGGACAGAATCATGGCTGACATTTTTGTTGATAGAAAGAAAGGCACAGCATTCGGAAGTGAACGTTTATACTGGTAAAGTCTCGTTGGTCTAAGTTTGGGGGGTGGGCATTGTCCATACAAATGAAACAATCCCGTGTAACGACAACAGAGACATGTTTCGGCATGTTTCCTCGATTAGTAGCAGGCGTGTTTTCACCTCTCTGAGACACGCTGGAGACCAGCTTTCTGTAGCTTCCACAGCTCCTCCTGGTTGTCCCTGTCGGCTCCCTTGATGCAGATGATATGAATCTCAGTTATTGTTTATTTGCTTGCCTTTGTTGGTCTTCCTATTGTGTCCCGCAAGTTTTGAGCCCCATATCTGCTGCCTTTACACCCTCCTTTCTGTCAGAGCAGACATTCACCTGCAGGTCATGCTAAGGTGTGCCCTTGTTGACGTCCTATGCAGTGCAGAGGAGCCCTGTTTGCACAATGGGGAGGATGGTATGGGTCAATATTAAGTGCCCTGATGTTATGAGAATGCTGCTTTGTCTTAGGGTTGGTTTCCCGGACGAGGATTATACCTAGTCCTGGACTAGACATGGAGAATCTCCATTCAAAATTCCATTTTAGTCCAGGACTAGGCTAAATCCTTGTCTAGGAAACCGACCCTTAGTGCTAGTCACTTAAGTCTGAGGTCCTTCATCTGTCTTTTCTACCGCAGCGAGTCTCCAGCAGAATGTTCACGTTTAAACCGGTGACCCCCCCGGGATGCCTCGGGAACCTTCTTGACAGTCCCCCTTTCCCCCCATTTTTTAAGGGTTCCGTATTGTTTGGGAGGCGTCTGATTGCGGACTTGCTGAATGGCTCCATGCCGTTGGAAGGTTATGGTTTAACGTTTAGCCTGGTGATCGGTCGGCAGGAGATGCATTTGAAACTAACCCTTCCCTACCACGCCTGGCTGTGTGTGTTTGTTTGCATATTGTTTTCTCGGTAGCTGCCTTTGCTACGGTCAGAGCTATTGTAGGTTTCGTGGGTCTTGTGGAGCCCTCTAAAGCCGAGGTGTCCAAGCCTCCTGTCTTTTAAGCCTGTCTTCAGCCTTAAGCCTGTGAGTTTCATGGGATTTCACTTGTCGAACCTCACAGTTAGTGAATTTGTAGTTTATTGGCACCTCCATGGAGAAAAAGAGGGTGGGCCCTCATTGTTCAACAACAAGTTGGCCACACCTCTTTCAGCTATCCGTAAATATAAATGCTCCTTTTCACAGAAAATAACGAAAGTTTAACTGGATGACAGATCCCTGTATTACCGCGATTTGCAGTGTTTTCCATCTGCTCAGGCAGTTTTGGGACGTGTGATTTTCTTAGCTTTTTAAAAAAGCTTAGTCTTTTTTTTCCTCCGTGTGTCCAGACCCCAGCTGCCCGTAAACGGAGCTCACACTTTCCTGTACCTTGCCTAAATGGTTTTCTTTAAAAACCAAGTAGTATACCCGGCCTCATACCTTTAAAAAAATAAACCTGGCAAAATGCAGGCCTGTGCTTGTGTTGTGCTTGTTCTTGTATGGTGGCTCTGTAAGCTAGAATGCTGCCACTGTGATTGGTAGGTTGCTGGTTCAAATCCCGTGGCTGACAAAGTAATTTTACCATGGGGCTTTTAACCAAGGCCCTTAACACCATTTGCACTAGGAAATCTGTCCCTGCTCTCTGATTCCCACTAGTATGTCGATTTCAACAAAAGCTGCTCTTAATTAATGTGATGTGTTAATGAAACCAGGTTTCTTTGTGAGGCATGCTGTTGTTATGGGACTAAATAAAAATACATATGGAATAAACTTATTAACTCTCCTGCTCAAAGCAGCCTGAACCTGTCTCATAGTCTGAAGAGGAGCATCTTTGATCATGGACCTACAGCACCATCTACATTTATGTGGAGAGTGGGTTTGAGTACACAAACAGCCAGAGTGTCATATACCTGTGTTAATACAGTTGAAAAGCTATATATTCAGTAGGCCAAGGTCATCATTAGCCAGCGTTGCGTACGGTGTTGCATGTCTGCCGTGATTCTGCGACCCCATAGCAGCGGCAGACCTCTGCTGGCTTTTAATCTTTTGCCGTTGACAGAAACTGACCAGATGTTCACCCCTGGGCATTTAGTTATTGCTGTGGTTGTTGGGTTGCTTATGTGGTGCTGTGCTTGCTAAGTTGGGAAGAGCTGTTCAGACTGTGACATTATTCTAATGTATCTCCTCTTAGATGGTCATACATATGTTTGTCTGTGCTTATCTGACCTTGGGCCTGTCCTGCAATGGACTGAAGTGTAGCCAGTGTGACTGGTCCCACAGGCTTTTGTAATTCTCAGGTCAGCAGTGCAGTGGCGCCTGCGTGCACCCAGTGTGTGCCTTTACATCAATGAGTCCAAAATGATGGTTAGCTTCTTTAGCGACGAGCAGGGCAGCGGGTCGGCTCCCCTGTCTTGGCGATTGCAAGTATATTTATGGGCCCTGGAAGGCATAACTGAATGTCCCAAGTCTGAATCTTCTTGACTTATGAAGTCTCTTGAACTGGAGTTGTATAATATACATTATGATTGTTTTGTTCTTGATTCATCAAAATAACTGAGGATATAATTATTGGGTGGTATTATCTGAGATGTAATTAGGTTAAGCAAAACTGTTCAGCAAATGGGCACAGGTGTCTAATACGGTTTAGGAGCAATTGTGATGTCTTTGGAATCATTTTACAAGTCAGTGTTCTTAATTCATCGTTATGAACGCTGCCCCTTGTTTTGTTACTCTGTGATAGTTGTATAGTGGATGCTTCTATCCAAAGAAATGTGTGTGATTTACATTTGCAGCCACAGAAATGGCGGGACTCTGGAGTTGTAGCTGGGACAGCACGGTGTCCTACAGAGACCCACAGTGCAAGTTCTTGTCTTAGTCCTGGTGATTGGCTGGTTGCAGCTCCCCCAGAATTCCCTGGTTTCCCTGTGGGGCTCAGTCTGGAAAGCCTGTCATCAGTGCTGGATGGACGGCCGGCCAGGCCACTAATAGGCTTCTGCTCTTGATTTGCATCATGCAAATTTGTGCTGACACCATGAAGGAGGAAGCAAACACCTCTGCCTGCTTCCCCGCTCTCTTGTCTTGTTTCTTGTCAACATGCACAGTTTTTGTTTGGCAGCCACCTGATATAATTACAGTCCATTTCTCTGAGACTCTGCAGATGTTGTGCTGGATTTTTAGCAATGACCGTCCTTGTCTGGCTATATTCATCATTCAGATACTTCAGTATTTAAATGATAAATATAATTCCTAGAAGTATAATTTGTTGAAGAAACTATGCCACCTGGCTTATATGCTGGTGAACAATTGCATTCCCCTAGCTTGTTGGCAGTCGTTTAGTTATTGCAGTAATAACAGTCGGTAGCTAACTTCTGCAGCAAGTGTATTTTGTAAATGCTGAACGTCAGCTAACATTAATAGTAATAAGCATCCCTTCTGCGTTTCAGATTTCTTGCAAATAATCGTTAATGAACTGCAGATGAGATTGTTCTTGCTACCTATCCTGTGTCTTTGTTGACCTTTGAAAGCAGTGATGATGAAGAGCTGATCCATGCTATCAAACCGTGCATTTTTCTGTGTAACTTGAGACTTCATCGTTTGAACAAATAGCACAGTGACGAAGGAGGGAGACATATTATCCCCTGGTTATAAGAGTTTGGTAATTATGGGAACTGATTCTGTATTTTTCGCCAATAGAGTTCCTATGTCAAATTTGAAGTTTGCTCAGTGTTTTGATGCCAGATACTTTAGATCGCCCCTCAGTCTGAATGCTGTGGTTCCTCATGCCTTGTTTGACAGAAGTCCTTTCCTGCTCTGGGGCCTGGTGCTGTGGTCACTGGTAAAAATGACCCATCATTCTATTCCTGTCCTGCCGCTGGCTCTGCTCCGGCAGTAAAAATATCAGAACCTTGGGGAAGAGTCTGGTTTCCCGAAGTCTGTGTGCCAGCCGGAAAGAAGGAAGGTAGAGTTGGCCATGTAGCTCTGAGTCCGCATCCAAAAATATCAAGGGGTTCCCCTCGGCTTCAATGGCATGGTGCCTTGCCAGGCCTCAGATTCACAGTGCCATGTTCAATGTGAACTTAGTAGACTAGTAAAGGAACACAGAGATGTATGTGAAGTACAGGTGGTAGAGTTTGTTACTGTACATTACAGTCAAAAACTATTTGTTAGGCGGGTAGTCTCTTATTGGTTCCTTATCTATTCTTCTGTGACATCATCATTCTAATCATCACCAAACATTAGTTTCATTTCGGGGGAACCAAAATAACGCGGGAATGTGCGTTGGATCTTGTTCCATTTGCGTGCATGTATTCAAAAGTAGGGTGAGGAAAAGCTGGTGATTTATTTTCCCAATTTAAAGGGTATAAATTGGCTGTATCTTTTCAACACGTGCTAATGCTAATGAGAGTGACGGAGTGATGTCGCGATTTGGAAGTGTGAGTCTCCCAGGTGCTGCTGTAATCACAGTCTGTTTTTTTTTTTTTAATCTTGCACTTTATGTAACATAATGCTGATCTGAGACTTGACATTTCGAGGTTCCGAAGGGGATGAGAACTCTGATTGATGAGCTGGGAAATGGCGCCCCCATCAGGGAAAGTGGCACGTGGCCGCCTAAGGAGTCTGGAACATTCGCTCCAGGACATGTTTTCATCCGTGGTGGCGGAGTTAGGCTGGGGCAGCATGGAGACTTGTGATGAACTCCCCCACACTCCCAGAAATAGGCACAGCACACACACACCCACACACACACACACACACACACACACCAGACCAAACTAGCAGCAATTAACCTGCAAACAATGAAGTCTGTGATGGAGGAAGTGTAAAGAGAGCATGGCTGCCTCTTGGGGCAGGAGAGGCGATCCAAGCGGACACACTGGAGCCAGGCAGTGGGGGGTCAACGCTCGCTCTGGAATCTCAGACATAACTAGTGGAGAGGAGCCAGATGGTGAAGCTAATTCCAGTTCTTAGTCAGTCAAAGTAGTTATGAACAGGGACCAGTAATACAATTAATAGTTTTATTCTGGCATATCCTCAACCTTTCCTGGGTCTGGTTGTTCTGGGCCTTGAAGAAATGGCATGTTTTCTAGGTCTTTATGAATGACTGGCAGTTCATGTGGCTCCTTGCCATGGATGCCTGTTTTCCCAACATTAGACCTTGCGCTTTGTCGGCAGAGAAAAAAGACACTTCGATGTCCCATGATTTATGTGGCCATGCAAGGCCTGTAATTGAGTCGCTGATCTAAATATGACATGGTGCTAGTTTATTTGGTATCAAGACTGCGGCGCCTGTGATGAAGCATGGGGAGGTAGCTGCTTCGCTACGAAAACCTTCCCGAACCTGAAATTCGCCTTTAGAATGTCCGTGGCTGTTTTTGCGGCGATTTTTGAGTGCGGGAAGTATAAGTGGCTGAGTATAGTTACACTTCCTTCATGTTCTACAATCAGCTTTGAGAAGCATGTTTGTAGACCGTTCAGTTGCGTCACAGAAGGGGGCTTCCCCTGGCTGCGCGTATGCTTATTTTTGTAGCATAGGCTCTCCGTGGTGGTAACCTCCTGCTATGACGGCATATCTCGAAAACTTTCTTCAGTTCAGTGATAAGAGCTCATTCATATTATCTGCAGGCTGCAGCCTTCGTCCCACCTGACCTGGAAGCACCCAGCTGATCTCTTTACCGACCACGGGACCAGGTCTGCTTTCTACTCCAGCGCTGCCCTTCTGGGCTGCCGGCTTGCGCGTTCTGACATGGATGTGCCACAGACGTGGCACAGGGGCAGGGAGGGCGGGTCGACACTAGGGCTCTTGGCCGCACCCTGCTTAGTCACCGCCTGCGCTCCCAGCCGCGAGAGCAGCACCCTGCAGAGCGCCGTTTCAGGCTGCCGGCCGCGCTGAGTCACGCCTGCCGCGCCGCTGTTTGTTTCACTGGATCGACTGCACAACATTTGTTAATGGCGTGGCTTTGAAATATTGTGAGTGTGCGAAAACGACGAGGTTGCCAAGATATGATGGCAGTGCACTAATGTGGGAAAAACTGCTGTGAGGAATCGAAATTTTCAATAGTAGCGTAGTTAGAATTTACTCTTATTAATGTAAAAATGGTGTGTGAGTATAAACATTGACGTATGTAATGGATACAGTAAAGCTACTTGATTTGCCAGAGCTGGCTCAGCCAAGGGTTAGCCCGCACCAGACAAGTCCCCCTGCCTAACCGCACAGTATGACCTGTGCACAGTGACACCCCCCCCAGTCTACACGCGCACATGCTATTGCTTGATTTAGCCGAGGTGACGGAAACAGGCCTATCTCCCATCTGTCATTAACACTTGGTCATGCGGTTCACAGCCGCTGCAGAACGTGCTGTTGACATTTTTGAGTCTCCAGCTGTCCGATAAGAGCCACTTTCCGGACTTCATATGGGTCCCTGCGGCCTCGTGTTCCCAGTGTCGGTGTCACGCCCGGTAAGTCGTGCTCTGATACCTTCTGGCCCAGCCGAGTGCCGATAACATCTGCTTTATGATGTGGACCCGGATGGGATATGAGGAGGAGGAGACCGGCTACTCAGTGCTAGATGACTTTGCCGTTTGCCGTTTCCTCCCATCTGACTGACTTTCTGATGGCTGCGGCCTGGGAAAAGTTTGCAACTATGACAAAGACGTCAACTGAGTCTCTTACGTGGAAAGAAGCGGTGATATTATTTGTCAGGACGTGCTGGTTCCAGGCATAAATGGCTTACAGCTGGACATTTTACAGTTCAGGTCCATGGTCAAATACAACTGCACACTACCACCCTCCTGCCCTAGATCTTGCTGACTAGCTGATCTCGAGGGTAAAATTTATAAGGAAATGATGTGAATTATTTTCCTTGACGATTCGAGTGTTATTGCTTGATGCCAGAGGACCACCTGATGGCAGCCTTTGCCTGACTCTAGTCTTTCAGAGCAAGTCTCATGATCTTTGCCTGAGCTTCCCGAAGCAGTGGGCAGGTGTCCTGCAGCATGTGCTGACAGACGCTCTGTGTAACCTGAGAAGCCGGAGTTTAGTGGCCCCGGTGATCTCGGCTCGGCCCCGATGATTGACTTTTAGCAGAGTTGTGCTACAGGCCCTTTGGCGCCTTTCCTTTGGTTGTCCTGCCTGCATGACTTTGGACCTGGCCGTCAAAGCAGAGGTGTGAAATTTGGTCTAGAGGTGGCCCAGAACACGGTCTACAGCACCGTCTGGGCCGAGAGCCTTCAAGCCCGGCCAGCTGGACGTGGGAGGATTGTTTAGAGCAAGTATACACTGGAGGGAGCCAGATGTGCACCCAGGAACAGAAATGTAAGACGTGATCTCTCAGGATAGCCGGTCAAGGTCGGAAAAAATATAGCATGTGCTGGGATTTCTGGCAAGTGCGGCTAACTGAGCCCAGAGTGATTTGTGACTCACAAAGTAAATGTTAAACAAATATGTTTGCAATGTTGACAGTGAAAAGGCTGTTGTTTCACTTAATTTTATTTATTTGTTTGCCCTGACTCTCAACGACTCTAGCTTGTTTTTCTCTAGTAAACCACCATGTTTATGCTGTGATCACAGCTGGCTTTGGCAGGCGTTTGTCATAGATTTTCAAACAGAGCTTTTGGTAGCATGGTTATCAAATCAGACAGAGGCTGTGCTCTAACAATCTTAAGCAAGATACCTAACATGAATTGATTCAGTAAATTAACCAGTTCAATAAAATGAAATGATTTAATGCCAGTGCCACTTGAGGTATATAGTTTTGAGGGGGGGCTGAACTGCTAGGTGCTGCGGGATCAGCTAGCCAGTTGGTGCAGTGGGGGGGTTTTGCTCCTTTACATACAGCATATGGCGCTTTTCCACTGCATAGTACGGCACGACACGGTTCAGTACAGCTCACTTTAGTTTGGCTCAGTTCGGCTCGGTTTGCGTTTCGACTGCAGTTTAGTGCCGCTTTAGAGTGGGCGGGATTATTCACGTG
>JAODKM010000016.1:15810233-15820298 GCA_026780845.1 Petrocephalus sullivani | reverse complement strand
CAGTGGAAAACCCCCCAAAAGTGAGCTGAACTGAACCGTGTCGTGCCGTACTATGCAGTGGAAAAGCGCCAATAGATAATGACCCTAAGAACCATTTGAGGTCATTTGAGGCCAGAATTTGTGGAGCATTTTGCGATGCTCTCATCAAAGGTAAAGGGGACTATTTTTTTTAGTTTAAAATTTGACAAAATTAATTTGTCTTGGTCATTGCAGTATTTGATATGTATAGTTGCCCTCTGTTTCCATGGGTGTTACATTCATGGATTAATTTGCTACTTGTTGTCTGAGCATTGTTTGCCTTGAATCTCATTCATCGCTACTTGTCGTCTGAGCATTGTTAGCCTTGCATCTCATTCGTTCGCTGCTTGTGTCACTGAGCATTGTTCACCTTGCATCTCATTCATTCTCTGCTTGTCGTCTGAGCATTGTTCATCTTGCATCTCATTCATTCTCTTCTTGTGTTGTCTGAGCATTGTTCACCTTACATCTCATTCATTCTCTGCTTGTGTCATCTGTCCATTGTTCGCCTTGCATCTCGTTTGTTCGCTGCTTGTTGTCTGAGCATTGTTGCCCTTGCATCTCGTTAATTCGCTACTTGTCATCTGAGCATTGTTCGCCTTGCATCTTGTTCGTTCGCTGTTTGTGTCATCTGAGCATTGTTTGCCTTGCATCTCGTTCATTCGTTGCTTATGTTATCTGAGCATTATGTGCCTTGCATTTGTTTGTTTCTTACTCGTGTTGTGTGTGCAGTTAGTTTTTTTGCTCATAGAAACAATTTACATTGTATTAGGTATTATAACGTGAGGATGTGTGTATGTTATTTGCAAATACTTCGCCATTTTATAGATCCATAGATTTTGGTATCCGTGGGGGTGTCCTGAATCCAATCCCCCACAAATACTGAGGGCTGACTGTATCACTTCATTCTCTTTACTGTAAGGTGACTAACAGCTAAAATATAAACGAATGCTTTAAATGGAGGTGTGTCCAGCCTTTTGACTGGCACTGTAGGTGACAAGTTCGCAAGGCCAGGTGGCTTCCATGTTGGTTTGGCTTGGTTTGGTTCTGGGATAGGATGGATTTGTTTGCTGGTTGGTGAGGTTTTGAGACGTTATTGTGTACTTTATGAATTTGTTTGTAAGTGTCTGTGTGTGTACCCAAGGAGGGAGGAAACTCAGCGTGATGTTGGGGGGTACTTCCCGTCCGCAGGAAGTGAGTGGGCGGCCAGTGTAGATGAACCACATTGTGTTTGAGCCACGGGGGTGAGCGTAAACACTGGGTCCCTAGAGGTGCCATTTCGTTCTCTTCCCCAGACCTGGGCGGCCCCTTCCTGTGCCCCCCTTCCCCAGACCCATGCCCCAATGGAGCTTGTTCTTGGCTAATTAACGTTCATGTTGTGTTTTGAAGCTTGATCCATCATCTGCAAAGGTCTCTGTTCTGGGCCCTTCCTCCTGGGATTCAGACTCCCCTCTTTAACACCTCTAGGTAGATCCCTGCGTTAATCTCTTTTGCACCAGTCTGAATGTGCTTACTTTCCTGCCATTCAGGGCTGCAGAAAGGCTACTTTTCTTCTTGAACAATGCTAGATCCACAAGTGCTTGTTATGTGAATATGCTTAAAATGAATAGTGCAAGGCAGAATCCATAAAGTCCTGCTGCAAACTTTATGGTCTTACTCTGTACATACTGAATGCCCAAACCTTTGGAGTATTTGGCAAAAGGATAAGTTTGCTTACTCTGTAGCTGCCTTCTTTTAAGGCATGTCATGTTTTTGGGGGGCAGCAATATGTACCTCTGTGAGCTTTTAAGAATTTTATAAAGGAAACGGAGGTTCGTAGGAGCTGAGATTTGTGGCAGTTTGTTCTGCTTGTAAGCTAATGTATTTCAGTACTTTGGATGGGTTCAGTCCACATGGTTTGCATGAAATGAGTGGGAGGCTTGGCAGTGAGGTCATACAAAGCACAGACATAGGCATGTCAATGGGGATGATGTTGCAAATTTCTTATCTCTGCCCACACATGAGTTTCAGGGGTCACTGACATCTGTAACACACGACTCGAGAGGTGGAACCCGTATTCCTATGTGAAAAGTCAGATGTAGTGTCACACTGGTAATGTGTTTTGGAATTCAGTCAGTGGAAATTTTGAACGGATCTGAACTTGTCCCTCTAGACATACTGATTGAGCAATCTCCCAGCCGACAGTGTGGGACAGTAGTGGCTTTCTTGGTGAAAGGGTTCCCCCTAGTGGTCGAAATGGGTAGTTTTGAGTGCGGGAATGGTTTTTCAAAACCGACTTCTGCTGCATATGACGTACTGTGCATTACTGATCTTCGATAAGCACTGGATCTGTTCTGAGTGAAATGTTGGTCAGTTTACTGTGACTTATGACTTTAATGCTTCTTTTTCTGTCAAAGGATAGTGTGAGAGAGTGGGATTGTGGGGGAAAGATGGCAGTCAGTCTCATTGCTGTCCTCTATCCTTCTGTGACAGATCAGTGTATGATGGACAGGAACATGGCCTGTTTATGGACAAGCTGGAGGGCCGGATTCGCAACCATGACCGCGAGATCGAGAAGATGTGCAATCACCACTTCCAGGGCTTCGTCGACTCCATCACTGAGCTGCTGAAAGTGCGCGGCGAGGCCCAGAAGCTCAAGGTGGGTCAGCGGCAGAGTCCTGGTGTGAAGGAGGGTGCCTAGAGGGCCAGATTAAGTGGATAGTGACCCCTCTGTTACACGGATTGGTATAATCCTGCCGATCTGGTTGCCTTTTTGGGGTTTGAGTATGTTTCTGAACAGTGTGTCTCTCACCCCAGAGTCAGGTGACTGACACCAACAGGAGACTCCAGGATGATGGCAAGGAGGTGAGGCTCAGCACCCTGCTTGGTGGGGGAGCGTCTTTTTGATATTCCCACCATAATAATCATTTAGAAGCATCTACTAAATGTATTAATTGAGATCTTTACTGAGCTGTGTCTCAGCAATCATGCAGCAGTTTTTTTATTCGCAAGCAAATTCTGCATATGTTCAGTGAGTTTATGTATTGATGGATGGATGGATTATTTTGCAGGTAAAACTATTTTAGAATAGAAAAGATTGCAACATCATCCATAGCACAAAACCGTATCCATAGCAGCCTTCAGCAGGAGCGGCTGAAGATGTACACAAGCTCAAACGCATCTAATCACACTATAGAAAGTGAGGGTCCTTCAGCCATTCCGAGTGACCTGTGAGAGTTTGAGATAATACACCAATAAATATGGGCAAAGATTATACCAGACTGAGCAGATAGACTAACCCGGAAGTCATTTGCCAGCCAGTTTTTGGTCCAGGGACCTTTTTGAAGGCATTTTAATTTGTAAAGCTGTGCTTGGCACTGCAGAAAACAAGCCTGGCCCAGTGTAGATAAAAGCGATATAATCCACTCACTCTGCCTGTGCTTTATGGATTTTGAAGATACAGGGTAATATTTTAATCCTAGATAGAGTTTTCGAAGAGAAGTTTTTGATTTCTTTTCCACATGCCTGCAGCTCTTGACTGCGATGGACGAGCTCCGTCAGTGTCGTCTGCAGCAAAGGAACATCGCCACCACCATCGACAAACTGGCCCACTGCCTGCCCAGTACGTGTCTTATGCCTCATTCTGCAGCGCTGGCTCCGGCTTCCCCGTAAAGATGAGCTCTGTCGCGGGATTGAATGCCCAGCTGTTCTGCTGTGGCAGTCTGGGATTGCCAGGTAACTTCTAACATTGTGCTTGTTTTTGGCTTGCAGTGCTGGAGATGTACAGCAAACTACAGGAGCAGATGAGGGCCAAAAGGTACCAGTTTTTTGTGGCGTTTTGTCAAGGTTGGGGGGTGGGGGACTTTAAATGTCATTTTGTTCGGTTTTGTTCATAATCTTTTATTTGTATTTGCATTAGGAGGCAGGTTAAGTACCGTGAGAGTTTCACAGAGCTCATTCAGGGACATAAAGCCATACTACTCCCTGCTGTCTGCTAGAATAAGCGTGTGGCTCGTGGCTCTGCATGTCTGTACCTGTGATCAGAAGGTCTCCAGTTCGCATCCCGTGGCTGGTGGGGTGATGTCACTGTTGAGCCCTTGAGCAAGGCCCTTATCCCCAGTATATCTAGGGACTGGTTGACCCTGTTTCCTCACTTGTATGGTACTTCGGATAAGAGCATCTACTAAATAAACAAATACACTGCCTGGCTAACAAAGAAAGTCGCCATATGATTTAAAACAGCCAGTACTTAAGAGCCAATGATCGGGTCATTATTGCAACTCAGCAATGTTATGCAGCAATTAAGTGACGTCAGCTGAGTGCCTGAATCTACTGAATGGCCAGGTTATACCTCCATCCATCATCAATGGGTTATTACTTCCCTAATGGCATGGGCATATTCCTCAAACTCATCAGGTTCAAACTGTGAAAGAGTGCTTCAGGGAGCATCACGAATCATTTCCACACATGAATTGGCCACCACAGAGTGCTGACCTTAACTCCATTAAAAGACTTTGGGATGTGCTGAAGAGGACTTTATGGAGTGGTTTAACTCCCTGATCATCAATACACTATGAATCAAGATCTCGACAAGAAATGAATTCAGATCTGGACGAAAATAAATGTTGAGATTCTTCAGAAGAACCAAGGAGATATTTAAGTGTGCAACATTTTTTTGGCCGGGCAGTGTACATAATGAGGATCCTTGGTGTGAGTATTCCCATCTTAAATGTTTAGTGTAACTCTTCTGCCTGTTCACGTGATCGCCTCTAGGTGGCAGCAGACATCAGGTTTACGTTACCCTCCTGAGACCCGGGCTTTTGTGTGGTGTGCATTTTTTTATTTCCTTTAGCTTTTTCCTTTAGCATCTTGTTCTCTTACTGTTTTGTGTATAGTGCTTATCTGACCACTAGATAGCAGAACAAATGAATAATGAATAAGTACATCAGGTCTAAGTTAAGCAAAATAACTTATTATGGAGCAGGGAAGCCAAAATGTAACGTCCCCATATGAGGACATAAGGTCTCAGGAGGATACAGAGAGGGGAGCTGCACAGATAGAGGGGGCTTAGTGTGAAGTGTCTCACATTATTTGGGTTCTTGCTCCGAAAGCCACAATTACGACCCTCTTCAGCTGGGCTTTTACAGCTCTCCGCAGTGCAGAGATGTCGCACGTATCATGGGGAAATACGAATGAGACGAGGAGAGCACAGGAAAAGGGGGCAGTGATCTGGAGGAGAATTTACAGCTGGAGATCCCCCGACGAACCATCCCCAGTAGGGAAAACTACTGACGTGAGCCCACCCTTTGCTAATATTTATGGAGGAGCCAGTGGATCTTGACTCTGTGTTGCTGCTGGAGGCTGGACCTTGTAGGAAGATGATTGGGTGCCCCAGTCTAGAGTTTCCTCCAGATGACTGGCCAGGTGGTGCAGGCTGTGCTTGGGGCCCTAGAACAGAGTAGCTGGTACCCCTTTGTAGGCCACTTATTGCCTCAGCGCTTCACCCCCCCGAACATGCAGAAACACGTGGGCCGACTGCACTCTGACCTCTGGAAATTCTGTAGAGCCAGTACTAGACCCAGAACCCCTTGTCCCACGCGGCGTGGCGCTTCTGGGCCCATATTTCTTCCTAGCCTGTCAGCTCGATTAGATGCTAGCCCCCACCACCACCGCCGACTTGTGGTCACCGATCCAGAACTTGAAATTTATTCACGACTGGAATCCTAATGGTTTCAGCAGCAAACATTTTTTTTTTTTATCATTTTTAAAATGGTTTTTCTTTATTTGGCCCTCCTCATTACCTCACTCTCTTTGGACTGGGAAGATTACTGGGGAAAGGGGCGTCCGTTGCGAGCGCTTAGGCAGCCTACTAGCCCTCTCGCTAGATGTTGCATTCCTGCTCCGTGGCAGTCGCAGGCTGGCCCGGGGCATGGTGCTGTTTTCAGTTGACGGAAGCCATTGCCGTCTCCACCTTGGCTTAACCCATCCTTTGCTGATGCTTTAACTTTGCCTACCTTTCCCTGCTGGCGTCTTTGTGGCCGGGTGGGTGTAGTGGATGCCAAGTGGCTGCCCCCGGTCTGCCCATCTCCAGGCCTGCCCTCCGTGGGGGTGTGTCTGCTTCAGCCAGCTGACGTCCTTGACCCGGGTCGCTCCTCCGCTACAGGCTCTCAGCGTCTCGCTTGTCTGTCCCCACTGTGACCTGAAGATGTGCTTCTCCAGGCCTGTAAATTGCTTGCAGTGGTGTTTTTTTTTTTTTTTTTTAAGATTTATCTGTTTCCCTTCTTGTGGCGCCCCGTGTTTCATTTATTTATTTGGTTTTTGGCTCGCACCGGCGTCAGGACAGAGGTAGCGAGTAGGCCGGCCAGTTCTGGTGGAGTCAGGTCAGGTTGTGTAATGGGTCTGAAGTTGAACAGCACGGGCGGAAGCTCGCCTTTCCCCCCGGGGTGTCTTTCAGTGCGTCCCCGTGATGGGAGGTCATCCTGTGCTGGGAACCACCACCAGAACCACCTCTGTCTATTTCTGCCTTTCAGGATCTCTGCACATTTGCACTGGGTTGCTTGGTACAGGTCTATCCATTTGCTTGTGCCCCTTGAGCATCTAGTCCTGTAGCTTGTGGGAGTCTTACTTATACAAAAATGTTCTGAGGGCAGAACAAAAAATGATTGGTTCAGAGAGAGAACCAGTCAGATTATAGAAGAGGTGGCCCCAAGCATCTAGAGGAGGTGTGACCAAGACATCATATTAATTATCTCCCTGAGTCTATCATTTGTCATTCTGCCCTCAGAACATTTTTCTGCTAGTAACTCCCATGAGCATGGGAGTATGCCGAATCTCTGCAAAGATGTGTACTGTATTGAGAGTGTCCCGTTACTGCCCCCTACAGGTACTACCCAGCGTTACGCACCCTGGAGCAGCTAGAGCTGGCCTGCCTGGCCCAGGCCGGCCAGTACCGGTTCTGCGGCATCATGACTGAGAACATACCGCTGCTACGTACCCAGATACGCGACGTTTCCATGTCTGACCTCAAGGACTTCCTGGAGAGCATCCGCAAGCACTCCGAGAAGATCGGCGAGACGGCCATGAAGCAGGTGAGGGACCAGGAGGGGGCCTGCTGGCCGGCCGGTGCACATGACGTAACCCAACTTGAGATTTGGCGTTTGTCTGCACGTCCGTGACTCTGTTTAGAGGTCACAGCCCGCGCGGGACTTGCGAAAGGTCGTCTCCGGTGTGCCTCCTGACCAGGGGCTCTCTGATTGGTCCGTTCGGCACGGATTTTGGCCGCACGTGTTCCGCTGAGCCGAGACTCGTGGTCCTGCTGGGTGAACTGCTAGGTCGTTTTAGAGGGGGCCCTCCTCCTGCTGGCAGTGCCCAGGCATGTCTCCTTCAGGGGTTCAGCCAGAGTGTAGCAGTAATTACTGGAGGAGCAGTGGGGATGGTATGCGTCTCTCTGCTCTGCTCTCCCTCCAACCCCCTGCAGGCTCCGCGACAATCTGCTCTGAGTTTTACAGCGCTGAGAACACGTGTAGCACTGCCAGTGCACCACTGCTCTTTTCTTTCCTTTGCTTTAGCAGAAAGCTGTATCCAAAGAGCAGAAAGTTCAAGCGGCTTCTGGGATTTTTTATCCCCCCCGGTTTGTTAGTTAACCAAAGGACCTGTGCACTGCTTTCAGACATACAACAGAAATTCGTTTCCTGGGCCTGCAGATGTGTAAATGTGTTTTACTGTGTCAGAAAGAAGCGCTGCTCCGTGCCTGGCTGAAGGCTGCCACCGCGAGCTTTGCCCCCTCTGGGTGGTGCCCTGTGGTTTGTGGACGGAGCAGAGCCCGGCGAGGGCTGAAACGCTGATGGCGTGGGCTCCTGCTTGGCTTACCCCCTCACCGCATGAGGGCCCGGCTGGGTAGCATCCCCGAGCATTTGAAAGCAGTTTGTTTTTTGATGGAATGTCTGCCAGAATTTTGTTTACTGCTGATTAGGACAAGATGCGGCGAGTGGCCTCGCAGGGCCTCACCAGCGACCATCAAAGGCCCAGTCTTCCAGGGCGTCGCATTCTCTGGCTCGCTTGGGCCCCAGAGCGTTCTGAGCGGGTCGCCACCGGGACATTTGCCTATGGGGTCTGTGGAGTGGGACGGGCTGGCTGTCTTCCTGAAGCTTGCCTCACCTGTCCCATGTCGTGCAGAGTGAGCCAGCCTGTCTTGTAATAAGTCCAGAAACCTACACTCCAAATGCTCTGCTGGTGGACCAGCTCTTCCATGGCCTGTGGGAGCTTCTCTGTGATCCTGCTCCTTTCCTTACTGGTTCTCAGTCCTGTTTCTGCCACCCCCCCTACCAGTATGTTTTCAGTCCAATCCTACCTTAATTAGGCTTATATGGTCCTTAATAGGCTAATGATGAATGTGGCAGGTTGAAAAGAGTGTAGGTTGGAATGAAAACATGGCAGGGGGGGGGGGGACAGGATTGAGAACTACTGCTTCAATAAGAATAAGCATTATTCTCCTTTCTCCTTTCTCCTTTCTGTTCCCTGTTCTCTATGGTCACCTGTGATTATAGTCCTGACCTCCTGCCTACTATATTAATAAGTAAAAATATGGTACGTTACTGTGGCCCTCCAGAAGATGCCTGTATCCAATACGTTTTTAACAGCTGGGATTTGAGCGGGTGAATGTACGATTCCACATGTCTGACTGTCGCAGCCTTTTAGCCAGGCCTGAATCTCACTGATTAAATTCAGGCGGGCATGGACTTATTACGAGACGATTTCCCAGCATGCTCGGCGTCTTCCGCCCTTTGAGCCGCGCTTAGATCCTGCCCCCTTTTTTTCTTAGTCTGTTCTTGTTTGTTTTTCATTTCAGTTTTAATTCCTTTCGCTATTCCACCGCCGGCGTGCCGGCAAAACATGGCGGCCTTTCATGTGCGGCGCTGGCAGGTTTGTGCCGGGCAGAAAGGCTGCATTCATTAGTGCGATGTGGATTCCGAGGGTGACCCATTGGTCATGCGGTCGCGGCGGGCTCCGCGGCTCTACGGGAGGAGAGCCCAAGGCGCCGGGGGGAGGCGCTGCCTGCTCCTCCCCGCCTGCGTCTAATGACAAACAGGGGCTCTTGTCACGGAGCTGTTACCACTCTTTGTACACAAACGGAATTCGTTTTCGGGTAAAAGGCTTGGTGTGCGTCTGGGGTGGGGGGGGTCTCTGAGGCCCATGTGCAGCTTATGTCCGATGGAGGTCTGAGTTTGGGGGCTCCTCTGGCTTCGGGGTGGACCACCTGATCACTCCCCCTCCGGCTGTGCGGGCTTGATGTCGCTCGTCTGTTACACGGTCACGGCCGCCTTATTTGGGCCTTCTAGTTGGTACCTCTCTGTCAGTTCTCTTGTGGTTCCTCGTCCAGGGTTTCAAGACTTGTCAAATTCAGACGACCTGTCCAGGCTTCTTCTAAACTCTTTGCCGCAGGATTCCAAGACAAGACTCTAATAAGGGACCGAAAGAATGTAACATTTCTGTCTATTTCCCACTGTTAAACCTGCATTGACAGTAGCAAGACGCTGGAAGAGGGTGTCTTCCTTAGTGAGATGACTGTGTTGTCTCAGTCTTGCTCGTAGCTGGAGAGCAGTGTCGCTGGAGAACCCTGGCACCACCTTTTTTGGTGGAAATCTGTGGGATTTTGTTGTAAATATTCTGAGGTCTGCCTTTACCTGCCCGCAAGCCTTGGCTCCCACTCAAGCCGATATTTTTAATCCCCAGGTAATCTACATGGTTCGTTAATATTGGATAAAAGGGGGCTTTTTACCACTATTTGGTCAGTCTGCATGAATGTAATCTCTGTTTTTGTAGCTTTGTGATATAATTCTTCCTTTAAAAGTAAACCACTGAATACAATTGCAATATTAAATAGGATGAAAACAATGGAGCTCAGGTTTTGCCCCCCGTGACCCTGAATAGGACTAGTGGTTTCAGAAAATGGATGGATGGATGGATGGACAGTGGCAGTCCCGTGGCCTTGCTGTCTGGAAGCCTTTGTCTGTGTTTTCTCATTCACGCCTGTAGGTGGCAGCAGAACACACCGCTCACAATTCTGTC
>JAODKM010000016.1:15738422-15750711 GCA_026780845.1 Petrocephalus sullivani | reverse complement strand
TCAATTTTCCTTTTGATGTGCTATCTGTCACTGTTAAAATAAACCTACAATTAAAATGATACTGTTCTGAGACTTTTCATTTCTTTGTCAATGGAGAAACTTACAAAATCAGCGAGGCGTCAAATACTTATTTCGGGTCTCAGAGTGCTGGCTTACATGGACGACTACCCGCTTTGCTCTCTTACGAGAGAACAGGCGGAGAGCAACATGGCGATGCTGATAACCCACCTCACCAGTCTGGGTTTCAGAATAAATCTAATCTAGAGCTCGATGGTGCCCCATCGGACTGTAGAATATCTTGGTCTCCAGATAATTTCTACGTCCCATCGTGCTACACTGTCAGAGAGACGAGTAGCGTACGTCATTCAAGCGCTGCCTCTCTCTGTTCCGCAGGGACAGTTCGGTTCAGTTCAGAACCTGCCTCCGCTTATTGGGTCTAATGGGCTCTTCCGGGGCAGTGATCCCCTTAGCGCTGCTGAGCGTGAGAGCACGCACCGGGTCTGATGAACTCGGGGGCGGACCTCCTCTCCAGGGGAAACCCCCTGTACGGAGAGTGGGCCCCCAGATTGCCAGCCAGATCTGGCGCAGATTCGGCATGGCTGCCGTAGATCTCTTCGCCTCGCGCGCTGTCCGCTGTTCTTCTCTGTGACAGACAGCGATGCCCCTCTGGGTGTAGATGCGCTCGCCCACCCATGGCCGATCGCCCTTTACGCCTTCCCGCCCCTGAGCCTGCTATCCCCCTCAGAGTGAGGGAGGGCGGGCTGTCTCTCCTCCTCGTTGCCCCCCACTGGCCGGGGCGAGCGAGAGTAGCGGAGATTTGTCAGCTGAAAGTAAAGCAAATATAACTACTATTTTCAAGTTATGTTTACTTTATGTCTACTATTTAGGTTTACTTAAAAAAAATCTGTTAAAAAACTGAAAATGTACCGGTAATTTGCTGCCAGTACATTTTCCTTTTTTAACTGATTTTTTTTCCAGCACTGGAGACGTGTCCTCTGGAGTGACGAATCACACTTCTCTGTCTGGCAATCCAATAGACAAATCTGGGCTTGGCAGTCAATTTCCTGCTCCCAACTTTGTGGGAACAGTTTACGGATGGCCCCTTCCTGTTCCAACATGCCTGCGCACCAGTGCACAAAGCAAGGTCTATAAAGACATGAATGAGCGAGACTGGTGTGGAGGAACTTGACTGGCCTGCACAGAGCCCTGACCTCAACCCAAGAGAACACCTTTGGGATTAATTAGAGCGGAGACTGCCAGGCCTTCTTGTTCAACATCAGTGGCTGAACTCACAAATGCTCTCGAGGAAGAATGGTCAAAAATTCCCATAAACACACTCTTAAACTTGTGGAAAGCCTTCCCAGAAGAGTTGAAGCTGTTATAGCTGCAAAGGGTGGGCCAACTCCATATTAAAGCCTATGTATTAAAAATAGGATGTCATTAAAGTTCATTTGTATGTAAAGGCAGGTTTCCCAGGATTTTAGGCAATATAGTGTATATAGTAGGGAGTGGTCTTCAGGTCAAACTAGGAGAATTTTTATCAGCAGCAGTTATGAGTGAATGTGGAATCGCACAGGGTAGCATCTTTGGTCTCCTGCTCTTCTCTCTTTATATGCTGCCTCTCTATATGCAGCATCTTTAGAAAATATGCCATCGCTTTCCATTGTTAACAGATGATACACGATTATATGTAGCTGGAGAACCCGATGCTCCAGATTTAATGAATAATTTATGTGCTTGTTTATCAGCTATAAATGAGTGGATATGCAATAATTTTTAACAAATTATTGAAGAGAAAACAGAGGTTATTATTATAGGCCCCCAGGGAATGACAGAGAAGGTAAAACCAAGGCTTGGTAGCTTAGTGACCCAGACTAAATCATGTTTGACACCTTAGTTTAACTGTGGAATGCGATTTGAATTTTAGAAGCCACATCCAGCATGTGACCAAGACAGCTTTTTTCCCACTTGAGAAATTTAGCTAACATCAGACCTTTTTATCATTGAAAGATGCTGAAATGTTGATAGATGTTTTTATTACTTCTCGTCTTGATTATTCTAGCTATCTTTATGCTGGCCTACCAAAGAACACTAGGTTATTAAAATGCAGCAGCTAGAACACTTATGAAAGTAAAGAAACCTGATCATCTTAACTCTGGCAAAAGCCCAGGGCCACAATACTATTTTGTAATTATATGGCGCAATAAAAAAAAAGGAAATGGTCTGATATTAAATTCGACATAAAAAAGCGAGTTGCAGCTCAACACCACTGGTAGAGGTGGCGGAATTGGGGGGCTCACACCCTTTGAGCAGCAATTTTTCCAGCCGGTGAGGGGGTCTCTGACATCAGCGTGGGTGAGGGGGATTCCAACATGGGTGGACAGAACTTGTATAGGAACCGGTAAAGTGCACTTTCTCAAAGTCTGCCTTTGTAAAGCTTGCCCCAGTTCAGCACACAGCCCTTAGAAATCTAAATCAACTTAGGAGCCAGTCATCATCATGAGCCAAGAGATCACTATGATCCCTAAATACGTGCTCTCTTCTAATTCTTCCGTTTGCGATGCCTTCTAATAACGCAAGAGCAGCCGTGGTAGTTGAAATATTTTGGAATTTCTCTGCACCATTTAATTGTTACAAATTGATTACGATCAGGTGCTGTATATTCATAAACGATGTACATGTGACACCCTGCCCGTCTGCCCCTCCTGTGTGCCACGCCCCCTCATTGCCCTCGTGGGAATCCGTCTGTTACCAGCTGTTTCTTGTTTGTAGTCCGTGTTTAGGTGTATTTAGTCTGTCCTAATCTAGTCTCCCGTGTCGGTCGTTGTAGTTGCCTGTACGTGCTTCCTGTAGCGTTTGCTCCTGTTTCTACCCTGTGTCCCTTAATAAACGCCCCTTGGAAGGGCTTGAAAACCCCGCAGCCTGCGATCAGGGGTCGTAAATGCCGCAGACGTGACAGTACAATTAATTATAGTGTATTATATACAGACCGCATCATGAATGCGAGTATGAAATGGTGAAACTGCAGAAACTTGCGTACGCCTTGTCTGGCGTTGCCGTGAGAACAGCGGTGTGCCGAGTTTAGTTTTTATACATCTTGAAGTGAGCGTGGAAACGGGTGTGTGCAACATTTTTGTGCATACGCACCATTTATACATGAGGTCCCTGGTTATTATTGCGCCGATGTTAATATGCTCAGGCTCCTCAGCAGACCAAACCGGCCCAGGTACCCCATATCGCACAGACACATACGGGCAGGCAGGACTCTGACTTTCATGTTTTATTGCTTTTCAGATTTTGCTCAGAAAGTCCTGTTGGGGATTTTCTTCATGCTTCATCTAATATTAAATTTCCTGTATCTCAGTGTGATTGTACAAAATGACAAAGGTAAGGAAAACCATTAACTGTTAAGGAAACCTTTTGACTGTAATAGAGCTGTAACTGTCAGCCATTCTTGGTAAATTGTGTTTGTAAAATGTTTATAAGCCTGAAATACTTTTTGGGATGCAGTTAACAATAATGCAATATAACCAACCAAGTCACGTCTGAATTACACCTTACCAATAAAGGCTTAAACTTTGATGTAATCAATATGAAACTGACAGTAATACATTCTGTGTAAAAAGGACACTTCCAATGATGGAGTGGTTTTGGTATTTAATTTGTTCGGTGTCTCCGGAGATGTATTTCCTGATTTTATAAGAACATAATGTTTATTCCATTAATAACCTTTGTTTTATTGAAAACTGAAATTAACTGCAACTAACTCTGTTCACAGAACGACCTGTAAACATCTGCGAGTTTGTGTTCGTCTACATTTTGACTGTCATATTTCTCTTTCAAGTCTGGCTTCGGAGAGATTTCCTTGGTACATATTTGTTTTGTTTTCAAATAATTTTTAAACAAATCATTTACTGACAAATTGTTTAAATATTTTGTGTTTCCCAAGTACTCTTTTATGTTTAAAATAAGATTGAGTCTTTTATTTTGTAATCAGTGCATTAAAATGTTAAAATGAATGAGACTCCCAAAGACAGGTGTACAGCTGTTTGAATGTACATACTGTACCATGATACAGCATTCTGATCTTGATTCCCTATATTATTTCTTATTCATAACACTTATAATTATTCATAACTTATATTATAATAATTTCTGATCCCCAACCAATTTAGGACAACACAAATGCCAACCTGAGTAATCACATCACACGGTTTTTAAATGATCATTTAATTAACTAAAGGAACTAATTTCATCAGCACCCATATCACCCATGTGACAAAGTAACTGCCAAATCTAAGTGACAATAAGTAAAATTAATCTAGACTCACCCAAGCTTGATTTCTGCCGGTCCTGATGAATCTACATATACAAATAAAACCATTAAAGCAATGTGTTTACTCGGGTTCTCCCTTTTATTATATGGAATTGGAGGGAATACTTTGTCTCGGCCTGTATGTACCTGTATGACTAATGCTTTTCTCTCTACCTTTCAGCTGAACGCCATAAATATGTATATTTCTCAGGGGCTTTTGGTCTCCCTCTCATAAATTCTGCTGCCCTGGCTGTAGCTTTAATACTCAAAGGAGGTAAATACACTGGAATTTGTTGTTTCTCCAGTAATTTCACTCTTACTTTGTACACTTTTAGACAGCTGAATTTTATAAACTCTTCAATAATATATGGGTTCCTATGGTTTATTATCTGTCACTTACTGCTCATTTACTGACCTCAGCTCTCAGAGATTCTTGTGATCATGTCATTTCAGAAACAGGAAAACTGCCATTGGATCTACGGCTGATTGTCCTGATCTCTGGGTCTGTCTTCCTCTTTAGCTGGTTTGTTATAGAGGTGTCTGCATACTGTAAGTATAACAGAGATATGATGCATAACTTTCCATAAAGGTTCAATATGTGTACTGGGACTTTTCCAGTCATCTCCACATGCTCAGTACTTAACCTGGATGAATATTACATTTGTAACCACATTGTTATTTATTCACTATACAGTGTGGCTCAGGCCGTAACATTTCATAAGACTGCTGCTTTAATTCTTTTGAGCTTTTTTGTTCTTCCTTTATGATGTTGTTTCAGTGGTGTAGGACTAATGGCCTCCTGGCCAGTAGGGGGCAATAAGACTGTAATGCGAAGCCCTATTACAAATGAAGGGACATAAACACAACCTCCGTAATGCAGGCAACATGTTGATATAATATAGAAAACTCTGTCAGTAATCATTATTTTACAATAATTATAAATATATAAGTAATAATTAAAATCATGATTTATCATTACTCTTTTTATAACCTGGCAGCTACATTAAACCCATACTCTTACTAATTATTGATGTCTAACTTATTATAGTTAACCTATAACTGAACACGTTTAATTGCATTTTTTTAAATCACAGGTCTGGCCAAAAAAGAAAAGTGAGTAGACATTTTTTCTACATAGTATATATTCCAGTTGTTTTTTATGATCAGATGGTAGAAATGTAGTATCCATCCATCTGTGGCAGTGAGCCTGACACCTGTCAGAAAAACACAGGTTACAATGCAGGGGACACCCTGGCCGAGATGCCAGTCCATCACAGAGCTCAGACACATTCACATGTGATGGGACATTTAGAAATACCAGAAGGCCTAACCTCATCTTTTAGGACTCGGGGGAAACTGGAGTACCTGGGGTAACATGGGGAGAACCTGTAGACTACACAGAGCCCGAGCCAGGAGGTGTGAGGTGCTGGTGTTACCCACTGAGCCACCATGCAGACTACTCAGAGCCCAAGGCAGGAGGTGTGAGATGCCAGTGTTACCCACTGAGCCACCATACAGACTACTCAGAGCCCAAGGCAGGAGGTGTGAGGTGGCAGTGTTACCCACTGAGCCACCATGCAAACTACTCAGAGCCCGAGGCAGGAGTTGTGAGGTGGCAGTGTTACCCACTGAGCCACCATGCAGACTACTCAGAGCCCAAGGCAGGAGGTGTGAGGTGGCAGTGTTACCCACTGAGCCACCATGCAAACTACTCAGAGCCCGAGGCAGGAGTTGTGAGGTGGCAGTGTTACCCACTGAGCCACCATGCAGACTACTCAGAGCCCAAGGCAGGAGGTGTGAGGTGCCAGTGTTACCCACTGAGCCACCATGCAGACTACTCAGAGCCCAAGGCAGGAGGTGTGAGGTGCCCACTGAGTCACCATGTAGTAGTGTTAAATGTTAATTATTAAGATGTTCTGAGGCTTCATCAGAGTTCAGCTCCATAATCCAGCTCTTATATGGGAAGCAAAGGAGTTGAAAATTTGTCTCGTAATTGCCAGAATTTTCAAAATTTAAAGTGGTAATTGAAATCGCGAAACTCGTAAAATTTCACTCTTTTATGTAAAATGTGTTATTCCGAAATACCTCAGCTGTAATAACTGTATTATCTTTTCCGTAGAATAAAAGAAGCGTTTTTCCTTCTTCTGAGACGCAAAGGTCCTGAGCCAGACCAGGTAGGTGCCCAAGATGCCTCTCTGCCTGGTGTCCTGGGGCCTGTTTCTCTGCATCAGTCTGACCGTCTTCCCTCAGATTATTATACATAATTTTGTCTGTAACAAATCTGTGGCCCGTGTGCGCTCCCTTCTTCCCTTTAAGTGTGGTGTCTGCTGAGGTAGAGGAAAAATCCTAATTATGACTCCAGCACACAGGAACATGTGGGTACATTCTCCACACTCACTGGCCCCTGTTGTTAAACATTGTAGGGAAGGCTGTCATACAGTATAGTACTGTAAATACAGTATAATACAGTGTAATATCTCCCTGTCTCTCTCTCTCGCAACTGTGCCCTGCCCCGCCCCTCTCCCTCTCCGAACACACCTCCCCTCACTCGCAACTCGCAAAGTTTGCGAGTAGCCAGACCCTGTAGTACCGTGCACAGCCTGGAGCACATCCACACGACCGCCTTCCAGCTCTCCTCACCGGTGCCTAATTCCCTGTCCGCTGCACCATGCTGTCACTGCGGCACAGAGTCTGGAATTTGGACCACAGCCCCTTGGTCTCTCAGGAGAATGCAGCATCACTAGCAGCTCCCTACTGGGGGCACAGTAGCACTGCTCCACCTTGTTAAACACATGGCTGTAGGATGTGACCCCCCCCCCTCCATCCAGCCCCTACCCCACTGGCATCAGTGTCTAGGACAAAGGGCAGCTGCTGCAACAGGAGGCCAGGTCCAAGGAGCTCTGGAGCTGCTTCTGGGTGGTGGGAGTGGGCCAGCTCACTCAGGAGAGGTGGCTTCACAGAGGGCTATGTGAGACATAAAGGGCTGTCAGTCTGAGTTCCAGCCTCACTGACTGCCTGAGCACAGGGCATGCTGGGGGGGCGACCACAGGGGCCAGGGTGATGGCAGGCCCTCCCTGGAAGCTAAGAATCCTGTACTTTAGGTCTGGCTGGCAGCCTATAGCCCTAAGGAAGTCTAACCCCAGGATGCAGGGGTCCTGCACTGCTGCTCCCCACACTGGGTGACACATTGTCCTGCCCCTCATAGCCATACACAGTATTCCCCTGCCTCTCATGGGGGTCACCTCACCGGTCACTGTTTGCAGCTGCACAGAGGTTGGCTCAAGAATCCTAGTAGCACCACATCAAGCCTCACCAGCATCATGGTGGCTCCTGTGTCCACTAAGGCAGAGCAGGAGACTCACTCTACTGTGATGGGGACCAGAGCATGTGAGTGGAGTGGAGCGGTGAGAATTTCCACTCCTCGCTCGCAAGGCTGTTGGCAACTCCCACTCCTCCACTCTATTCGCACTAAGCCGCTCCGCTCCATACCGCTCCGCTCCATACCGCTCCTCACTCCACTAAAATTTCCTCCCGCTCCAGCCAAATCGCTCCACCCTCACTCCAGTTTTAAAGAGGGAGAAATAATCTGCAGGCCTAACAACTGTCACCTTAAACCTTTGTGAAATATTTCGCGAACCTCCTCATATTTGTAAATGAGGAGATTTAAACAAAAGAAATGTTTAATGTTCATTTCCGGCTTGGATAATCAGCATGTACCCTCTGATACGCGCGTCGTCCACAACCTAGAACCCAAAGCCCCTCTTCACGTCCAGGGGTGTGTTTCCCAAAAGCAAAGTTGGTAACTACATTAGTAAATTACATAGTTGAAGCCATGCAACTGAATGAGTCCAACTATGTTAGTTGCTAACATGAGCTTTTGGGAAACGCACCCCAGGTCAGCCACTCCCTTCCACTCAACCCCCCCAGTCATGGCAGTGATTGGCAGGGAGCTGGGTGATTGGCCAGTAGTGCCACAGTACTACTTTCTCATGGCTACTGTAATGAATCACATTGTCATGGTCATTGTATCAGACATCTGTCAACATCTGGCTGGAGGGAAACTAATGTCTTACATGGTCCATGTAGGAATCTTGTGAATACTTTATAACTTTAATTGTTTGATGAGTACCTATGTTTGATGAGTACTTATGTATGTAGACTGCTGGTTGGTCATAAGTTTAAGTTAAATTAAAACTAGTCATTAACGGAAAGGTAAATACCACTTTATAGTTTCTACGTTGTTTAGCTAAACCTGTCAATATAAAATATAACATATCAACTGACACTCTGACAGAGACCATATGGCTCTCAGGCGGGAGGCAGATCATCTCCTGAATACTCTGGACCAAACTCAGAGGAGGTAAGCAAAGGACTTCCTGTATTTCAGGGTTCCTATAATCCATCCAATGCCCTTAATTTTTTAACACTTACAGCTGTCACATTTAAACAGTGTGTTTCATAAGGAATCTGGCACCTTACAAACTGTCCCCATGTATAAGCATTGTGAGTTTGAGTCGGGTGTGTCATATGGGTGGTATAATTGTTGGCTGATGAATTATTTGCAGGTCCCACTTCTAATGTTTGCTAGCTGTTTATGGTCATGTAAAATAAAATTTAAAAACGCAAATATTAATGTAAAAATAGGAAGTAGCAATTTATTGTCATTGCAATAGGTGTAACACCTGTACATATAAAATGTATCAATTAACTTCTGTAGCGGTCAATGTATCAACTAACACACGTTTGCAGGGATCACATGAGAATCATGAGATGGAGGCGTCATCACAAGCTGATCACAATGAACCAAACCCAGAGGAGGTATTATTGGGAGAGGAAAACACAGAAGTGTGAAGCATCTGTAGTGTTTAATTTTATGTGTTTTGCCTACAATCCTAATGTAGGAGCCTAAATGCGTTTCGTTTAAGTAATTAACAGTAAAAATATTAAAGTTTATTTAATGTACCTTGTAATGTTTAAAACCAGGACTTTTAATGTAGTTCCAATGGAAACTATTGGGGTGCTTTTATTATGATAAGAGGTGCCGGGAGAGGGCATAGAAGAAAGAGATGAGATTGGAGCAAAATGGTTTTTTGACCTCCTGGTAAGATAGCTCTTGAATTTTTCTATATTTTTTTGTGGCTAAACTCTTTTATGTTTGTAATATTGTTTCAAAAACTGTAAGTAAACAGTTTACAAAGCTCAGTTAGATTAAGACAAGAGAATCTTCAGAGCGTCCAGTTAAGTTTCAATGAGAACGTAAGAACCTACACCCAAGTTTGCCAGGTCCTGCTGGATCACAAAGTTATTTGGGCTGGTAGTCAGAGCCGGCCCAAGGCACAAGCGAACCAGGGGGCCCCCATGAGTGCTTAAAATGCCAAGATATCTTGATTTAGGTGGGGGGGGGGGAAATCAAATTTTACTTAGGGCTCCATAAAGGCTCGGGCCGGCCCTGCTGGCAGTCATCAGAGTGAACTGTAACAGGTCACCAATAATCTATCTGATGACATGAGGGACTTTTGCACATTTGTATAAGCAGATGTTCATCTGCAGTGAAGCATTCTGGGAAGGATTATTATGTTTTATGTGCAGATAAACTGTGAAGAACAATACATGTTATACTGTTTCTTACTAACTGAACTCTGTATATTATGATGGTGTTACATGGAACTTTTCACCATTTTATGTGTCTCAGAATATCAGCTAAACATTAAAACTTGTTTACTTCAATGGAAGACACTACTTAGCAAAACAATGTATTACTGGAAAGTTAGTCACAAGTGAACTGGCTCCAGGACAACATTTGAGAGACCTTCCTGTGCATCACTATGCAAATAATTGTACACCGTTTGATGATTACCTGAATTTCCTTTTTGTTGTTTGCAGTGTTAAAATGTATCTAGTTATTACCAATATTCGGAATAAATCGTTACTGCTAATAGTCTTCAACTCCAGCATGTTTATTTTGACACGTTGTGTTTAAGTTTGACTGCCTGTTTCGGTAATTACCTGACTGCTAATTACTTCTGGGGTTCGGCATCATCGGGTGGATCCTTTGAGTCTCAGCAAAAGAAGGATGTATTTTGAAATTGCAATTTAAGGAGCCTTTTAAATGGGACAACCTTGTTGCATCACTGTGACACATTCGGTCTTCGAATGCAAACTTGGAAGGATGCAGCCCCTGAATCTGGACACAGCCTATGACATCAGTCCCTGTTTCTGGGCTGCGTTCCTCGAACAACTATGGAGGTTAGCATTAACGATGCATCGCATTATGTTAGTTCAAACTAAGGAACACCTAACGTACGACTATTCCCCAAAACCATCGTACTTTGATAGTTATCACCGTAGTTTCAACCACGGTAGTCTGAACAAGTGAAAACTACAATGGTTCCCGCGCTGAGACGACGGGCTCGAATTCCAGCCGGCCCTGTGCAAAAACTCATAAACTTTAAAATATAATTTCGAAACCTGACAATTGTGCTTCTTGTAGACTAGAGGGAACAATAGAACTCTATGCCATGAGATTACTTTGTAGCTAATAAAATCGACTCTTTAATAATTATTTTCTAGTCCAATCACATCATCACATTTATAAATGCCTGATTCATCTTCATCGTTATAATACGTCAGTGGTTCAGTGGAATGGGTAGGTGGGGGGTCCTATTCCGGAGTCATAAGTTCGCGACCATGGGTATCGGTCTGCGTTTTCATATGGCAACGAAAGCTCTCAGTGATGAAAATTTGATTCCGTATTTTATGGGGTTCCATTTGTGCCAAAAATACGTTGCTGCTGGATTTTATAAAATAATTTGGGCCCCCCTCCGAACCAGCCCAAGCGGGTGGCGGTCCGTCTCCCGCCGTTAGAGGAGACAGAAGGTACCCCCGTACCGGGCTCAACAAAAATATTGTAACCCAAAAGTAATGTGTACAGTAAATACGGTTACAATATAACTTGCCTGGGGCTCGGACCGCCGTTACTGGTATGCTGGGGTGGTAGGGCTTCGCCCCGACAGCCAAGACAACCACGCTACCTATTGATACGTGCTCCCGAGCTGCTCTGCGCATGCGCAGCTCAGAAAGTATGTTTCGACCAGGCAGTACAACTCGGCATGACACCTGTTACTCCAGTCTTGAAAACCAGTCTTGTAAATAAATATGTAAATAAATGTGGTACATGTATTTAATATTTTTTTCTTCTTACATTTCTGGCTTAATATGCCTGTTTTGCTTCTAGAAAGTAATTCCGCGCACGTGTGTCATCATTGTGTGTTACTTTTCTGTAAGGTTAATAGGTATAAAACATAAAATGATATAACTATTTATTATTTTTATATTTGTCACTGCAACTGCAGTTGTAATGTGCGCTATAAACAGCTGATTGTATTTTAAGCGCTTTCTTATTGTTTCCAAGGCTACATGCCGCTGTTGTTTTTCGTGATGTACAAATGTTACAAATTGTACATTTTTAAGGAGTGTGTACTGAAGCAAATATGAGGGGGAAACACTGTTATTAGCAGTAGCTGATACATGTTAGCGGCAAAATGCCTACTATTAAGTTATAATTACAATAATCAATATTACATCAATCGTTACGCGTATTATAGGTGAAGTCCCACAAGTTATACTATTGTTTGCTGCATTTCATGTCACCTGTGATTTAAATAGTTTCAGTTATCTTTGGAAAACGCTCACGCATCGAACAGACATGCACTGTTTCTGCGAAAATAGTTTAACCCAACATGTTCGTAGAAAGACAAAACGACAGAGAAACTGTGTAAACTAATTCAACGGGGAGAGTTATTGCTTGTTATTACGTAGATAAATTGTAAAAACACCACTTGAAGTTAAAGTATTTATTTCAGTTTAGTTAATTCCCATTTATTATTTAGCAGGTATTGCTTGATTAGAAGATAGCCGGTTGATATGACAAGTACAAGCAGTTGTACCAGTTGATATGACAAGTTCAAGCCCACC
>JAODKM010000016.1:15695448-15713381 GCA_026780845.1 Petrocephalus sullivani | reverse complement strand
ATGGATGGTCAGAACCCGCAATGACACACTGATGGACAGGCGTAATTGGCAAGACATGGCATGTACAGCAACACCAGAGGCCATAGTTACTTTGTGTTATGTTTAGTAAGCTAAACTGAAGTAATATTGTATCCAATGTGACACCTAGATTACGATGGAAAAATCCAAACCTCTAGAATGGAGTGCACAGGTTTTTTGTCCTCCCTGTGGTGGTGAAAGGCCCTACACAGGCACCACAGTCTGTCTGTGGCGCGTGGGGTTCTTTGAGTATCATCTCTGCCCCCACCCTGTCACATACGTCCAGAATGTTCCACAACCCGCCTCATATCAATGACAGGACTGTTTACAATCCAGAACAAACTGTCCGTGCCACGGCACTTCACAAGCAGCGACTGCTGGAAACCACACATCTAGCAGCTGGTCGTATTCTGATTACAGAAGCAGACTTGAATCACCAAATGTTCCCGATGTAGGTTCAACCCTGACGTGGGTTCAAATCCAAAGAGGGGTATTTCTTTTCTATGTTAGAACTGGGCATTGAATCTGACTTCATCCAATAACAAATAGTCATCCGACACGACGGGGAGATATTCTGAAAAATGCTGTTAGGCGATTTTATTGTTGTGTGATCTTCACAGACTATACTTACACAAACCTATATGGGTATAGCCTACTACACACCTAGGCTATACGGTATAGCCTAAATAATGACAAAAAGTACAGTATAGTAAAGACTTAAACCAGTAACATTGTTTTTCATTATCATTTTTTATATGACTGGCAGCACAGTAGGTTTATTTACACTAGTTTCACCACAAACATGTGAGTGATGCGTTGCACTAGGACCTTACTAGGCAATAGGAATTTTTCAGCTTTGTTATAATTTAATTTTATGGGACCAGCGTCGTATATAAGAGGTCTGTTGCTGACTGAAACGTTGGTATGTGGCACATGACTGTGTACAGCTTTCTAAATGGGAAAATGCTATGTCATTTTTGATGGATGTTTCGTCTAATGAACTGAGCAATAATAAACCGTAATGACAGAGCTGGAAGATGTGACATCCGCTGGACTTCAGAAGTGTGTAGAGAAGGATGCTTGATCTTATCTCACAGCCCCGCTATCAGCTGGTCATGGAGTGTGTACAGGGAAGACTGTGTCCTGCCCGGAATCTTATAGGAACCATTGGGAAGGTTCATAACCATCTCCCTGTACTTCCACTTTTTCTTAATTATTGATAGCACATCAACATCAGTTGTTATCTTGGAAAGGCCCTATCAGAATCCATCCATATTGTTATAGTTTATAGTTATACATTTTGCACTACGCCTCACATGTTCTGGTAAAGCAACAACTCTCCATTCATTTACACATGTGCCAGCACATTGTGTTAATGACAATAAAAATTGAATTGAATTGAATTGAATAGATGCACAAGCTCCAAATGCACCCCCAGGAACAGGAACAACAGTTGGAGGGGAGGGGGTGTGCATTTGTTGCTTATATTGAGTGTGTTCAAATAATCCCTAACTCAGGTTGAAGACAGGACCATGTGACATTTTAAAGTGAAGTGAAAGAGATTAATTGTCAAGACACTACAGCAGAATGCATCCTCTGCATTTAACCCATGCAACATTGCTATTCAGCAGGGGGCAGCTACTTGAGCGCCCGGGGAGCAGTGCTTGGGGACAGTATCTTGCTCATGGTACCTCGACAGTACTTACAGGTTGGGGATTCAAACAGCAATCTTTCAATTACACGGCCACATCCCTAACCATTATGCCACCTACCTTTAGGAGCAGGGAAAAGAGTTTGGGGTTTGTTGGTCGAAGAAGCGACTCGGGGAGGTGAAATACAGAGCTCAGACGGGGGATACACAAGGATCTCGGAAAGATGAAATGATAACCAGGCCCTCCCGGCATGGGCAACTGGCTCCATCGCAAACAGAAACAGGCCTATTGCAAGAAAAAAATAAATAAATACAATTTATTTAAAAAGTAGTTAAAAAAAATGCATCACATGCGTGGACCAGGTTCCCTAAATTCATTATGGATGAATGAGGAAGGTCCTTTGTTTTGCTGTGTGCATGTGTCACACCACCCCAGTCTATAAGCGCCTTCGATTCTGAAGCATCTCTGAAACAGATGGGTCCCATGCAAGGGGCCTGGGCAGGCCACCCGCTCTTCATCACATGTCGCATCATTGCTATGACACACTGAAGTCTGCCGGCGTGAACCCCTTCGCAAGTCCAGCCAGTATTTTTAATTGTTGTTCCTTTATAGCACTCACCATCTGTATGGCATAATGGTCGCCGTCCATCAATATCGTCACGCTTTTCAGTTTGGACGGGCCCTGCCTAGCCGGAATGCAACAGATCACCCCGAATAAGGCTGAAGTGGGCTGTAAACATTACCTCTGCTAAGAGGAAGGGTTCCCATTCGTTGGAATTTCCGAGTCCTTCCCAGGGAAGATGCCATCCTCCTTATTTTACCCATGCTAGCAAAGTGAATCAAGCCTGCTAAACTCCAGTTCTGGGAGCCCTCGATCAAGACTGGAGATGAGGCCATAAAAATACAAACCATCTGTGGGTATAATTGACTTGGCAAAAGAGGCCATGTGTCCCCAGCAGGGACAATGTGAGTCGTGGGGCCCGTTCAGTTTCGGGGACTTCTGCACAGCCTTCCAAGTTCTCCAGCTGTGGCCGTGGCATGTCAGCTGAGGCGATTTTGTTCACTTGAGCCAGTCAGGTCCTGTGACTACAGCAGGGAGGGTTAGGGTTAGGGTTAGGGGGTTAGGGGCATTCAGTGTCCACTGGACAAATTTGTTGAGCTTGAGGACTTTTTACACACTTATGCACATACATTTGTAGGTATATACAGTATGCATTTGAATATATGCACTCACTCGGAAATACAGTACTGCAGTCTCCATCTTGCTTATTACCTAACCTGGATGTTTGCTGATAATGTAGCCTGACTCCTGTGGAAGTTCAAAGCATTCAGTGACCCATCCAGCCACATACATGGTGGCATTTAATTGGCAGGCTAAACAATGCTCATATAGAGTACCTGTACCACACGGATTCTGTGGAACATTTTGTCAGGCTAATGATGTCCCGCAGGTCCTTACAGCTCACCAAAGTAGGTAGAAAATCAGTCATACATGGAAAAACTTCTACTGAAATAGACATTTTGGGGACATCTCTGCAAAACAAACACCTTTCTCCATTAAGATTACATCAAGCTTAATTGCATTAATTTAATTTCAGTTTAGCTGTAAAATGTAAGTGTATTTTAATTGCATAAAAAGTAATCAACTGGAAGTCTCCATACGGAGAGATATGAATGTGTGTGTGTGTGTGTGTGTGTGTGTGTGTGTGCGTGTGTGTTGGCTTGTATGCATCTGTAGGACAGTCCCACAGAGGATGTACACAGAAATCACTCCTTCATTTCTCGACCATGGTAGACATTCAGAGGCATGACGCCAGGTAGATCTTCAGCTGTTCGAAGCACAATAACCATCGGGTAACTTTGTCAGCCATTAACCATCGGCATGCATCTACACTGCAGAGTACGGGCAACATCTATAATCTACAATAGGGGGAGGGGTGAGGATGAAGATGTGTCCCCTAAAGTGTAACATTTGTAAAATCCTTTCTGTCTAGTCCCACATAAAGCAGCTTTTGATCTTATTTTAAATAATGAGATGCAAAGACATGGGAAGTAGGCTAATCCCTTTTCAGTTACTTCCACGGACAGAGTAGGAGTCATTAGGTGCAACTGAAATCGCATACTTACACAGCTCATACTAAATTTTGTTAGAAGCCTACTACTCGATTGTTAATTTAGTATGTACTATATGTATGCATGCAAACAGTATGCATCCATTTGGACACACTGCAGTCGTCACATTTTTTGATCTGGGTGTTTACCAATGATGTAGCTCGACCACTTTAGAAGTTCAAACATACATATTCAAGTTGACTTGTGGCTGGGTATTGTCTTCTACCTAAATACTCAGCAAGTGACGCTCTTCACGTACACTTTAGTATGTAATCTGGTTACCATTCGCTTACTATCTCATCCATACTGGGGAAACAAGCCTACTGCTCACATCGCATACTGTGTTTTTGCTTGCTTTTTACATAGCAAACATGTATGCCACTTCAGACACACCCATTCACTTCTAGCATTGACTGAAGGTGGCGACCAACTCAAATACAGAGTAGTGGTGCGGACAGAAAAGGAGCCTGTTGGGGATAACATGGCCAGGGTGCTTACAGCCCCAGCATTTATGGTTGACTGATTGTCTTAACTATGAGCCTATCCTCTCAGGGTGTTAGGGTTAACCGAACAAAACTGGTTTCAATGGTATTATGAGAGAGTGCTGGATTGTTTAAAATAATATTCTTGTAAAATGATTTTTGCAAAGTCTTAATACAACTTGCATATGTAATTTGATTGTTAGTAGAAGTAATGAGATAATGTATACCTCTTATTCCTTCAAATCGAAGTTCAAAAGTCATGCACTATGAGCTGTTATTGTCAGAAACCCAGGGTTCTGCCTTTGTTGGCCAGCATGTTAGCATGGGGAGAAGATAAACAGGTTTTTACCTCCTGAGGTGGGGTAAAAATGCTACACAGCAACAAGCCAGGAAGGAGATGTCACCAGTTGGTACCTTCCGTTTGATCTGGAATCTGCTCCCTTGTGGTGCTAGTGCCCCCTGCTGTTTGCCAATGTGTGTGAGATTATGCTATATATATACTACTACAGTGTACTACACTAGTGTTAATATGTTTTGTATATGCATGAATATTGTATCGGACTACATTTCTGACTCACATATGTAATTCTATTGGATAATTAAATGTTACAAGACAATTGTAAAGAAAAACCATTTCACTGAGCCTTGGACTCGGTGAACCTCACCAAATGTCAGGTATTCTGGACCAACAGATCCTTGGTAATGGAGGAGACCCCGTGAATCATTGTCCTCTTCTTCCCCTTCTCCAGTGTACCTCTCTTTTGGCAGCCCCTTCACTTCCATCTCCTCATGACTGCCTGTGAGCTGCTCTCTTATCACCTGTGGTCTGCGGGGATGCAGAACAGAGCTGTGCTCTGATTGGTTGATGCTCAGAGGGGGCAGGGCCCTCCTGATGCACCGCAGACGTTCAAGCAGACGGTGCTTCCATGCCACAATCCCTCCCTCCCTCTCTCGCTCTCTCTCTCTCTCTCCCCTCCCTCTCTCCCTTTTGCTCTCTCTCTCAGGCATGGTTCATTCTGCAGCAGCAGCAAGCAGGGAGTAAATACTCCCATTTATCCCGCTCTACCCCTCTCTCACTCTCTCGCTCTCTCGCTCTCTCCTCCTCTGCCTCTCGCGCAGGCACACACGCCAGCGATCACACTGCAGCAGCAGGCAAACCTGCAGGATCGTCCTCCCTCATCTGTGACCCGTCGTCACTGCAGCAGGAGAGAGAGACACGCGTTACGGCGGGAGCTTATTTCAGGACGGCACCGACCGAAGGCACCGGCTCCTCATTGCTCCCGCTGATCCCTCACCGCCTCTCCTTCATCACTCTCTCCTGGATTCTCTCTTTTCATCTCCTTTTTTCCGTTTTTCATGCCGCTGCTGTCTCCAATGTCACCTTAGCGCCCCCTTTAAGCCGGGGTTGATTTTTCTCTTTTGGGGGGGGGGTGCCCTGAGAGTATTTGGAGTGCACGTGTTCACAAGTGCGTGTCCGTGTGTGTTGGACGGGCACGTCGTCCACGCTAGGGTAACGTGCGCTTCTGCGACGGGATTTTTTTTTCCTGGTGGTGCCCCCCTCCCCATCCCATGATGCCGCGCTCCACGCCCCTCTGCTAGGCGGCTGCAGCAGCATGGATGGTGCGCCGGCCTGGAGATCCACCACGGAACCGACCAGTCCCCTTGCAGAAGAGCATGCTCACGGTCTCTGCTGTAAATGGGCGAGGACGCTGACACCCGAAAAATCAACCACAGCTTTCTGCGGGACCACAATTATGTGACTGAAGGTAAGGCAGACATTTTTGAAATTCTCTTCCATCTCCCAGTATCGAATGAATCTCTGGTGCTCGTCCTCAACCCCCCTTCACTCGTCTCTTGATTGCGTGGGCATCCGCTAGCTCAGCATGCATGCTTCTCTCCCGATCGCTGGAACACAGTTGGACAGTATCGGCTCCCCGGCTTAGAGGCCTGCTTAGGTGACGCAGGGATCCTGTTGAGGGTTTAAGATTTGCTCAGGGAACACTATGTGGTCCCGTCTGGTTGTGTTTCCTGAAAGACCCGATGCTGGCTTTATAAGATTACCAGGCTGGGTTGGATGAAATGCTGTTGGTTTGCTGGAGCCTGAGCAGGCATGGGGGTTAGGGATCTTTAAACGAGGCTAGGAACCGAATTCACCTGCCTCCAGCTCACAGCCTTTAGCGAGTTGCACCATGACGTAGGCCGTCTACCCTGCCTCCGATACACTAATCAGGGTCGCAGGACATGGTGAAAAAACCGACCATCATGCCTTGGGGTGAATGTAGGGTTCCAAGGGAGTGGTTACCGTGAAAATCTCTGACGTCAGAGTTGTCTAAGCATGAATGGTGGGGAAAGAAAAGCCTCTCTTTTTCCACCAAGAGCATCCCCCGGAATGCATTTGTAGGGAGAGTGCACTCCCTCCCCGACAGCCTTGGCCCTACAGCTGTGTCGCCACTTCTAGTCAGGAAACCCGAGTGGGGGGGGCGGGGGGAGCTGGGGGCTTCCCTCGAGGATTGTGGGTGTGGGGATCCATCAGGCACGAGGAAAGTGCGTTAGTCTTCCACAAATGGGAAGGGAGAAGTATATCTTTCCTGGATGGTTGGGGGAAATATTTACCATTGATAGTGATACGAACCCGCGGGATATGTCAGGCTGCGGCCGTGGCAACCATTAGAGATAGCCATTCCTTTCAGCTCCCAGCGTCCTGAATATAAGTGGGAAGATAATCGCTGCTTCCACGGTGTGTTCTGGTTGTGACTGAGGCTGAACGGAGGGGAAATAGACCGGGATCGCATTCCCCCGTGTGCAGGTAGCACGGACCACAAAGGATCCGGAGCGCGCCGGACACGCCGTTGTGACGCTCTTGCTCGTCTGATTGGGACTTCTCCATGACGCTGAGCTGTGAGTCTGTTTCCTTCCCCCGGATCGGTCAGCCTGCACGGGGGTCACTCGTGGAACCTGGAGTGTTACCGCTGAACTTGGAAGGCTGGAAGTTGCTGTCGTTTAATGCTGGCGGTGTGGGGGGAGGCCCTGTGTACGGCCGTGACTCAGCAGAAAGCCGCAGATGCTTCCGGGCTACGTGTACGATGCTAGCGCTTAATCTGATATTTAAACCTCAGGTTTGCCCAGCTGCCTGTGTGATTTTATTCTTATTTTCAGGCATATTTTTGATGCATCCATGGGATCGGGCAGGGTTGTGGATGGGTCACTGGGAGAGAGGAGGCACGTGATGGAATCCCAGAGTGTGGGGGCACCAATTTAATTAGAATGATGGGGGAGTGAGGTGCCCAACAAGGTAGCTGAGGTGCAGCCAGGTGGTGCTGCTACACGCTTGGTGTTTGTAACTAACAGTAAAGCTTTCGTTAACTAATCATTTAACATGCGTAAAGACCACAATGCAGCCCTGAAAGAGACCAAACCTGAATGTTGAGCTCAGTCCTGCACACACAAGTCCAATGTGAACAGTAAAAACTGCCATGCTCCTGTTTCGCAAAGCTCCCTCTGCAGCACGTGTGTGATTGAATTGCAGAATGGAGATCATTAAAATGTGTGTCATCCAATAACAGGTTACCTTCTACTGAGCTGCATGAATTGCATCAATTCTGGTCTGTTTCTAAGTTGTAATTTAGTAATAACTCTAGAAGGGCTGATTGGCAAGCAGAGGCACTTCCATAAAGTTTACACTTTAGAGTGATATATAGCATTTGCCTTTATTTAAATTATTTTGATGCAGAGATTTTGCTTCCCACCGTGCAGTGAGTGGAGGGTCAGTGATGAGGGTGTGGCACAGTGGCCTATATCACACAGCACCCCCCACCCGGACTGGTAACGGACTTGGTTAACAGGCTGGGATGTGCCGGAAGTGTGGGGCCCTAATGAATTCACTGAGCACCCACCACTCGGCTACCTGAATAATTCATCTCCCATGAAGGCAAATGTGGTCACTACTGACCTCTTCCTTTCTCTTTTTGATTGAATGATGTGTGTGTATATATATCGTCTCTCATGCATGTGTCCCCTGCCTGGCTGCTGATGCTGTGTCACCTCTATTCGCTATATGTTTTTATGTCTACATGTCTGACACCACAGCTCATTTTCCCTTTTCCCTCCTTACCTCATAGCTATGCATTCGTAGCTTCCTTTTCTGTTTGGGTCTGTAGTGCACTGACTAAACTGAGGGGCAAATGAAGAGCCAATCCAGCAGGGCGGCGCTGCTGCGTCCAGCTCGGTGTCCAACCTCATCAGAAATTTGTATGCCTACTCCAACAGGCCCCTGCAGAGAATGGCACTTTAAATGGCAACTGTAATTGCCTGGGTCCCCTGAGAGACAGCCTAGGGGAAAGGGAGAAAAAAGCATGTTTCTGCAAACACAACTGCAAAAATGTGCAGGACATCCAAAGGCCCAGCTAAGGGAAGCAGATGAAGAGCTGGTCCTGAACCAGTTCAGATGTTCTCAGATCAGATGGGCCTTGAGGCGTTTCTTGAAGGTCTTTAGAGGGAGTGTGTGTTCTTGCTGTCTCATCCACGAGCCAAAACAATCCTCTTTGTACTTTTTAGTGATGTGTGTATCTCTATGGCGGTAGAGTGTTATTTGAGCAGCCCGACGTCTAATTTATTTGCTTATTTTACTAGTTATTTGATCAGTTTGTTTACCCTCTGTAAATGGGCCAGCGTAATTTCCAGCCCTGGGTGTGTAATAACCTTACTGATTAAAGAAAATAAAAACATTATTGTTAGTATTTGTATTATTGTCGCTATTACTATTATTATTATCATCATCATCATTTGACAAAGTTAGGTGTCGATTTAGGTGGGAAGGAAGAAAAATGCAATATTGGTGAGTTTGGGACGAGTCCAGTCCTGTGTAGCTGAGAGCATTAAATCTAAATATATATATCTATATATATATATAACGTAATGCAGGTTTGCAGGCTCTCACGCATCTAGTGTGACACTCACGCTTTCATACGCTTTCATACATCAGGCTCATGCAAGAAATATGACGGCAAATCTATATTATCCCTTTATAAACCTAAAATTAGCTACATCATGAGCTTTGGGGGTAGTTTGCAAACTCTACAGACTTTTAATAAAACGTTACATACAAGTAAATGCATGGGCAGAAGCGAAGGTCTTCGCCAGCCAACTGACCACAGTTGGCAGCCCTGCTGATGTGAATGTTATTCGTACGGGATATGAGAGAAGTACCGAAGATGACTAACCTAGGCTTTGCGCAGTTCCCTCCTCTCATTAGGCTGCAGAGAGCGGTCTACCCATTAGTTAGCTAAATTTTGTTTGCTGGGTGCATTAGCCGGAGACCTCTGAGGGAGCCGCTGAGAGCAGACCCACTGGGGGTTTTGCAAAGCATACGTCATTTTGGCCTCCGAGTCCCGAGCACCGGCACACGGCCGTGTATGCATGTGATGTGGGATTATCAGACTACGTATGTTATGTTGGTCACTCGAAAGGTGTTATATTTTAACCGGGTCTAGCTAGGTCTAGGGTACTGGTGGAAATTGAGTCCTGCACTGCAAAACAAACATCTGTTTGTTAATATTATTATTATTGTGGTTTTATTTTGTTGGTTCTATGGAAACAAAGAGCTTAGATTCTTCATAGCTAAAGGTGTGTTAATTGACAGAAAAACAACAGGTTTTAGGAAGAGAACCCAGGGTGCTGCCATTTTATTAATGCAGGTTATTTGATGCATTTTAATTAACTACAGCTGTAATATTGCATATCTCTTCTAACGCTCTGATTCTGCGTGTATTTCATGTCGATAAAGCAGTTTGAGTTTAAGAGAGTGTGGAGATGAAGGTGCAGGACTATGGGAGAGCCGGAGGTGGGGGCTTGATGTTTAAGATGTAAGTCACAGGGTGCTGTATTGATCTGGGGAGATGAGTTCCAGCTGTGCCCGAGCCATTTATAAACAGCTGGAGAGACTGCCATATAGGTCCAGTTGGAGAATATCAGTTTTCTCAACACTGAGACCCAATCTCTATGCAAGTTTGCATGTGCATGGGTGATGGTGCCTGAACATGAGTGGAGGCGTGCAGGAGAGTGAGCCAGGGACTTTAGAGACTGACCTGGTTTCCCTGGCATCTTGCCTACCACGTCCCGAGCCGGAAGATGACAGGTCCTTTTGCGACAGCTTGCCTCTGCTGATGTAGCAGAGATGGGAGCCCTCAGATCCACCCCTGGGTCTCTGTCACAGCCACCCCTGTCAGTTTGCTCAGTGCCCTGCACAGCTGGTAGGCTCATCCAGGAAATGTCATCACCTCAACACACCTGGCCCTGTTCAGGAATGAGCCAGCCTTTGGAAAGCACAGGGATAGATTCTGTGTGCACCATTTATGGCTCAATTCATATATATATACTTTTTTATTTTTAGACACACACACGCATTAGCATGCTTTTGGATTGTGGGGGGAAACTGGAGTTCCCAGAAGAAACCCCACGATGACACAGGGAGAACATGCAAACTCCACACACATGGGACCCTGCTGGAAACTCAAACCCTGCTCCCAGAAGTGTAAGGCAACAGTTCTAACCACAGCACATCTGTTTTAAACATCGTCCATATTTCTGTGCAGTATTTTCTTATATATTCATGATCACAAGGTAAATGCAAAGATATGAAAAACCTTTAAAATATGCCTTTAAAATTGGTTTCTGGATACTGTTCAGATTTGTACCAATATACATGTAAAATAGTGTTTATTACCAGTGAATGAAGCAGATTCATTTTAAAATTCGCCTGATTCTGGCACAATTCATTCAGCCTAACACCATTAGCATAATCAGTTATTTATGGGCTAAGTAGAAAGACTAAAGAAAGAACACTTACAATTGATTGCCTCTCTTTAGCAGAGTGGTTTATTCGGCTTGGTTTGAAGGAAGGAGAGTGAACTAGGAATGAATCGACCTGAGGGTAACAAGCGAGTAAGGTGGTATGATCGGGCAGAACTTCGCACTTCAATTTGTGCTCATGCCCTGCTGTACGTCTGGGTATTTACTGGAGAACAGTATGGGGGTTGTCTGGGGACATGGAATTTCATTTTCATGGTTTACAACGCGCCCCCTCCCCCCCATACAACAGCAAAACTCCTTGGTGGACAAATTAGCAAATTCTGATCCAATAAGTGGCACAGCCTGTGGAAGCACAATGTGCTCGGCACCCCTCCCCCCCTTTCACAGGTCATGTGATACACCCTGCTGCACCATGGGAGCCTGCCCAGGGAACCTGGTGTTTAACGATTCAGAAGTCCCCGCCAACACACATGCAACACATTACAAAAACAACCTGAATCCAGAAGTGCAGGAATGAACAATAAGTCCCCCAAGGACGCTGCAGAGAAGCTGCCTCTGCGTCTGAGCTCTGCAGATGCTCCAAGCACCCCCTGTTTCTGGGGCAGGAGTTGGAAATGGTGCCGTGAGCAGCAGAATTCAGGTGGCAGTGGTGCCGGTAAGGCAAAGGGCCAGCATGCATCCCGTTTCCATGGTAGCAGCGTGCTGCAAATGCTGGGGGTGCTACTGGGTCATTTGTTTCAGGTCAGAGGTTAAAAGCCATGAAATCAGCCAGATTCCTGTAGGGCATCTCCTGCCCGGCGCTGTTACCTGTTAGTGTGTGGAAGCACTGGGTGGGGAGATGCCCTGATGTGAGATAAAATACACACACACACACACACACACATTGATATCCTGGTGGGGACCATTCATTTCTGTGGAAAATAAACAACCTAATCCCAAAAATGACAACCTTAATTACTACCCACCCCTAACCTTAACTATAAGTAACCAAACAAAATACAAGAATTTTAGCATTGTTAGTGTTTTCATTGCAGTACAGATTTTTATAAAACTGAGTGAAAGAATAGTCCCCACAACGTTAAAATAACAGGTTTTTATAACATTCGGTTCCAACAATGTAATATATACATAACCCATATACACACACTATGAAACCTGGCCCAATTGGGGCACTACTGTGTAAACATTTATGTAAACATTATTTATATAAGTCGGATCTGCTTGTGTGTAATTAAACTGATGTAACACATGTAACATATATAAAGGTCATTGTTTTATTTGTCATTTTTAATGTCCAGTGTCAGAAACTTTTGCAGTGGCTGCCTTGCCAATTAGCGTAGTGAGATCATCAACATCAGAATGATTGCAATAGCCAATGATGTGAAAGGAAAAAAAGCATTGAACACGAATGCCGTTTATCGCATACTGTGCCTGATTAAAATGATTAAAGAGCTGATTGTGGGCAGCTCAAGGAGCAAGGCTCCAAATTAACGGAATATGGAATAATAGAATGGATAATTAAGTGCTAATTGAAAGGTGATCAGCTTCAGCTGAAGCTGATCACGAGTGATCAGGAAATTCCATAGACCAGGGGTGTCAAACTCCAGTCCTGGAGGGCCGGTGTCCTGTGTAGCTTAGCTCTTCCCCTGTTCCACCACAAATGATCATGCTGAAGAGTTGTGTTGTAATTAGCACAAGGAGCTGTGAGGAGTTGAATCAGGTGAGAATAAACCCAAAAATGTGCAGGGCCTCCAGGACTGGAGTTTGATACCCCTGCCATAGACCTTTCTGTTTGCTTTATTCTCATATTTTTATCATGACTTTGCCAGTCGGTTGCAGAACTGGGCATATGGAAGGTAGCCTTTGTAGGAATCAGTCTATTTGCACTGAGAAAATGAAACTGTTTCCAACACTAGCCTTGCGTAAGATATTGCTTTGTTCCTGGAAACTAGCACTGCATGTGCAAACGGCTGCATACTCCCAAGTTGAGCTGAAAAGCTTAGGGTTTCACCCCATTTAAGGAACAATTTAGTTGAACAAGGTTCTCTGAATTTGTATGCATCAACATTGTAACAGTATGTCTATCAAATTGGGAATGGATTCTGTCATTTGTCTGTCCATCCATCCATCTTTTAATCACTCTTCCTGGGCAGGGTAACAGTAGGGCCTGGTGCCTATCCCAGGCAGCACGGGACACAAAGCGGGGACACACCCTGGATGGGATACCAGGCATGGGTGCTATGTTTTCCAAAAATAATGTTCGTTTTCACTAGAAGGAATTATGGCATTTTACTGGGTTTGTCAGGATGTATAAACATCTGCCAGTCAGAAGTTCTAATTCTGCAGAACTTGAAGAGCTGGACATCAGTGAGACAACTGTGAAGTCACACAGTTAAAAAAAGAAAGAAAAGAATCATTTGCAGATCTGGCGCAATATGACCTGCAAAACAAGCGTTCTCGTGCTTTTGTAACAGAGGGGTCTGTTACAGTATTATTGCTGACAGACAAGAAAGCTACTCATAGTTATAGTTTCTGGGTTAGATGCTTTGCAACTAGAAAGGCCAAACCAGACAGATTTTAAAACAGAGCACTGTGGGTGGAATTTTAGTTCAAATCTAATAGTCCCCTTTGGTAACACTTTACTTGAGGAAGCACAAATAAAGTAGAATTACATGCTTACTTAATGCATTAATTAACCAATAACTAAGTGCTACTTACGTACTGATACGTACTTTAATTCATCCTAAATAAATCATGGTGGTTCATGTATTTCATGCAACTATATTAGCCCATGATTTGTTCTTGAGTAGTAAGTGAATTAGTTATTTGTGGCCCCTCAAGTAAAGCGTTACCTTCCCTTTCCTAATAGTTCCACAGCTTAATATGCATGCCGGGTTTTGCTGAAGGTAATATCCAGTTTAAGCAAAGGGCTGGGTAATCCACTCTGTCCTGGGAGCTCCTCTTCCCTGTTGGTTTGCATGTATACCAGTTACGTGAGATCCCTAGACTATGGCTTTGTCGCTCGGGGTGTCTTCTTATAGGGTTAGTTTCTGAAGTGCAGTGACAGTAGATGATCCCTATAGAACAGAACAGCCGATCTTCTTATATCATAGTTATTAGTATTATTATAGTTTGATGGTCTTTCTGTGCTAATAACAGTCATTTTAATTGTGTCTTTTAAGATATGCCTGCAATAGGACTGTATAGCTGTACAGTATCTGATTTCTGTTTTGTATTGGTTTGGAAGGGTCCCATGTTCGACCTCTCTGGCACTGAGGGCGTTGGGCTCGGCCCACGGTATGTTCAGCACTGAGTATGATTGTCGGGCTTGTTCAGAACTGTATCGGAGCATTTATGGAAATTATTTGGGGGCCTGCAAGCTCCCGGTTCTTGGACTGACACAGTCAGTGTCTGTTCCCCTGACTGTGCTCATTCCCGGGACTTACTCCCTGCCCTAGGCTGAGGTAAGAGCAGGTGAAATAGAGCGTTGCATTCTGTGCCCGGCAGTCAGCGGCAGCCTGCGTCTCCATGTGAGGGGGAGCCGGTCTTGGCTCTAGCAGAGCGCTGCAGATGGCTGCCTGCACCGGCCGTCTGGCAGAGTGGCTTTCCTGCTAACGGGATTAGCCCCGAAACTCACAGGTAACTGCCGCAGCAGCGCGAGGGACAGGTCACCCCATAGGTCACCAGAGGGCCGTGGGTGGGCCAATCACGCCTCGCCCGTCACATCACACATCGAGCGAGGGAGATTTCAATTTAGAAATGATGGTGGACATTGGATCACAACCCTGCACCTCCAGTGGCTGCACAGACTGCTGTCAAGGACGTTTTACCCTTGGCCTTTCCTGCGTTTGACCTGCCTGTAGAGCTACTGATCCATACAGTACATGGATTTGTCATTTGAGATGGAACTTTTGGTCAGTGCTGTGGCGGTTGGAACTTCCTGTAATCCTCCTTAATCCACCAATGGATTTGATTATGGACAAACTGGTTGTTTTAGCAGCCTAAGATCCTCAGAGTGCTGCTCTGCTTCTGTAAAGGTTGACCAGCTGTACTAGGCCTGGCCTCCTGTGTACATTTCTCCAAGTAACCTTGAGGTCGCAGCAGCAGAGCACTGATTCATGATGCGATTTTGCAGCTCCATGAATTGAAGATTTCTGAGGGGACGATCAAAAATGACTTACTGACTGAATGGGGGGTGGGTAGATTTTAGGTTTAAATTATCAGGTTCATTTCCACATTGGCAGTAGCTGTGAAAGTACAAAGCCGGTCTATGTGTTACTGCAAGGAGAGCCACAGATGTCTGGGAATTTAGTTTGAACCATGAGAATAGAAAAGAATGATTTAATCTTGCATTCCCTGGTTCTGAGGGTCTTATTTGGTGGCATGGTGCTCCTTGAGTGTTTATCATGCGGAATAACCTCGAGGAATAGTCGCAAGGTATACCCCTCCCCCAGGCACTCTCCCATCGCTATGGTTACTGCGTCTTTGCTGAAGACAACTGTCTTGGGTTGAAGAATTATCTGAAGCGCTTTCTGACAAAATGCGCAACTGCTTATTAGGCAGTCAGAAAGGCTTGGTGAATCACATTTCCATCAGGCCTTATGCCTTATAAAAATGGCCTCCCATCAGTTCCCTGTGGAGGCCCCTAATCTCCGAACACGAGACGTCTACAGCTGCAGTCTCTGTGGCGGACAGCCCACCCATCAGTTTTAAGTTGTCTGCAGATGACAGTGAGCCTTCAGTATCTTGGAATGGTGGCTCCTCTCACATCGTCTTTCCTCTGTGTCTCGGCCGGGATCCTGTGCCTTACAGAGTCGAATTCACCTAACCTGCACATTGATACAAGCTGTTCCACGGTCAGATGTAACACTGTGCTGACATGAGAGAGTCAGTGGACAGTTTGTGGGAGATATTGGTTATGGGATGTAGTGTAATTGAGGAGAGCTGGAGGACTACTCTGCTTCCTCTCAAGAGCGTCCAGCTCCTGAAGGATTTCATTAGATGCTCTGCTTGGACATGTCTAAATATAATTAGAAGAACTGCATTGTGGGTAAATTACAGGCCTGAGAGGACAGGGAGAGTTCCCCCTGAGGGATACGCTCAGTACTGCTGGAGTGAATTGCCTGTGCTGTTCCTGCAGTCAGGTGACAGAGACCACAGTGTCCACCTATGATACAAACCTCACCATCAGCCCTGTGGTCAGTTGGTGGGTATATTCCCTGTTTTTTTTCTGTCTGTATTTCAAACACCTATATCTGAAACAGGAAATTTTGCATGCTGTAATTGCACCTTTTTGCGCTCTATGGTAAGACGCTGTGGGGTTTGCTGGAGACGGAGCAGGACCTCCTGCTGCATCTTCAGCATTAGCAGCGTCCCTCATGTCATTCGTCTCTCAGCGGGACCGCTGTGCTTGCTGGACAGGCCTGGCTTGCAGTAAGATGCATCCTGACTTAATGTGCATCACACTTGTTTATAATGTGTGTGTCCTTGGCATTTTGATATCGCAGCCTTCCCTCCGCCCTAAAAATAAGCACAAATGATCCCCGGCCAGGACCAGCGGCTGTTTCTCATTCATTCCTGCCAGTGCTTCACCTATGCCATTGTGTTTAATTTTTTAAAATGATCTAACTTGCGCAATTTGGGGACAGAAAGAGCTGTTTGTACTGTAGATGGCACTTTATCTGCACGATGAGTTGCATATGTTAAAACAGCCTGCGTGACACACGCACGGCGACTCTCCCCGTTGCGTGGTGTCTCTTATTGTCACAGTCCCAGAATGCTTCTAGTGTGAGGTCTGAGCTTGGCTTTTTGGGTGTTCGCTTTCTTCTGACATCCATGTAATATCTCTTCTCTAATCCCTGTCCTGTGTTTCCATGAGCCTGTTCTCAGGGTACAGGATGCCCTGTGGACTGTGCCCTCACCATGAACCCATCTTGGGTGCTCACACCTTCCCTCCTCTGCTGGCTGTAGGTCAGCCCCCTGAAAGTTCAGTTTTTGAAAAATATAACAGGGATGCTCTGCGTTGCCCTCTGTCATGTTTTTGGCACCAGCTTTTCCATCTGGAATGCAGCACAATGGCTAACAAACAGCCCTTGAATTGCGCTTTATTACTGATGTTGGCTGGAGCACAGAGAGTACAGGGTACTCTGTGGAGGGCTCAGGGTACATGACTCTGGATGCAGTGTACTGGATGAATGTAACGGGACTTTAGAGGACCTGGGATACCCCACTTGAACTTGAGTTGGTGTGTAGCTCCAGGAGACAAGGGAGCAACTTCAGGTCGGGGGAAGAGAACCTGGCCCTTTTCAGTCACACCTGGACCAAAGTGAGCCACGCGATTTGCATGACTTGTGGATTTGAGAAGAGGCTGCCACCGGCCTGCTGCTGTGCTCACTGTGACCTAGTCCCTGCCCCCTCTTCCAGGGTGGCGCGCGGCTAAGTCCCGGCTCCCAACGCAGCTGAACGCAGTCTGGAGGCCCCGAGCCAGGCCCGGCCCCAGTTAGACACCCCTGCCCTGGACCCAGGATGTTGAATCCCATCCAGGTGCTCTGCTCCGACATCACCACGCTGTCTCTGGAGGCCAAGCAGTCTGCCAATTATACCGAAGGTGATTCTTACTTTACCACATTCCTCAGTACGCCACCTGTCAACAGAGCTCAGAACCTTCATTCCACACGAAGGATGTTAGTCCCTGTAAGGAATCCACTTGCAGAGTCTCTGCAGTTTCAGCAAAATGGTGTTTTTATTGAACAGTAAAAAAGAATATAATGTAATACAGTGTAGACATACACTCACCTAAAGGATTATTAGGAACACCATACTAATACGGCGTTTGACCCCCTTTCGCCTTCAGAACTGCCTT
>JAODKM010000016.1:15661814-15685831 GCA_026780845.1 Petrocephalus sullivani | reverse complement strand
GCACATTTTCATGATTCAGTACTGTTTTTTTGTTTGTTTTTTGTAATAAAGTTCAGTACTATTTTACATGGAGTGTTCTGTTTTTCTTTAGTTTTTTTTTTATTTTAATCAAGTATCCATTTTAAAAACTATCGGTTAATTAATCGGTTAACGGCAAGTACGGACCAACCTAGCTATCGGTATCGGTAAAATTCAATATCGGTCGACCTCTAATACAGACAACTCGTACTTACGGACTGCCCTAACACCTATTGTATTAAAAATTCAATGACGATACAATGTTTTATAATGAAGGAACGCACTTCTTCATGACGCGAGTGAAAACACTGCAAAACTTCAGTGGATTGATGGTAGACATGTACTTAATTTTATTATTACTGTATAATTGTTATTATGTACTGTATTATGTACTTATTTTTCTGACTTACCTGCAAATTCAACTTACAGACAAAATTGGGGAACAGATCTCGCTCGTAACCTGGGGACTGCCTGTACATCAGTACCTACTGGTCAGACCCTACTGTTTGCAACATTAACAGTATTTTGGTGAAAATATTTTTTTCTCAGAGGTTCCTAAATTTCGTTTGGGATAAATAAAGTATCTATCAATCATTTAAAGTGTAACTGCAAAAGCATGGTGATGAGCTGAATTTGCACGTTAATACCAGTAACCTATAAAAACAGCCAATGAAAAAACACCTAAAAACGACCTAAATTTGAACTACCAACCCTCCAACTGTGATAAACAATGTATTCCAGAACAGACCCATAGGACCATCATCTAGGAAAGCCAAACAAATACTGCGCAGGACAGGTTACCAGTACAAAAACTAGCACAGAGTCACCACAAATCAATAGCTTGACAGTGTTACGCAGAAATACAGAAATGGTAGTTGTTAAGGACTGGCATCATGTGGAAATGATTGCTGGACAGAAAGCTGCAGAACTGTAGAGGTAAAGTCATGCAATTACATAGTAAACACAAAGATAAAAATCCAGATGGGGGCATGACATTCTGCGTTTGAGGTACGAGTTATACTATAATTCATATGGCTGGAAAAGTTATGACTACATTTTGTAGTAACACTAGATCAAGACAGGCAGCCCTGTGCTTAGGATTTGCCATGAAGAACTGTAGGATGAAGCTGTACAGCTGGGATGCTGAGATTACCCTCAGGGGCACCCCCGCTCAGGCTGCGAGCTCTCCCATGATACACATGGCAAGTCAAGTCCCATGTGCTGCCTGACACCCGCAGAAGCTGCCCTTCTGCAATATTCAGAACACTGGATTTCCCAGGGAAGAGAAACCGGAATAATTCCCACCCACGGCACGCTGTCAAATTGGTGACAGCACCATTCCCCTGCCATCCGCCGCGGGTTCCCAGGAAGTGAGGGCACCAGGGGCCCGCGGGGCAGTCCAGCGGGGTGGCTCACCACGCACACCCGCCATGTTTCACCAGACCGGCTGCAGCACTTTCAACATCACACAGGCCGTCTGGCTGTGTTCTATTATTGAGCGTTTTCCCAGCCGGGAGCATGAAACGGCATTGGAAAGCGTGAGACCCGGCCCTTCCGGCAAGGAACAGAAACATGTTAAAAGCCAGACAAGGACTGATGCATTTGTACAAAATATCTGATTTTATACACTGCAGTCAAGGATATGCCAGATCTGTGCAGAACCAGTGGCAGTTCATTAAAATAAAAATAAAACAAGACACAATCATTAAAAAGAAACATTCAATATAATGAAGCATGAAATACTGTAGATAACAGATTAAAATTCAATTAAACATGTTTATCTCAAAATATTTAAGATCCTGTTAATACTACTAGGCAACACTGAAAAGGAAACACTGCCATCTAACTGCAAAAATGAAGCAGACATGCTTGGGAGAATAACACTGGGGAACTTTATTACAAAAAAAAAAATAGGCTTCAAAGCAAAGCCCAGAAAGGTTCAGTTCAGTTTTCAGGATGCAATCATGCTTTACAAATGCAAGGAGAGATGAGATAATGGAAGCAGGCGGACCAGAGTAATGGCCACGTAATTCTAAGGAGTCAGAAAGACAGAAGCTACAAGAAAGAAACACTGGCAGAAAAAAACTATCCGCAATTTTATGTGGCGACAAAAGCTGGAACTTCTCTCATCTTAGCGAATCCTTAACACGATTCGTATGAACGCAGAACTACCTGAACACAGGTGAGCACTTGAGCACCATCTTGAGCAGCGTGCTCCAACAAGGTATCAGCGGAGAAGTCGGTGCAGCAGGCTGGCTGCAGCAAGCAAATTAGCCAACATACAGTGTATGTGAAGTAGCTGATCCTCAACTTTTTTTTTTTTTAATCCTTAACATTTCTGATGTAGAGCAGCTAGCCGCGACATCCGCGGGGCACGTATCCTCTGACATCAGAAAAGCTATTTTCTCTCTCTCAGTTACGATATGATCTACGAGATTCCATTTTACTACCATCCTTTTATCCACTTGCCGATTCACGCCGAGCAATTACAGCGGGATCAGAGGTAGGGTTATCAACCTGGACTGGCGTGAATGACTTCTTTGACCATGACGGTCGATCCGTTAAGGCAGTTCTGAACAACCCCCCACCCCATTTCACGGCTGCGTCCCTGGGGGCTGGGGGACATCAGCAGCGTCGAAGACAGCAGCAGTAGCACTGAAGGTGGCAAAAAAGGATTCTTGCTCTTGCTTAATCAGATTAGTAAACTCTAACAAACCAACAAAGAGCTCTCACAGAAACCCCAGGCTTCCAATCTGACCCGCTCATCAAGAGATGAGACCCATTTGGGTTATTCTGGCTCAACTCAACAAATGGTCCACACTCCAAAAGTGCTTGGGTCGGCCATTTTCAGATGACTATCTGTAAAACAGTAATACCAAGGCACCTGAAACCACAGTGAATATACAAGTCTTTGGCTTAATTAATTTAAGGGTGTTATTGCCTTTAAGGCCAATTTCAAGTTCAATAAATCCTAAGAATAGAAAATACTATTCTGGTTTTAAATATGTTGTAAAGGAAACCTTCCCTTTCAGATGACACAATGAAATAGACAATATTTTTCGGTACCCATTGAGATTCTGGGCCTGAACAGATAGAAGAAAGAAGCATTTTTGAGAAAATAGGAAAAATCTCACTGAAATTCAAGCTATTGTAACTCTAAAATTGTATGAGCTAGGCCAGAGAAATTCTGGATATTTCATATTGGCAGAGGGACAAACAAAATAGTTCAATTCTGAGATGGTCATGCGTGGACCAATTGCTGAGCTATGCCAGAATAACCCATATGTCAAGCACTGCGTTTCTCCCAATGTTATTATAGCTTTGAATAATAAGTGTATTTTTTAAATGTAATTTTCAATTTTCATTTGAAATCCATTCTGGTTTTAATTAGATTTGTGTGACTTTATTAATTTTAAAGATACATTTCTAATTAGTCCACATATTTTAGTTTCAGTTTAGGTTTTAGTAATAATATTTCAGGGATGTACTGAAATTTGTAGTTATTTTATGTATCTGACTAGAGAATTCTAGTCAGAGTACATATTATGTACTAAAGTCCGCAAAATATTAGATATAGGATACAATTTAGCTGAAGTAATAAGTGTATTTTTTTAAATGGTATTGACGTTTGTTTTTTTTTTTTAAGCGACAGTTTTTGTAGTTGTGATTTTTCAAATGTATTTTAATTTTCAGTTGACAAAGCGTTTCTCTCCGCAGCATTGCCGCCCTGAACCCGCGACCCCAAAGCAGCCGGCGCGGCCCAATACAGCCACTTCCTCTCCGGCCCGACCTCACGTCACCGTGCTTCACTAGCCCCACCGCAGCACGCCTTCACGTTCCCAGCCATGTGCTGCCCCAGCGCGGCCCGAGACAGCCACATGCTCTCCAGCCCGACCGCAGCACGCCTTTGCATTCCCAGCCGGGTGCTGCCCCGGCGCGGCCCGAGACAGCCACATGCTCTCCGGCCCGACCGCAGCACACCTTTGCATTCCCAGCCGTGTGCTGCCCCGGCGCGGCCCGAGACAGCCACATGCTCTCCAGCCCGACCTCAGTCACCGTGCTTCACTAGCGCCACTGCAGCACGCCTTCGCGTTCCCAGCCATGTGCTGCCCCCTCGGCGACCTCCCATCACCTGGAGCTTATGCCAAGCAATCGATTCCTGCCTGGTAATCACATGATTTTCTTTGATGGCTGCTCTATCAAAGAATTTATGGAGATCAGTAGAGCGGACAGGAAGTGAATGGGTTTCATACAGGCCTCCAGGGGGCTCCAGAGAGGCTCCTTCATAATTCCCCCTTTAAATGGCCACTGAGGGTTGCCAAAGATACCATACATATGTGACAGGCGTATTTGTTTTTAACAAAGAAATACCACGACTTAACTAGAACACTTAATAACCTAGCGCTATTTCTAGCTGAATGACTGAATTAGCATATTTTTGTATTCTATAATCCTCAAAAAAAGACAGGAAGGCAGAAATGAATACGATTAGCATTCAGTCAATCATGCAATCATGCAAACCACCTGAACCTCTATAGCTCAAGTTTGAGGTCACTTATTTTAAGCACAGGTGTAGAATCCTTCCACAGGCATTTTAAAACTATGACTGATAATAGGAATCCACTCAAAGGATTTTAACAACAAGGTGCAGGAAGCCAAAGCCACGTAACAGCATGAAGAGGGACTAATTCTGGCCTGCACAAGCAAAGACATTTAATCTCAGTCTTTGATACAACACGCTCAACAGTAAATCACTTGATTTTGGGTTTCTGTCTTGGGCTAAAATTAGCTCATAGTAAATTTCCCCCATAAGACTATAGACAGAAGTTCTGTTATAAAGCACGAGTGGGGGGGGGGGGGGTCTGCATATTACATGGGCACAGCAAATAAATCCTGTGATGCAGCCCAATCATCAAGGTTAAGCCAATCAATATACTTGATCTATGCGTTTCTCAAGACTCGGAACAACGTCCTGCTGTGGGGAAAGTGAGAGAAAAAGGAATCTCGGGTGACAAATGCTCCAGACTTTCGGCGAGGTTTGGCCTTATCATGTGCAACACTGCCCTCTTTTGGCCCACAGCAATAGAGAACAGGTTATCGAAAAACCCCCCTGAACAGAACAGGCAGAACATCATTCTTCTGACAGCGCCACTCTGTGGGCACATGGCCCACGGCACATAGCAGTGCAGCCCCCAGAAAAGTCAGAAACCAGTGGAATCAAGGCCTGACAAATACCAAGAATTACAAAACAGAAAGCAACTGTAACCCAGCATGAGAGCCCGAGCCTGCATGTGAATACAGTTAAAATGGCACTATGAAAGCCAAATGTGAGGTGCATTATTCTAATGAATGATTGCAGTGCATTACCTGCTAGCCAAGCGCACAGTAACACACTCATTCGCAGGATCAGGTGAAGAATATTTTTAGTACATTGTCACCACAATACAGATGTTGACTTATAACGGGTTCTCAAACTTTTTGAACAAAGGTCCGCATCAGATTTTTGTTCAAAGTGAGAGACACGGAACAATTTTCAATAACAAAACAGCACTTCATGAACTTTAATGAATTAACAACTTTCTATATTAGACCTCAATACGTAACAATAATGGGAACTTAGTGTAAAGACTGGTTTAACACTCACTGATCGTTTCGGTTCTCTGTCATTTGGGGGGGGGGGGGGGGGGGGGTTGGGTGGGTGTTGGGGACTTCCTGCTCTCTCTGTGTTGCTCATCATGGCCACCTGCCAGACAGGTGGGAGCGTGGGCTGTTGGGATGCCACCCGGACAGCATGGTACTAGCAGGAGGAGACCTGCCCGTTGCCGCGGATTCAGTACATCTTCCCTGGCATGCGAGGCGGCAGCCCGCTGGGAGCCGTCAGCGTGTGCACCGCCCCTGTGCTCGCGCCTCACTCCCATCCGGGGTGGCCTCCCCGCCCACCGCACATGGTGCAGAGATGGGCACTAATGATTACTCTTCCTCATTCTGAAGGCCACTTTGCGATTGTTGTAAACATCTTGATTGCTTCACGGCGTCTGGATGGCCAGACCTCAGTGCTATCATTCTTATTTCCCCTCGACAGTATCGTGCATGTTGCTGACACCCCCAGCTGTACTTTATCATATTTATGCCAGCATCTGACATGCATCCAAGAAGACTCCAAATAATGCTGGCATTTTCTCCTGTTTTACATCTCTTTATAATCTACATTGTTCTGTGATTGCAGGTAACAGAATAGTGGTTATCCATACATCCATCTTCTGCCATTTTTCCAGGGTCAGGTAATTAATAAATATCAAAATAACAATTTATTAACATTTACAGTAAATAGGAATATATTTACAACACAAATAACTAAAATACAATCTTGAATCCACCACAAAAATATTGAATCTCCAATTACTTATTATATTCAATGGTTACTATTCAATAGACCTATGGAAAATGAATAGATTATTCCGAACTGAAGTATTTAAGTACTTTAGATATGAGTTTGATCCTTATGGGGAAGCTATACAATGACTGTGACCATCTGCCCCCTTTTTGGTGTTATATAATAAGAATTCAGTTTATGTCTCATCTAAGAATCCCTGATTAAAGACTTAATCACATTTAATTATAAGATTAGGATAATATACTGATACCCCACATGAAATGAGTTTTCACAATATTATGGGGAATGTAATTATGAAGTGCTTATTAGGATCAAATTAATTTGCACAATTGAATTCCTAGAGTAGAAGTGTCCAGATTTCAGCATTCAGGTAGAAGCTGGGGAGGGACACAGATTTTGTGGGGGCGCTCAGTACTGGAATGGAACTCTCATCCAGAATGGCTTGGCAGTTTGTCAAGTGACATCCCAGAAAGGACATTCTGAAAAGAAGCTGTTTCATATCGCCAAAGGGACATGGAGGGAGACGTCTAACATGGACATAAATATAGATGCGCAGAAAGGCATAACTAGATTATCACTACTGCAGAGAGGCTAAGCCTTGCACTTCATATGACCATGTGGTACAAGTGTTTTTGGTCTAGAACTTAAGCTGTGCAGTGTAAGTGTGCTGTGACTCACTGCCTCCTCTGTAATATTTAATTCTAACCAAGTGCTTGGCTTATCTGGATTGTGTGGTCTCACTGTATGCTAAGAACATGTGTAATTTACTAAGCTATGATAAAACCCACTATGTTTCTGGATTTAAACAATATAATTCTAGTGGCAAAATTAGTAACTGGAAGTCCATCCATCCATCCATCCACTCATCCATCCATCCATCCATCCATCCACCCATCCATCCATCCATCCACCCATTTTCTGAAACTGCTTGTCCAGTTCAGGGTTACGAGGCGTCTGGAGCTAATCTCAGAGGCTATGGGCGCAAGACAGGGAACAACCCGCAATGGGGTGCCAGCCCATCGCAGGACACACTCACACACCATTCACACACACATGCACATCTACTGGACATTTGGTAACTAATGGGAAGTAATTTTATTCAGACCTTCTGTTCTTCTGTAGTTCCTCGTTTAGACGTTAAGAGATCTCTCAAATGAGCCTGGAGTTTGGTTGAACATATGTTCATCCTACCTAGAAGATATAGCTTAAAGCTACGATATTGAGAAACACATAAGGAATGAGGACTGCCTTGTGCTGCCGTGAAATATGCTTTCTGACACAAATCTGTGAGGCTACAGAAACACACGACTAGCAGCTCACCATTCTAAAAGTGTTACTGAATCCCAGCAGATGTCAGCTCTGTCACAAGGAGTCAGAGGAAGTCTTCTCTTGTCATGGATTTTTCTCCTTTACTGGGGCCTTTTTATAACAAGTCAAACCTATGAAATACTTTATATCCTTGACATTATACAGTAGCTGTAGCATACAGGGGGCAGGGGAACTGTGTGAGAGATGGTAGGGAATTATTAATGAGGGGGCCATTCACCCCTTATACGTGTGTCTGGATTGGTTGTGTCTGAGCAGCATGTGATTGGCTGTAAGAGCGTCATGTCAGCCGCCGTCCGACATTTTAAGTTTGTGGGTCCGGTTGATATCTGGGCAGTTCTGGTGCAGCTGTCTCACATTTTTTCTCCTTTACATCCTCTTTCCTTCTTCCGCTGTGATTGATTGTCCCTTGGAACCATTCAGGAAGTCACCATGGAAACGTCCGGCCATGCACAGAATATTTATGAGTGAATTCCCGTGTAGGGCTTCCCCCTCTCTTTTCAGTTTTGTTTTTTTTTTTATTTCTATCCTTCCGGGTCTTTCCTGCTCTTGTATTCTTTCTCCGCCTCTGTTTTTCCCAGTATCGCTGTTCCTAACGACATCCCAAATCCTTTTCACTTGGGGTTGCCATTCCTTTTTTCTAGACTCTTAAGTCTTTTCTTTTCTGACAATAATATTTTCAGATGTTGCAGAGCTTGTACAAAACAAGCCTCTCTCTATACGTTCACGCAGAGCACGTGCTACGTCAAACGCGGTTAATCTTACACATGCAGAGTAAGAGGTAACCATATCTAGCACTGGTTCCACCCCCGCGTTCTGTCCTCTCAGCTGTTTGTTATTCACGTCATTACAAATACAGCCCAGTAGAGCAGAATGGGAAAAAGAGCCCAATGTGCAATGCATCATGGGACATTAATTTCGCAAACAAACCAGTAGGGTAATCAGATGACAGGTTGACGTATGTCTCAGGCTTGGAAGGCTATTCCGTTTTGCAAGGTTGACTTGGCAGTGCATAATTTTCAGAATGGAAAGGCACTTACACAAGACAAAAATATGTATTTAGGTTATGTATTGCAGACACACTTAATCAATTCAGAGGGTGTATTATGGATTTTACCATTATTTTATTATTGTTGATTATAAGTATTGTTGAGTAATGTTTTTATTGTGCCTACAGTGACAGAACAAATGTTTTTCTTTTGTTGATGAAACCACTTAAAATAGAGTGAAAGAACAGACCGATTTGCGACTAATGCATTATGCACGCCCGCAGTGTAATACCTGTTCATACTGGTGCAAGGTGCACAAGCAAAACAGATGCACATAAATTTATACATGTAAATCAGTCATTAAACTGTTAAATTTGCAAACTATGGGAAGGTAATGAAAATATGCGACCCTTTAATATTAGCCGAATATCAAGACCGAATTCATAAATGAAAAACATAAACCCTAAGACACTAAAATGTCCTCTCAGATTTACTAATGCTGGCAAAAATATGGTCATAGACAAAAAAATCCCTGCCCAGTATCTGTTTGACTTTTTAAGTGTCATGCAGGCTAAAGTGAGCCTTGTACTAGCTGACATTCTCTGTGACATAAAAATAACGTCTCCTGTCTCCTCTGAACCATGTCCTTTTTGCCAGCAGTCAGGCTTGGCCTTTTCTCTGCAACAGACATTTGGCTTATTAAAGCTTCGGATGAGAAATTAGCCCTCGGTCCCATGGAGAGCCGCGGCACGGGGCGTCTGGTGCTCCTTACATATCTCCCTGCATCTGTCGCAAAATGGAAGCAGCTCAAAGAAAAGCTGAGATTGATCAAGCGATTTCTTTATCAGTCATTTATAGGTATCTCTCAGTCTTTAACCATCATGCCTTTCTTCTCCCTGTCCTCCTTCCTCCCAGGTGACCGGTACCAGCCCCTCCCAGTTCTACTCCTCTATATCCCCAGCTCCTGCTCCATGTTTGCTGATCCGAGGAGAGCCATGGGGTCCCGGCTTGGACTGTCTCTTCCAGGCCTCCTGCTGCTCCTGTTCCTATTGCCACCGCCATGCAGTCCCGAGTCTGAGCCGATAGAGCTGGAGCGCGTTTCGCCGTCCATCACCCCGGAGCTCTATGGCAACGACAGCGACGAAGCGAAGCGGCCCTGTAGCGACTCGACCGTCTGTAGTCCGGGGATTCTGCTCCCCGTCTGGATGCCCCACCAGCCCGGCTTAGGGGACCAGGTGGCCCGAGCCATTGTCTACTTCGTCTGCCTCATGTACATGTTCTTGGGCGTATCCATCATTGCTGACCGCTTCATGGCTTCCATCGAAGTCATCACGTCGCAGGTAACGGCACGGAGATTCCCGACATTTCCGGCTTTCGTGGCCTCCGTTATCTGTCCGCTATCACAGGCCGACATCTAGACATAAATTCAGAGTGAATTAAGTCAGAGTGGATAAGGAGAGAGAACTCTTCATCAGGCTGAATTTTGTGTCCCGGGAAGAACATGTTCTGAGAACGTTTGCATCTAATGTCTGGTCCCGATTATTGTACTCATGAAGCATGGGTGATTTGATCTGCATGATAAATTTTGTATTTGAAATTCAATTTTATACTCTTACTTCAATTGCCTACTTAGCTGAGTGTGCTGAAAACCTGAGCACTAATACGTTAAATAACTAAACCGTGCTCTCAGTTTTATAATTGTCTTCATTGACTGCCTTGTTTTAACATTAAACCTATTTGCTTGCTACTGAAAGCGATACTCGCTCACTGTGTTTGTTTATATGAAGTGTCTGAATTGCCAATTTTCGCATTTATTATGATCCTAATCATAAAAAGCAATGACGTGTAATTACAAAGGAGTGAGCGGCAGCATAAATGAGAATCCTTTACATGAACTGCACCTTCATAATGCATTCGTGGCACATTCATGAGCCGCATGCAGAGGTGAAAGTTCAGGTCCAGAAAGTACAAATCCAGACCAAGATTTTGTTTCAACCATCAAGTTGAGCACTCTGTGACTGAGACTCCTTATGCTCAGCTGGTTGGTTGAAACAAAATCTTGGTCTGGATTTGTACTTTCTGGACCTGAACTTTCACCTCTGGCAGCATGTAAGTATTAGCATCCAAACATACCTTAACAGCTTTAATATGCACCAATAACATACTTCATATGATTATACGATGATAATGTTTGTTATTATCATATAAAATGTGTTATTAATGTATATTTAAGCTGTTAAGGTATTTTTACATGCTGCTTATGATTGTATTATGAAGGTGCACTGAGTGTTCTATGAATGCATAATAAAGGACTTACCGAGGTGCAGTTAAAGTAAAGCGTTACCCAACATTTATACATAAAATATGCATAGCGCAGTTGTTCCTCTGCTTCCTGACATACCTGGCCCTGGCTTCAGGAAAAGGAGGTCACAATCACTATGCCCAATGGAGAGACATCGGTGGCCACCGTGCGCATCTGGAATGAGACGGTGTCCAACCTGACGCTGATGGCTTTGGGCTCCTCGGCCCCTGAGATTCTGCTGTCTGTCATTGAGGTATGTGCTGCCCCAGAAGTGTGACCCACTTTCTGTAATACAGATTTAGGTTATTCTAAGTGTTACTGGAAGATGGGGGGGCAGGACTGGAGACAGGTTAAAAGATGGGGGGGGGGCAGGACTGCGGACAAGTTAAAAGATTGGGGGGGTAGGAGAGGGGACAGGTTAAAAGATGGGGGCGTAGGAGAAGTTAAAAGTGTGGGGGGGGGGAGGACTGGGGACAAGTTAAAAGCAGCAGTGTCCTCCCAGATGGGACCCACAGCCAGATGGACTCTGCTCCGCTGCATCTGCTTGATACTGAACAGTCGCTACCTTCCACATGACATATGGCTATAATTCTCAGACTGTATAAGATTCCCAGTGTATTTTTTTCTAAGAATGAATAGAAGATAAATGAGATAATTGGGATGGACCAAAATGTCATATTTCTAATGACTCCTTCAGGCCTGTGGGTGTAAATCCAAACCCAGTTGTGGTTATTTGCTCTCTTGTAGTTCTCACAGTTTTTATAAGGGTTTTAAAGGTCCAATGATATGCCAAACTGGGGAATTAATGGCTCTTCATGGCCTCTGCATTAGGTGAATGTATGAGTATCTTTTAATGGATTAATGCTCTGTGCAGAGGGAACCTGGAGTCTGACCCAAACTGCTTTTTAGAAAGTGTTTACTGAGAATGGCTGCATGAGTTAATTAATATATGATTCACTACTGGGGCAGAAATATGCCGCATGATATTTTATGTTCTGCAAGCCCAGAAGTAATATTCATTGGGTGTTTCTCCTGTGTCTGGCGTTAGGTGTGCGGCCACAAGTTTGAGGCCGGCGAGCTGGGGCCGGGTACCATCGTGGGAAGTGCCGCCTTCAACATGTTTGTCATCATCGGCCTGTGTGTCTGGGTCATCCCCACCGGCGAGTCCCGCAAGATCAAGCACCTGAGGGTCTTCTTCATCACCGCCTTCTGGAGCATCTTTGCTTACATATGGCTGTATCTCATCTTGGCCGTCATCTCGCCGGGCATCGTGGAGGTTAGACTCTCTGCCTTTCAGTGATCGCCATCATCGTCGGCACCTTCATCTTAACCCCCCCATCTAACTGAGATATATCAGGTGTAGGTCATTTCTCCTAATGTTCATGGCTATAATCTATGTTCTTAATTACCCAGCAAATCTATGAATTCCATCGGTCCTGGAAGGTTTTCATTTGTCCTTCAGGGCTTATATCTTTATATAGTTCATTGTAGGCTTATGACTATATATCAGAGTTCCCCAGTTGCGGTACTGGAGGGCTAGTTTGCAGATTTCCCTGATGAGATGCGCCTACTGAACCTGATGATTAGCTGAGCTAGATGTGATTGAGCAAGGAAATCTGCAAACTGTGTCGGATTCTGACCCTCCAGGACCGGAATTGGGGAACCCCGCTATATATGGTCAGCGGGCCTTTCTGCCTTTACGCCTCTCGGTCTGTGTCTGTTTATTTCTGTCTGTTGCCGGACACCTGATCCATCTACCTGAGCGTTACATACTGGCCCCCGGGTGCAGAGCTGCTGTGCTGACGCGCTGTGCCAAGGGGCGTGGGAACAAAACAATGACCTCTGTGTTCTCAGGTGTGGGAGGCACTGGTCACCCTGCTCTTCTTCCCAGTGTGTGTCCTCCTAGCCTGGATCGCTGACCGCCGACTGCTCTTCTACAAGTACATGCACAAGCGCTACCGGGCCGATAAGCGCAGGGGCATCGTGGTGGAGACGGAGGGCGAGATGACGCCCAAAGGGGACGAAATGATGATGGATGGCAAGTTCCCTTCCCAAGCGGGCATCCTGCCCACCGACAACTGCCAGGACGGGAACAGCGTAGCCGGAACCGGCCTACCCAACTCCAACAGCACCACTGTCGCGATGGAAAACAGCAAGGACCTGGATGAGAATCGCAAGGAGGTGAGTAGCCTGGGGGGGGGGGGGAGATCAGCAAGATTTAAGCTCCATCAAGCGCAGACGATCGATCTGCCCTCGCTCGCTGCTGCGGCAGTAATCTGACGCCTTGGCGAGGCCCCTCCCACCCCTCCCGAGTCAGTGTGTTCAGTGCTTGGGCCGCCCCCACCAAACGGACCTACTGTATGAGCGGGACACAAACCTCCCATGGGGGCACCTTGAGTGTGGCTGTATACTTGTTTACCATAACAACTATTCTGTATGACATCACACCCTCACCATAATAGTAACAACTGTCAATTTAGACCAGGGCTTCACGATATATCGTTTCTGTGACGTCATCGCAATGTATGCATGCTCAATAGTCACATCACATTTGCTGACACAACTCGCAGCAATAACGCCAACTTATTTGACACACTCTCTTGGTAGATAAGTGCTGCTTAGTTGTAGATTATTTTGGATTATTTAATCTCTTTTTTGTTTTATAAATATTGCAATATTCCTCACAAATATACCTGAGACATTAATCAGATAAAATAAAAGGATGGATGGTCGGCAAAGTCAAGTTCAGGGTATGCTGACAAGAATTTAATTTAGGCTAAATTTGGCTGGGCCCATGGTGCACGCAGTTACAATGCAGGTGCTCACAAATCAGTTGCGATGTTTAACAGGAGGCACATGTGCAATGTTTTGTTACATTTTCCAGGTTGAACGACATGTTTCCTTGAAGCGGAGTTAAACATTTTGCAACAGACTTTCAGGCACGTTTTCAGACCGTGTCAGCGGTCTTACTCAATCAGCAGTAACGTGTATATAAACACCCGGCGAATTAAAAAGGTAACTGTGGCTTGGGTCTTCAACACACCACTGTTTCCGTTTAAATAAATGTTTTGCAACGTTTCGTTCAGGCTGAACCAGCCCTAATTTGTGTCTATTATCCTAATATCATAACACATCTCCCCATCATTTTTTTACCGAGTAAATGTCATTTAAAAGCTTGGATTTTTATAAGGAATGTAATCATTTTTTTTCCTTTCCAAAGCGAGCTCAGCTTAAAGCTACCCACTATGGGTAGGTGCCGTGTGCCGGCGCCCCCTGTAAAATAACATGTGCCGAGCCTGATTCTGAATGCGGAGCAGCTCATTTGGGAGACTGGGGAGGGGGCGAGAGCGCAAGTTTACAGTGTAGCCTGATTTTCAAAGACTCCCTTATCTGTGATGTGCAGAGGAAATCCGCATGGACCTTCTTTAAATTCCCCTTTTAGGCTAGGGAACAATGGCAGGGCCTGCTTCCGTGCTGCACTGGATGCTGGAAGAGAAACCCACCTCTCCCAGGGATGGTTCATTCCACACAAATGGCAGGAAATTTATGAATCAGACCTCTGCCCTTGAGCAATATATTTAACATGAATTGGCCCTGTGAAAAACCCTCCGTACAAATGCCCGAAACCAGGCAGGCGATATGACATGGTCTGATGTGCCGGAGCCTGTCTGGATCTGTCTTAGTGAAGGGCTAGGTAAGCAGAAAACAAAATAATTTATTTGCTGCAGTATTTACAATATTTTTTTCAAAATATTTTTTGTGCCAATTCAAAAAACAGTTTTGGACAACAGCTTGATGAATGTCTCTTAAAACGGTTAAAATATTTGTTAATGAATTCCGGCTCCGGCTATACCAACCATCGAACACAGTTACTGCTGACCATTTAATTTCCCTGTCTCTCTGTCCCATTTGCCTTGCAGCTGATATAATTTCCACAGTAGAGTTCAACCAGACGGGGGAATTGCTAGCGACCGGGGACAAGGGGGGTCGCGTGGTCATCTTCCAGAGGGAACCTGAGGTAGGTGTTTGCGGAGACGCCCAGGCCGGCTTCACCAAAAACCACACACATCATAACAGACCACAAGAGGTCTCCACAGGTCATGTGTGAACATCTGCATGGTAAATTTACCCCAAACCCTGAATCCAATGACGCCCAGAGGCAAGGAAAGAGTACCAATAGCAAAAAGACCACTTGCTTAACCACTGTGAGCTATTAACTTTTGAAATAATTTGTATGAAATACAATAATAATCTTCAGTAATAAATTTCAAATAAAATCAAGAAAAATTTAATGGGGAACAGAAAAAATATATATAATGGTGAACTGAACATAGTAGTAGTATTTTTATTTGTTGCATCTTTGGTATTTTTTCCTGGGGCAGCGCGCAATGGATATTGATAATCCTAAGGTCATGCGGGGTTTGATTTTCACTCAGACTGAGTATCCTACCCCAGCAAGCTGGCCGAGTGGGGGTTGGGATGGGGAGGAGATTGGTGAATCCACAGGAACAAAGCTATCATTAGTTATCATTTAACAAACACTATTAGCTTCTGAGCATCATGTGGCCCTTCTCTTGCACTCTCTCTCTCCCCTCACGCTCTCGATATACAAGCTGAGACACCCTTGCTCAAGCTCTGCCACACATTATGCTTAAGCTCACCTCCCCAGAATCTTACTGGCTCACATGCATAGGCTATTTCTGTACCAGTAGCCTCAGACAGGTGAACACTACACTATAGATCATCTTCTCTATTCTCAAACCATGGGGTTAGTAACTAAAAGGATATTACAATACAGATAAAGCGAATGCAGTTACACTGCATAATAGAGCACGATTGGACCAGGCTTTAATTAATGTCCAACGTTTTATCTCTAAAATGTTAGTCTTCATCATGATGGTTTGTTTGAAATGCCTACTTCAAGAACAAAAGAGAATGACTGGTCTATAATCTGTGGTATCCAGGTAGAAACACTTCCTAACATTTCCTAACCTCTTCCAGCAAGGAAATAGGAAGTGATTAAAATCATACATATCAGCTAGAACCTCAGTGACAACAAGCTGTCTCTAACTGTAGTGTCCTTTCAATTTATTTAGCAGTTTTGTTTCTTCCAGTAAGCTCTGTAGAGTAACCTGACAGTGATTTTGGTATCATTTTCAGAATAAAAATGAGCCATACTGTCAGGGCGAGTACAACGTTTACAGCACGTTCCAAAGCCATGAGCCCGAGTTCGATTACCTGAAGAGCTTGGAGATCGAGGAGAAGATCAACAAGATCCGATGGCTGCCACAGCAGAACGCCGCTCACTTCCTCCTTTCCACCAATGGTAAGGCACCTTTGCAAACATACTGCTCCTCAGCACCAATGGTAAGAGGCCATTTCTAAGCTTGATGGAAGGTGGGCTTTTTTGGCTTATCTTTCCCCATTAAACCTATACTGTCATACAAAATATAACTCAACACAAGCATCTTCATTTCAGTGCTGTACTTGCAATGTTCTAAACTGTGAACCTGAGCAATCATTCATTCAGCATTCTATTCCGGGCTCACTGTGACTGAAACCTTTTGACTTTTTCATTTTGGTAGCCTTCTTGTGAGTGATTAGCGCCAGAATGTTCAACTTCTGAAGTTATTCCTCAGAAACCCACCAAAGAACCCAGCACAGTATATTACTGGTCTTAAGGAGCCGTGTGAGTGAATGCTGTGAATGTGTCCTGTGAGGGGCTGGTGTCCCATCTTGGGCTGTTCCCTGCCTTGTGCCCATAGCTGCTGGGGTAGGATCTGGACCCCTGTGATCCTGAATAGGACAAGTGGGTACAGAAAATGGATGGATGGATGGTTTCTCCATTCCATCTGCTGAAGAGTCTGTGTCTTTTGGCTGACTGTTAGTGCATTTTTTGTGCCAAAATAAATTATTTTTAAAAAGCTTAAATATTCATATCCTAAACAGTTTTATAATCCAAAAGCTCAGTCCTGACTGGTAAAATCTGCAGATACCATGTGACACCAGCTGCATTCATTTAGAGAGAATGGTTTGGGGGAGGTGTACAGGACTGGAGAGGGCGGCCTGGTGGCTTGGAGATGCTGTGGCTCAGCCGCCCAACCCCCGCCTCCTCTCTCTTTCCATGCCAGTAGCCACGTCTAAAGCTGGCACTGCTGGAATGTCATGAGGATGGAAGGGATGGTGCCTCTGTAGTCCCCTGACAGACGCACCTGCTGGAGAGGAGGCTGGAGCTATGCCTGAGTACCCTCAGCACCACCGAGATACACATACATTTCCCTAGGGAGCCAGATATAGCCATTAGGTGGAATGTACCGATTATGGATAATTACCACACATCACCATGCAAACCACCCAGGATAGGTACACCACACATCAAGCTGTAGATAACAGTTCAGTGACAGCCTGCACATCATTCTAGAATGATTATCGCATCATCATCCTCATCTGTCAGAGTCCCAAAAATGCCCAGCCCACACAGGAAAAGAGACCCAGGCAAAGGACACACCAAAAGAAAAACTGATGCATTTCTACTGGAGCTGCCCAGCAAGGTCAGCGTGAACGAGGGTGCATTTGATGTAGGAGACACTGGGCTGAAACTGATGATGGTGTTGTTTGGCTCCTACATTGATTGATGTTCCTCTCTCCTGCAAAATATCGGTCGGATGCAGCAGTAAGAAGCTTCCAGAGAGGGATTGATGTTAACATCCGAGTGGGGGAGAGAGAGACAGCAATGTGACGTTTCAGTGCGAAAGGCATGAGATCTCCCTGTAACAGTCATGACCTCACAGCATAACACACACGGGATTTCAGTGGAAAGCATCTCCCTATGACCCTCCCTATGAATTCTCACTATAACACTCAAGAGATCTCACTGTAACAGTCACAAAATGTCAAAATAACACTTTCTTGAGATCGCCTTGTGACAGGGACGAAATTTCACCATAACACTCGTGAGTTCACCCTGTATCAGGCATGTAATCACATTGTGCAACTCATTAAATATCTCAGTCACATTCATGAAATCTCACCCTAATGCTCATGAGACCTCCTTGTAATGGATATGAAATCTTCGAGACCTTCTTGTGACAGACCTGCCTCCATTCTTTACTTTGATGTTGTGGATTTTTAAGCATGTTGGGGGCACAGTTTTCACCCAGAAGGGTGTGATTCTTGGATAGTTTTGGACTTTTTCAGGGTTTTACAGCAGCTATTTTTATTGTAATTTATTGTACTGTAATCTGGAACAGTTCTTACCTCTCTTTTTTTAGCTGCATTATGCTACATTTCATGTGGCAAAATCAACGTCATGTAAAAGAATGCCTTTGAAGCATTGTGATGTGATGTAGAGTGGATGTAGAGTATAAAATAATAGCTGTTTGGGGGCTATTGTCATTGTTCGAAACCATTATAACCCCCACAATCTGACGTACACAGCTCTCGCAGGCCTTAATGACAGAGGGACCTGGAGTGGTGTTTCCATGGTTACAAAAAATCCTGCACATCAGTGCAGGCCAGTGATGTCATCAGCCTCTAAAATGACCAGTAAAACTCATGGCCCAGAATTCCTGGAAGTGAGTCAGGTTATGTCCCCTCATTGATACACTGTGCCCTGACAGGCAAGCCGGTGACGCAGGTACCGATAAAAGTCATTGCAAATAGAAAGACGCTGATAAATCTGGGTGAGCCACAATGTGCTTCCTGGAGGCAGGAACACACAGCAGTGTTACACAATCGTACTCTGCTGTTTGAATGTAGAGTGTGTATGGCTGTCTGCCATGTGTCATTCCACCATGCTACAAGAGCAGGACATAATGTCTTACTCTGCTTGGTAGAGCATAAATCCAAAGCCAGCCTGTGGCATCATGAAAAATGTTAAACAAGTCCATCTAAACCTTAAGCATTTGTCCAGTGAAGGGTCACAGGGAACTTGTATCCTATCCTGGGAAGCACAGGGCTTGTGGCAGGGGGTATCTTGCTTGGGCTGTAAATGTACATGGGACCGACCAGCATGATCTCTGTGCAGGTTACTTATTCTGGGAAGACCTGAGTTTGGACCCTGGACTTGGAAGCTGCTGCTCATTGGAAATACAGATGTTCATAATTTGTGATAACACCTAGACAGAGATGTTATTCCATGCATTTCTTGTAATGAAGCACCACTGTGCGGGGGCCTACTGCTGAAGCTCCGCCCCTCCGTCAGACTGAGTGACGCAGTGTATGCTGATGTTCCCTTCCAGATAAGACCATAAAGCTATGGAAGGTCAGCGAGAGGGACAAGAGGCCAGAGGGCTACAACCTGAAGGACGAGGAAGGCAGGATGAAGGATCTGTCCACTGTGACGTCTCTGCAGGTGAGGTAGACGCTCTGGTGCAGGCATTTCCCTGGTCTCATGCTTGTCCATGTTCCTACAAACTGTTCTTGGGGGTGGGGGCACGGGAGGAGTGCTGCGGGGAGCGTGAGAGAAACAGACAGAGCACTTTGGTTGCTGCATCTGTGGATCTTGGAAGTAGGTCAGTGGAGCAGGTGGATCTAGTCATGCTGCTCCTCATTCTCCTCGGGGAGACACTGGTGACGGCTGCTGCAGGTTGGGGGTGGGGGGCTCAGCTGTATATCACATGTGTTACTGGGTGGGGCAGGGTGGGGTGGGAGCAGGTGAAGAGATCCTGTCATGTGGTCCATCTCCCTTCGTTATTCATCCATAGCACGTTCCTCTACATGTTACCTAGAAGATGCCATGTCATTGGACCAGCCACTTGCAAAGGATAAACAGAATGAATCCTGAGATTTCACACCCTGTGATTAAAATCTGGGCATCAGATGGAGTAGCTTACTGGTACTGGGAGATGAATGATTAACACCATGATTCCTGAGTAGCTTTATAACTACTTCACATTTCGCACTGTTAAATGATCTAGTTTGCGTTGACTAACATCATAGTTTGTTCCCGTTTTATAGTTTAGGACAGTGTTTCCTAACCCAGTCCTCGGGACCCACAGTCAGTCCATGTTTTTGCTCCATACGAAACATTACACATTTTTGCTACCTCCCAGTTCCCACAGCAAAAATGTGGACTGTCTGTGGGTCCCCATGGACTGGGTTGGGAAATGCTGGTTTAGGATATAAGATATCTGGCTCTATCTCCCCTCAGGTGCCGGTGCTGAAGCCCATGGACCTGATGGTGGAGGTGAGCGCGAGGAGAATCTTTGCCAATGGCCACACCTACCACGTCAACTCCATCTCCGTCAACAGCGACTGCGAGACCTACATGTCAGCCGATGACCTGCGTATCAACTTGTGGCATCTGGGCATCACAGACCGTAGCTTCAGTATCCTTTCCGTCTATCTGCTGCCAGCTTTGCACACCTGTACCTGTCTGTGATCATGTCTTCATGCTTCTATAAGGAGTTATGGATGTAGCTGAAGAATCCTGAGTCTTGATGTTTGATAGTGATGCAGACATGTATGCCACTAAGATGCAAATATTCTCTGACAACTTCTTCTAAATAGACCGGCATTCAATAGAAATCCAAGGTCATACCTGTATCCTTGAGGCAGGGAAAGCTGCGCAAGGTTGCTCCAAATAGGGAAGTGTCTGCTTATTGGATGATGACTGGGAACAAACTCAGTTTTTTGTGTGGTGCATGAGAGTAGGTTTGGGAAGTCCAGAGATCTTGCTGTTCAGTGCTTGTTATATATACAAAAACATAAGACACAGGAGATAAAATTAGGTTGTGTTCCTGTGCTTGGTTTTCGTACACCTACATTTGCACATGTGTTTGGCACTGTTTACACCTCTTTCTGCCTGGACCTTTACTGGCCTGTACCTGTGTCTGCCCACACCTTACTTTGCATACACCTTCATGCAGCTAAATCCGGCTGGCAGCTGTGACAGGCACGGTACACCCCGGGGGAGTAGGTGCACTGCTCTCACCGAGCAGTGGGAGGTGTGATTTGTTAGACAGGCTGAATTTCGGCAGCATTGAATTATTTCCTTCTCTCCCAGGGGTCTGCATGCTGGCTCAGCGCCCCACTTCATATGCGTATTTATTGATCCTGTAGAGGAGTCCAGTCATGACCAATGCCTGGTGCCAATGTGCAGAGAAGTGGCTTTACCTGCACAGACCAGGGGAGCACAAAGCTATTTTGGTCTTTGTGTTTAAGTCCCAGCTACCTCACTGTGAACTTCATCTCTTTCTGTACCCTTAAGAAGCACAGTCTAGTTTGCTTTAGCTTTTTCATTGACTGGACTATCCCAGGTCGGCTTATGAGTATTTAGATATATATTTACTATTCATTTTTTAATTCTTTTTGTCGTCAATCATTTATTACAGTTCTATGTTTTTTACAGCTCATAAACATATCGTACGTTCATACACATAAAAGAACAGCAAAATAAATATGAAAGTAATGCAAGAATATCAAGGGGCACCATATCTGGATCGTAAATGAGGAAATAAACATCATATGGCAGAATAATTGATGGATGTGTACCTTCAGATATTCTAGGCTAGAGATGGCAAGGCAGGAGTCAAGATAGTTTTTACCACAGAGGTCTTGGCCTATTTGGGCCACTGTGCTGCTCTTGGTGTTTCTGTAGTTGAGAAACGACACAGAGTCTCGTGGGAGAAACGACTTCCGCTCTCTTGCGAGTCTTTGTCTTGCGGCCACTCGGCTATGTGTGTGGCCTACTTGCTCCCTCACACCTTGCCGCATTGTTTCGGAGCCACCCCCAAGTCAGAGGGGGCAGGTGTCAGGAGCCAGAGGCACCTACTGTGCCTCCCAGCACTCGGCTCCCTAGGTGTCATTCTCCAGAATCCCGGCTCAGTACTGTGATTGCAGCACTTCTATCTCCTGCCGTTCTCTAAGCACCAAACCTGGAGCCGTGGCAGTGAGTGTAAGAAGAACCCGGGCATGACTGAGGTGTTCATTCGACTGTCTTGCAGATACCCGTGATCGTCTGACACCTTTTTCATGTTTAGTCCCAAGGGAAGCTCCTTGCTAAGCCACTTAATGTTTGCGGCGACCGCTTTTGCAAGGTCATCATGCAAGTTCCCCACAAGTCTGTCATCTGCAAGAGGTTGTGGCAGAGTAACAGCTGTGGCCTTCCCTGTTATCCAAGGTGTCTAATCAAGCAGTATGGGGGCAGCTCTGCAGCCGGGTACCTCCAGGGATGGGCGAGCAGTCATGGAGCATGGATTATGGGAGATGCGAAGTAGACTAGAATGTATCGCAGTAGTGAAGCCCCTGAGTTTTTTCTGTAGTAATGGTTCACTCTTTCTTTAGCTGCAGTTCATTTTTAGGGTACTGGGTAGAGGTAAGTGGGTATAAGGTATGAAAGGAGTAAATGTAGCCTGTCCATAGGGCAAGAAATCCAGTGTGAGGGATGAGCCACAAGAACAGGATACTCGGGAGAAGTGCATCTGTGCATGTGCTGTTTTGAGACGCATTCTGTGCATGTGCAGTTCCTGGCACGGAGTGGGTACACGGAGCTGGGCCTGCAGGCTGGAATGGCTGACTAATCAGACTGAAGCGAAAGCCTGGCAGGAGTTTCTGATGGTGGTATTTATGGCCCATCCCCAGGCTCATGCAGACTGATGTTCCGTACGTTGTACCAGCTGGGGTGGGGAATCTGTGTCCACTGTAGGTTTTCTGCTGGATTTTTGCACGAGTACCATGCCTTACGGGATGAGGATGGGAGTGGGGCTGTCCCACTGTGGATTGCATCTCCTACTCACTTTTTGACCTGGAAACACAGTGAAATATTTATGCTTTGCGTTTCAGTAATTAATTCAGGTTACATTATAATTGTGTCCTATGGTAGGTTAGCATCTTCTCTTGTTTGTGTTTCAGTTTGCCTGTTTGTGTACTTCTTCACCTTGTTAACATACTTATTCTCTGTGATATCTTGGGGAGTGTGTCTGCGTGCAGGTTGAGAAGGTGATGCTGGTCCCGAGTACAGTTCTGAGCTTAATGTACTGTTCGGGATAGCAAACGGGTGACTTCGTCCCCAGTGCATGCTGGGAATTCCCTGAGTGTCCCAGCTATGCTGTAAAGGAGAGCATGAGTCATTGTAGACAGGGTTCTGAAGCTGTCTGTTTGAGAACCAGTCACCTTTTGCTTTCTGAAACCGTAAAAAATGCACACCCTACTGTAGGCAAGATGGATGATCGAATCCTTTAGCTCTATCCATTATTTTCCATGCCTGGGCCTGTAACCGTTTCTTTTTCTGAGTTGTCATCAGATAGTGATAATTCAGGGACCGCTTTCCTGAGCATTCGTCCTGGGACCATGCCGGCAAACACGGTGTTCAGGCTTTAAGAAAAATTAACGTTGAGGAGAGTGGAGGAGGAAGTGGGCGGAGGAATAGTGTAAATCAGAGAGGAGTCTTAACACATAGGCTCTATATAGCTAGCAGGAAGATTTATATAGAAATAAATGAAGGTAGCATTGTCCTGTTGGACACCGAGCCTAGAAGAAATTGAAAAGACCTCAGGTGGCAAATTACCAAAAGAAATTATCCATCCATCCATCCATTTTTGGTAACCTTTTATTTAGTTCAGTGATTCCAAGGTTATCCTAGGAAGTTTAAGATATATAGCGGGGTGCCACAAATATACTAAGAATATAGTGGTTTTGTGGTTTTATTGTCTGTTTTTGTCCTAAAATTATCATAAATCTAGACTGAAAATCTTTATTTTGGCATGAAGTATCTTGGTTGTTCCTTGGTGTTCTCTGTGTGAAGACTGATAAATGTTCACTTGAAAGGGTGTTGTTTACATGCTATGCCTGGCAGTGGTACATCCAGGGTTCTCCTCTTAGGGAGACTTGGGGATTGAGAATATGATGGTCTCAAATGAATTTATTGAAATACCTTTCAGATGTGTAATTTTTTATTTTGTTGTGAGATGTAATAAGAACATAAGAACTATACAAACGAGAGGAGGCCATTCGGCCCATCAAGCTCGCTTGGGGAGAACTTAACTAA